>JADNRV010000606.1:0-22381 GCA_015499995.1 Flammula alnicola
CATCCACCAGGTCCTTAAATATTTTGTCGACATAAGGTAATATCTAAGGTTTTGGTACCCCCTTGGGCTAACCAGTTTTAGTCTCAGTTAGAGCCTCTGGGTACCAAATAACTGGACCTAACTGGACTTTTAAGCACTAGTTTTCAGGCATGATAATAAGGTATGTTATTCAAAATTCAATGTATTCCATCTATTCCTACCATCAAAACTGTATAGAAATCCAATCTAAGCCACCAAAAGCCTTCTCAAGCCACCCAAAGCTGTTGGCCTAGGCTGCAGATTCAGGCTTTCAAAATATGAAGCCTGAGCTGTAGGTTGTCATAAGCCTAACTAGTGATGTGCGGGCCCGGCTCGGCCTGAAAACCCCGGCTTGGGCCCAGCTTTTTAGGGCTCAGGCTTAGCAAATTCTAAGCCCAAGCCGTGCACAGGGCTTAGGGCCAGCTCGGGCTCGGCTTAGGCCTGAGCCGGGGCCTGGTTGCAAAACAGACACATAAAATAATTTATTTAACTACGCCACTATGTCCTCGTCATCCTCGTCACCAATAAGCTGGTCCCAACTAAACTCCTCAGCACACTCGAGGATTTTGTGGCTATCTACGTCTATGTCAATTACCTCATCCATCTCGAGCCAACTTTCAATATCTGAGGAAACCAAGACCTCTCGGAAGATAAGGTCATTATGGTACAAACACTTGAGGCATTGCAATGCCTCGACGATATCACCCTTAAGGCGATTACAGTGCTTACTAATGGTAATCCCAGCTGCTGAAAATGTTATGACTAGCAAGAAACAACGTGATTGCAACGTCGGAGTCCAGCAATCAGTGATTCCAAAGTCGCGTCAAGAAGTCCTAGATCAGATCGTTCGCACTTAGAGGCTCAGATGAGCTTAAGTGATCGTGTCTAGAGGCTCGACGAGCTTAGACGTTCGTGGCGAGGAGAGAGGCAAGACAATAGAGTCAAGATTCTCAAGAACTAGCTAAGGTACATCATTGTGTATCTACGATATTTATACTAGTTCAGAATGCGCACAGACCATGGTAAGGTGACTCCTTTAGAGTCGTTAGAATAGAGATAGGAGTGCAAATGAGTCAGAGCAGAGAGAGGAGAGTCCTCTCGACGATAATGGTGTCGCCGAGACTGTGTAAGTATGGAAACTATTAATAGTCCAGGACCGGGAAGGTACTCGTACCAAAATAGAAAGTGTCCAGTATAGCTGGCGTACATCTAAGTGCAGGTGAAGATAAGATAAGATAAGAAATGAAACGGTCGTAACATTACCCCTTTCCTATGTCGAGACTCCATATCGACCTAAACTTGGACCGGTTCACCAGCGGCATTGAAGTAGACTTTGATGCTGTCACTGTCGCTGCTGGAACCCCATCGTGGGCAGTCGTTGGTGGTGTGCCCCGGGGCGTGAACATGGCAGCTTCAGCAGACATAGCGAGCACAGTTTTTCTTGATGTGGTGTGACGAGTTGCAGGCATAGCAGCGGCGATGAGAATTGTACGTGGGGCGCTGTCGGCCCGTGATGGGTGATTGGGGCGCCGTGTGATATGCCGAGGACCTGGTGCGTCCACTTCGGTTGGTAGAGGAGGAACTAGAAGGGTCTGACCTCTCGATGATAATGGTGGGGACAAACTGGACGTGGGGGGTCCTCCAAAGGGTTCTCGGTCCGGCAGGCATACTTCCTCGAGTTGGGACGAAAGTCCTTCATAGTTCAAACATGGCTTGGACTTGGCGTTGTAGTCCATGCCATATTGCATTGTCGAAAGTGGTATGTGCATATGCCTGTAATCGGAGCAATTCCGCACGAAGAGAAGTGATGGTCTGGTGGGTGTTGTGGAGGATTTCCACGTCATAAGACAAGAGGGTGTTGTTTCTGACCAAACGGCGGACTTGGTCGTAGTCTTGTTCAGTGACGATCCTGTTGTGGTATTCCTCGTAGGTGATGTTGGTCTCCGTTGGAGTGGCCCAGTTGGATGTGTCTGGCACAGGAGCGGCTCCCCAGCCGAAGTTGTCGGAGTCTGGGACGGGTTGAGGGATTTCGCCGTCTTCGACTTCGGCTTCAGCGGAGTTAGGACCAGGCCCCTCAGGGCGATCTGCCGCATCAGTGTTGCTATGAACTCTGCTGAATACGACCTCTATGGCTGCTCGGCGAGATTCTGGGGTGCTTGTGGCGTTCGTGGTAGTGTGGTTGCCGTCGACTGGCTCTTGGGCAGAGTTGAGTGGGGTTTCTTCGAGGGAAAGATCCTCGGTGTTGGCAATGATCTGATCGATAACGTTAGAGGTGGTAGACATGTTTGAGTAGAGTGGGATGGGGAGTTATGGTACAGAAGATACAATTTATATACTAAGGTCCCCTGGTCTGTGCGAGAGGAGGGCGGTGTCATTTTGACTGGTTCTGAGTCATTTTACTGGGTGTGTTTCTGGAATGACTTGACTAAGTCTTCAATTGACTTGTTGATTTTTCGGAGCAGTTGGAGTGTCAGTTCCGACTGACTCTTCTTGATAGGTCGGCGACCAAAAATGAGTGGGGTCGGGTCCGGCGAGGCTGTGGAGAACCTCAAAGAAGGTTCGGGTGAGTCAGTGATGACTCGGAGTGTCGAGAGTTGGGGCAGTGTGCATGAAGCTTGTAGTTTAGTAGGGATTCCTTTGTCGTTTAGGATTTCCTCTAGCTCCTGTCATCTGTGTTCCATCCTCCTCGCGATCTCTCGTAAATTGTCCTCTTCCTTCTTCGCATCTCTCAATATGTCGTCTGTTTCTCGTCGAATGGGGGTCCATCCTTCTTTGAATAAGGGTGGGCATCGCGTTGAATACGGTCTAGGTGGTGGCGATGACTGGGCTCGATGAACAGAAGGGATTCGAAAATAGAATGTTGGGATCCACATGTCATATGAAATGGTGGCTGTGTTTGATTATGCGGTAGGCTGTGAGCATCTAAGTTTGATGTTTCTGGTAGGGCGGGAGGTGGACTCGTTGTTTGTAAGCCGTGAGGATTTCCTGTGCATTTGTAAGCCCGCTTTCATTTTCCCAATTGGCTTCTTCGACCGAATAGCCTTTCCATTTGATGAGGAACCGGTATCGGCCATTTCGGAGTTTCTCGTGGTTCAGAATTGAGTTGACTTCATAGTCTTCTTCTCCGTCGATGAGATCCGGAGGAGGCTGTGTGAAATTCTTCCCATGAATCTCATTTTCGACATAAGGCATCAAGAGGACAGCATGGAAGACGTCGTGAATTCTCCAGTGTTTCGGGAGTTGGAGTCGATAGGTTAGGGGTCCCAGAACGTCTTTGATCAAAAATGGTCCTTCCCGTTTAGGTGCCATCTTTTTGTTGTAACGCGTCTTGAGATTTCGTGAATCCAACCAGACTCTTTGTCCTTTCTTGAAGGGGACGAATCTCGATTGGCGACGTTCAGCTATCCTTGCTCAGGCTAGTTCATGTGCCGCAAGTGCTTCTTCTCGATCTTTGATTAACTGCTTCATTCGGTCTTCAACGGCGGGAAACTTCGTGTTTTCGAATGAAGTGGGAACGGAGATTGGTGAATACCCCATTTGTAGTTCAAACGGGGTTCTCTGTCTGTCCGCATGTCGCCGATCATTGTGCGTGAATTCCAAAGTGCTGATGGAGTCGAGCCAAGTGTCTGGATTTGATGAGCAGTATATGGAGATATATGCTTCGATTTCTTGGTTAAGACGTTCCGTAGCACCATCTGACTGCGGGTGATAGGTGGTGGTCAATTTGGATTTGATGCCAAGGAGCTTCAGAAGCTCTCGGAAGGCTTTTGCCGCAAATTGAGGGCCACGGTCAGACCTGAGACTGTCAGGTAGTCTGAATCTTCTGTATAGATTGTCCAAGAGTAGGCGTCCGGTCTCTTCTTGTGTGACCGAAGTGGAGCAAGGAATGGTGATTACCCCCCCTGTAAGACCGTGGTCGACCACGACCAGTACAGCATCTTTCCCGTCAATCTCGGGCAATCCAGTGATGAAATCCATCGTTGGATCGGCAAAGGGTCATTTCGAGTGAGCGGTTTCCTGTGCTATTAATGCCGGGTGTGACGGATTTCTGTTGATCTTGAATTGTTGACAGATTCTGCATCCTTTCATGTAGGATTTCATGAAGGTTCGCATGCCGGGCCACCAGTAATGTTCCCGAATAGCATTATACGTTTTGAGTTCACCCGGGTGTCCTGCTGTCAGAGGTTCGTGATATTTTTCCACGATTTTGCGTCGCAGCGATTGACTATTAGGGATATAGTTTTTCCCTTTATAGAACAATAATCGTTTTCCATTGTGTTCAGCAGTGGTCCAGTCCTCTAGTCCTTTTTGTAGGTTTCGTGGTCCATCCTCCAGCAGTATTCTGAGCGCTTCTGCTGCTTCGGTGTCGAGGTTTGGAGAATTGGCAATCTTTTCTTGCAATTCGAGGTCTATGAGGTTTACGAAGAGTCCTTCGGGCAAGAGCGTCATGTCGTCGTTATCTGTATCGTCATCTGGGATATGGTCTGGCCATCAGGATAGTGCGTCGGATTGGATCATTTTACTTCCTGCTTGGTGGACCAGTTTGACGTCATATTCTGACAGGAATAGAGACCAGCACGCTTGTCATCTGTTCAGTTTCTGGGCAGAACAGAAGTAGGTCAGGTTCTTGTGGTCCGATAGGATAGTCGTCGTGAATGGTGATCCTTGGATATAGTGTCTCCACTCTTGCATGGCTCGGATGATCGCCAGGAGTTCTCTGTCGTAGATTTCATAGTTCCGTTCAGCTGGTGAAAAGGTCTTCGAGATGAATGCACAAGGGTGTCTGGAGCCGTTCGTGTCCAACTGCGATAGCACGGCACCAGATGCATACTTTGAGGTGTCGCATTCTATCTGGAATGGTTTGGTTGTGTCTGGCATTAACAGTACGGGTTCCTCAGTAAATCGTTTCTTCAAGGTATCAAAGGCCTTCTGTGCTGCCTCCGTCCATTCAAAGGGTTGGTCCTTCTTCAATAGTTCGTTCATTGAATGAGCTATTTCAGAATAGGCTCTGATGAACTTTCGGTAGAAGTTTCCGAATCCAAGGAATGATCGAACTTGTTTGAGCGTCTTCGGTATTGGCCAGTCTGCGATTCCCTTGAGTTTGGCTGAGTCCATTCGGATCCGTCCTTCCTCAATGATCATGCCCAGGTATTCTATCGTCGGGAGTTCGAAGAAGCATTTCTCAGGTTTCAGGAATAAGTCGTTTTCTCGTAGGCGTTGTAGGCCCTTCTGGTGTATGTGCGCAGTCGTTCCTTGTCTGATGAAAAGAGCAAGATGTTGTCCATATAGATGATTATCCAATATTCAATGTGCGTTTCAGAGGTCAAGTCCTTGAAAATATCGTCCATCATGGACTGGAAGGTCGCCAGGGAATTGCACATGCCAAAGAACATGACCGTCGGTTCGAACAATCCTTTGTTTGTTTTGAACGCTGCTTTCCATTGGTCACCTTCTCTAATTCGGACATTGTTGTAGCCCCAACGAACATCTAGTTTGGTGAAATATTTGGCCCCTTTCAGTTTGTCCATCAGTTCAGGGATAAGTGGGAGAGGGTAGGCATTCTTGATCGTCCAATCGTTCAGAAACCGGTAATCTTGGCAGGGTCTTAGGCTTCCGTCTTTCTTCATAGTGAAGAAAAAAGGAGACGCCATCGGGGATTCAGATGGTCGTATATAGCCTTTGTCCAGGTTTTCTTTTAAGAATTCGCCAAGTTTTACATCCTCCGTGGGGAGAGGGCATAGGTTTTGAATGATTTCAGTTCGAAACCTTCCTTCATCTCGATCTTGTGGTCCCAAGATCTGGATTCAGGAAAGCGAGCGGCTGCTTTCTTGTCGAAGATGTCCAATATTCGTGGTACTCTGCCGGTATCATTTCTTCCAGGGTTTTCTCTTCTTTTGGTTTTTCTTGGGCGAAGGCAAGGTTTGCACTTGGGTTGTCTTGGCATTGATCCAAGTCTCCTTTGTTTCTTCGGTAAGTTCGCCGTCGATGAAAGAAATTACCAGGTCATTCATGGTGTCCGTTTCCGTGTGGGATTCGTCCAGGGTTACCTCGACAGTCCTCTTCAATACGGGAGTAAACTCCACGTATGTGGGGCTCCTGTCAGGTTCTGGATCGGTCCTCTGTTCGTCAAGATGTAGGTCTGTTTCGTCCGATGAAGGGGTGAAGCCCTTTGTGGTTCCTTTGCTGGTTTGGTCCTAAGGAGTCAATGAATACGTCCCTAAATTTGTGAAGGGAGTTCTTAATTTTCTCTCTCCAGGTTAGAGTTCCCTGTTCCCAGTCAATGTTCGGGTTTTGTTTTCGGAGCCAAGGGAAGCCCAGAATAATCTTCTGCTTTCCGAGGCCGGTGACTAAAAGTCAGGTCGGGTCCGTTCTTCCATTGATGGTGAGGTCGATGATGACATAGTATGATATCATTCCTTCCTTGTTAGGTGTTCCGTCCACATTCTTGGCTTTGATCGGTCTCCAAAGCCGTCGTAGTTTCAGTCCAAGAGAGTTCGCAAATTGCTGGTGGATGAATTGTCCGCCAGCGCCTGAGTCCAAGAGGGCGTTGGTTCCAACGATTTTTCTACCGTTCTGACTTTCGCACGAGAGAGAGCATGGTAATTGCATGGTTTGATTCTCGATCTCGGCTACTAATACAGAATGAATAGAAAGATAGGGAGAGACTGACGTTGGGCGGCGTCTCCCTATTAAAAACCCTCACGTCCTTCAGCCAAGTCATCCAGGCAGGCATCTTTCTCTTCGGTATCCAATTCCTCAATGAGCAACGGATGTGGGCACTGGTCTGCCTACCAGTGAGTTTCTTCTTGGTGGGTCATATCGTTTCTGTTGATTCGTCGGGTTCTGTCTCCCCTTCTTCTTCGGGCAGTCGCGCGCCATGTGGCCGGGCTCCCTGCAGTAGAAGCAGGATCCTGTTCTGAGGAGTTCCTTTCGTTCGTCAGTCGTCATCGCATCGATGTCCATCGCATCAGGGTCACGCGGTCAGTACGAGAACGGGCATCTCGTGGGTTTCGGTTCGTATTTCGGCTTCTGATACCCAGAGTTCTGTCTGGCGTATCTCTTCTCTATTGTGTCGGCGATCTTCATGTTCGTTTCACGGTCTTTCGCTTTGTCGTACCATCCTTGGAGAGTAGTTGGTCGGGTCTCGAGACGCATGACTTCTTTCAACAACTCTGTCCTAAGGGATTTTCGGAACAGGTCGATTAAAATCGACGGGTCAGAGATCCCAGTCTTCTTGACCAGGATCTTGAAGTTCGTGATGTGTTCTTCTAAGGGTGCCTTCCCTTGTCGGATCACATATAACTGTTCGAGGGAGTTACCCTTCAGGTCGGTGATCTCGTAATCTTTGTCGAGTTGGTCAATAAAGGCATCCCAGGTTCCAAGGTCAGCACTGCATTGGTCGCTGGAGTCGTTCCGACTGCAGGAGCGGCGGCAGTGTAGTGGGAGTCATAGAACTCTTCGGCCCAATTGATGCGGCTTCTCCTCTCATGAAGGAGAGAACGAAGACGATCTTCTTCTCGTCTGTGTCGTAGATGGCGGAATTGATCTTTAGGTAAAGCATCACCGTCTTCTTCCAAGAGGCATATTTTTCAATATCGCCATCAAAGTCCTGGGGTCGGTTCAAGTTTATTTCTTTCGGGGTAGGATTAGCCATGGGAGGAGCGGTCTGTTGACCTGGGGGGTTCGGGGGAGGTGGAGGTGGAGGTGGACCTTGCGGTTGTCTCGAGGGTTGTCGCCCTGGTGGTGGGGAGAGTTCTTCCGAAGAACTAGGAGGGTCAGGAGGAGGTTCGGAAGGTGCGTGGTGATCGTGGAGACCTTCGTCTTCGAGATCGAGAAGGAGGGAAGTTGGACCGGAGTTCTGGATCTGGAAGAAGTGAAAAAGCTAGCGGATAGTGGATCTGCTGCTTCTTCTAGGGTTTCGGTGGGCTCGCGGGATGGGACGCTGGGGTAGATGGTTCAGGTTCAGGAGTGGCTGCGACAAGGAGTTGTTCTCGGGTAGCTGATCGAGTTACTCGTGACCTAGCTTGCGAAGCTACTGTCGGTCGAGTTACTGAAGGTTTCGGAGGCGTTGTGCAGGCTCGGACTCCGAGGAGTCCTACTGCGACGAGTGTCGAGGTTCGAAGGGTAGTCGACCACTAGATAGTGGTGGAAAGGAGTAGAAGCTAGTTCTTTTGTTACGACTAGCAAGAAACAACGTGATTGCGACGTCGAAGTCGAGCAACCAGTGATTCCAAAGTCTGTCAAGAAGTGCTGGAATCAGATCGTTCGCACTTAGAGGCTCAGATGAGCTTAAGTGATCGTGTCTAGAGGCTCGACGAGCTTAGACGTTCGTGGCGAGGAGAGAGGCAAGACAATAGAGTCAAGATTCTCAAGAACTAGCTAAGGTACATCATTGTGTATCTACGATATTTATACTAGTTCAGAATGCGCACAGACCATGGTAAGGTGACTCCTTTAGAGTCGTTAGAATAGAGATAGGAGTGCAATGAGTCAGAGCGGAGAGAGGAGAGTCCTCTCGATGATAATGGTGTCGCCGAGACTGTGTAAGTATGGAAACTATTAATAGTCCAGGACCAGGAAGGTACTCGTACCAAAATAGAAAGTGTCCAGTATAGCTGGCGTACATCTAAGCGCAGGTGAAGATAAGATAAGATAAGAAATGAAACGGTCGTAACAGAAAAGGCCCGCTCACTCGAAACAGATGAGGCCATGACTGCAAGATAGTCACGCGCCAGGGACACCCATGTTGGATAACGATGTGCATTGAGCTACAAAATTCAATGTAAGTTGTTTGCAATATATCAGACAAGAATATCACGTACCCCCCACCACTGAACTATGTCCATGTCATCTGGAACAGCCTCAACAGTGTCAATGTAGCGGTGAAACTCGGTCATCCATGGCTTGGTTGGATCTGACATGGGATTGTCGTCATCTTCTTCACATTCTGAGTCAGTTTCAAGATTGCGGGAGAGGAGCCCCTGCATGCAAGATTTCTTTCTTGCACTGAGTGCATCTTTAGCCTGACTCTCGGAGGTACCCGCAGCGTGGAGACGTTTATACTGCTCGGAAAACTAGAGAAACATTAGCTATTTTGTAAAGCATATATATTAGATATCAAATAGGGCCTACCTTTTTTTCGAGCAAGCTCTCAACGTCGCCCACTAATTTCTTGCCCCAGTACTTCTTAAAGTGAGTCATTTTTTTCATTGGGTGTAACGCTGTGAGATGATGTGTCAATGAAGTATTTTACTCGAAATAAACAAAGGAAAAAACGTACCCATGGCAAGAATATGTGCATCAGAAGCTGCGGTTTTGGTATAATACTCTTCCAGCTTTGCGATTGCGGCCTTCAAAGCTTGCTTGAATGGAGCATACTTCGCTTTATCTGCTCGTTTGTTCCAAGCGGCATGCAGGGCTTCGATCGCGGGTAGTGCATTGTATAATGTGGGCATATGTGCTGATGAAAAGGCTTGCTGCGCAACATCGGCATACTAAAGAAGAGACTTAGCAAATATATAAAAGAGGAGACATGATACGTACACTCAGCAGATCACAGAATAGGCCCACCCGCTCCCATTCATTGTCGTCAAGGGTTAAGGCATCAATCTTCTTTCGCTTTGCGCTGTTTTCCTCCTTAAGGCCAAGGTCATAAACAAATGTGTCGACGAACTGAGCATAGCAGTCAGGACTTATAACAAGAACATAAGCCGATGATTTTATGACTCACCGACTTTTGGGACTCTGCACGATGAAGCATCACATATGTCGAGCTCCATCGAACCTTCATGTCGATGAGGAGCTGGACTGGCTTAACAGCTTTGCGTTGTTGGACATTTTTAAATAGCTCCTTCCGCTGAGAGGAAGATTGTGCCTGTGAAGGGAAAAATTAATGACTGACATGGGACGCAATAGTGGGAACTGTGTACCTTCACACATATAGCACGTACAAGGCCGACTTCATCATGGTCAGCCGCATTCACATTGGGCACATGCGCGTCTTCATTTTCAGCATTTGGATCATAATATTTTGCTTTGCTTTTTGTCGAGATAAGCGCCTGTGTTGCGAGATTTATTATATGCACGAGACATCTATCTTTATGTCAATATAAAGAATATGTCAAAAGATAGAATCACTACCTAATATGAAACTTTTCGACGTCATAACTATGACCGGTCTTCAAGCGATAGCAGCGCGCAAATTTGTCGAGCATAGTGTTATTGTTTGTAGCATTGTCACACGTAATGTGCCCAATCTAGTGCAAATTTAGAGAGTAAAGTAATGAAGAGATGTGACGACATACTTTGTGAACAATTTTGAGCTGATTACATATCTTGTATAATGCCTGGCCTAGCCGAGTGCCGTTGTGAGCCGTATTCATCTGGGTGAAACCCAAGAGAGCGTGCTGAAGTGTCCATTTCCCGGGTGAACGCTCTTCAACCCAGTGCCCAGTAACGGCAAAATAGCCATCAGAATTTGATGCCTGCCAT
This sequence comes from Flammula alnicola, assembly GCA_015499995.1. NCBI lineage: Eukaryota > Fungi > Basidiomycota > Agaricomycetes > Agaricales > Strophariaceae > Flammula > Flammula alnicola. The sequence goes on from JADNRV010000606.1 coordinate 10,510, forward strand.
GCGTCGCAGGTAAGACTGACTTCTCCGGAGACCACCTTGCTCTTTTTGTCAAATAAATAAATGGCACGCATGCAATAGCATTCAAAAACTCACGTTTAAACGTTCTTTGAGAGCTTTCATCTGATCTTTAAATGTTTGGATGATCTCCTTACGAATTTGCTTGCGAGTTGGTATTTTGACACCACATGTAGCACGGGAAGCAATAGCGATCATTTTTTTGAAGGTCGGGTGCTCGAAGGCTTGAATTGGCTGCTTAATAATTAGTTTCAAAGCAAAAGGATGAGTAGGATTGATACCCACCTGATCCGTTTCAACCAGCCATTGTATAGCGGCCTCCTTAAATATTTCATCGGTATATGGCTCCGGTTTGTCTTCTGGCTGAGCCTGGCTGAAGTGGTCACCAACCTGGGTCTGGATCATCTCCTCCAGAAGTGCTGCCTGGCACGCTTTTGTATCCTCGGGGAGCATCGACTCGAAATTATTCTTCTTGCACCATCTCCGGTATACATCCTAGTGTGCATGCAATATTAAACAATGGAAAGTGATTGTAGCATATGACGTACCTTGTGACTAGCTGCCATGTGCCGACGCAGCATAGTGCAGTCGTCGACAAGAGTCAAGTCAATAGCGGAACATCCACGGCCATTTCTGTGAAATAGAGCTCAAGATATATTTTATTTCAAGAGAGAATGGACTCACGCGCAAGACTTGCATTTTCGTCGTCCCTTTTTGTCACCTGGCCTGTGCGGGGCCTTCTCGAAAAACTCTTGGATGTCGGCAGTTGGGTTTGACTTGTTTTTCTTCCGCGTTTCGCCATCAGAGTCCAGTTCAATGACATGCACATCATTGTGCATGCGCGAACTGTTAACCGTATTGATCAAGTCAAAAAACCAATGAGATTCATTGAGATTCACTCGCAAAGAAGGTGCGACTCACCGGAACTTTTGCGAGCCCTTTTCTTTTTTCTTTTTTTCGTTACTCCTTGGGATGTCACGTCTGACACTTCCGACTGGTCGCGTCGTCATCTGCATCTGATACCATTGCCCTCTGTGGGCGTTTGTTCGATGGCGGTGGTGCTGCAGTTGCAGGTGTTGTTGTTGGTTCATCGAGATGTTGCAGTGCCTCGCTTGGCACTGGTGATCCTGCAGGGATTGCGAGGCTCGCTGGAGTTGGTCTCGGAGATAGACAAGCAGTGGCAGCATGTTCTGCAGTACGTGCTGCAACGCGTGCTGCTGAGGCAGCAAGAGCTTCACGGTGGGATGTGAGTGTGGGAGAGGAGACATTGTTGGGGTCAGCAAGCTTCCCTGTGGGATTTTTCGCACACGTTAAAGATGCTTAGTGCGGGGTGTGTGTGAACTACTAGATAATCAAGTAGTCGCGTTTAATAGACTCGGTAATGTCTATTAAAGGATCACTATCAAATCTAATCTGCTTCACTTTTAATACTACTAGTCTACACTTCAAACACCCAAATCAATGTTTAGTTGACTTAGTTCGTCCAAGGGGAGGATAATAGTTTTATAGTATCGATACCTGATGAAAGGTTTGCGATAAAAGAAGGTTTCTAACTAAGTAACGGCTGGGGCAAGGCCTTAGACGCGTTAATAGTCAATAGGTCGTTTTAAGTCCAATAGACTTGTGTGATTTCGTAACTGGTGGCCTGAAACTAGTGCTCTATGCACAAACTGCTAGCTGATCTCGTTCTAACTTGTTCTCCAATTGAGAAGATGGCTCTATGCCCTTTACTTGTCTTTACTTGTCTCAAAAACTCTACTAGTGGAAAGAGGCGCGCAGACTCCTTATCTGCCGACACTACAGTTCCTACACAATGGCCAGAGGCGCGTAGACGCTTCGTCTACCGACACTACAGTCCAGGTCCCCAGATGTCCTTTGACAAAGGGTAGGTTTTGAACAAGTCACTTAGACAGGTTCCTTGGCTTATAACTCTCTTTCTTTGGCTTGGAAGCGCACTTAGACACTTGTTCTCTCTCTTAACAGTTCGTTTATATCGTTACTTGGTTTCTTTTATATTATGGGACTCTCGCTTTGAAGCTACCTAGTACTTAGAGGCGAAACACTTAAGATATAACTCTTAAGCGCTTGTATCTCGTGGGTGGTAAATTGCTTGTCTTCTACGGTGTTACAGGGCTGCTTATATACTACTGAGACGATATATTATTACATAGACGCAATGACGAGAATATAGAGATTTCATGGGCATTTGTGCGCGAGCGGCGGCCTTGTGGAGTACAGTTTCCGTGCTCACCCGCTCAATCATGCCTTTTTGGTTGGATCGGGAGCTCAGATCGTCGTCGGTTCGGCTAACTTAAGCGCCTAAGACTTAATCCTCCTCGACCGCGTGGTATACAAGCTCGTGACCTTTCGTTTTCATTGGTATCTTGTCCTGTCATTGGCTATAGACTGACCGGAGCATAGACGCGCCTACATCTCGTCGGAGACGCTCGGGCAATCCACGCATGTTCTGTCCGAGATAATGCTCGTGATTAGGGTTGTAACCCTTCGTCCTCTGTACCCGATACTCTGGTACCCTCGGCGTGCATCTGGGATCTCGCTATGTCGAGTTATGCACCCCGGAAATCTTCCTGTACCCAGTTATTACCCGATATGGTATGTGTTCCCAATTAGGTATCCCTCTGATCCGAGCTTTGATCGGCGTTGCTACAGGCGCGTTTATGGGCGTCTGCTTTACCCTGGCTGCTCCACTGTCCTCGATGCCTTCGGCAATGTCACGCGACCTGTCCTGTAGTGTGCCTAGATGTCCGTTCTTTTAATCTAGAGATCCGCGCCCTCGCTGTATAGGCCGGATGGTTAAGATATTACTGAAAGGCGCCTATTTCCGTACACTTCATTAGATGTATTGACTAGTATCTCAATAGTTACTAATGATAATGTCTTTAATTGACCGCGCGTTCCTCGTTATCTTGCATAGTTTCCTCTAGTCCTTAGTAGTCTTGTTATTGTAATGTCCAGACTTGTAACATTGAGACTACATTGTAAGCTTTACTAAGTGCTAAAAATAGCTCAGGTAAGGAGAATAGTATTCCGTTCAGAGCTAGCCGCTCGCGGTCTCTTCATCTCCCCCCAACTTAGATATTGACTGTCCCCAGTCAACCATATCGCACACTATCAAGGGTCTCTTTCATTTGTTTCTTCGTTCAACATTTGCCTATGCAATCCTTTAGGAGCGCCTATGTTCTCATGACAAAGCTTGCCGTTGTAATGAGAAGCACGGTGAAGACTTCCTGCCTAACAAACTTTCCGAAGTTCCCAACTCGTGTTCTAAGGTCTTTCCATCCTAGGAATAACTTCCTTAACCGTTGCTGATCCTGACCATCGGTAAGCGCTTCTAATGACTCCGCTTCCTCGAAAGGCTACACAACTGATTCTATCAGGTTTTAACATATCCTGCGGCTTCTTTCTTGGTGAATACGAAGAATTGCACTCCGTCATAGTCGTTCGGTTGCAGTCGGTGACTCGGTGCGGTGTCTGTAGTTTGTTTTGGCCCGCGTATATAAACTGGACATACGCGCTCCTTTAGACTTCAACACTCTCCGCATTTCCCAACCACCACTGTCAACAACTGCTTCGCTGTCCTATCCTCTAACTAATCATTCCTATCATGCCTTCCCCCCTCTATGCTTCCTTGCAACCTGCTTGGACCTTTCTCAGCCAAAAGCTGATTTGGTTTGCTATCACACCCGAAACGCGTCATGTTTCTGGGCGTCGCGAACTCTGTTCCAATTGGCCACTCCCATGGTAAGGGACTTTTTGTCTTTTTGCCCATTATATATCCTTTATCTTCTGGCCTCCCCTTAGAACAACTATATGCGCGAGCTGGAGGCTACAGGCTCCCCCGAACCTCTGCCTTGTCTGCGCATTCGTCGGTGGATGTGGTTCTTGGCCAACGCCGCTGATGAGGATGTCCCTCCCTTCGCTCGGATTGACATTTTTAATGTCACCCAGGAGGTAAGTACCTAGGTATTACTTTTTTTACGTCTTGGGAGATCGCTCATCACAGTCCCTGTCTGTTGTAGGCAAATTTTTATCCATTGTACGCCGATTGGGTTTCGGACGCGGGTGTGGACTGCGTACCTCCCTATCCGCATTACGTTGGTATGGCCCAACGTCTCTTAGACGCGGAGTGGATCTCTTCCCCGTTGTAGAGGCTACCCAGGTGCCCCCTGGTACATATCTTTTTCGTTTTATCGTTTATCCCGTCTGTTCGCTTACGGCTTCTTTTGTTTAGCTACTGTACCAGAGATGGACCTCGACGCAATGCGTCTTTCGCCACCCCCGTTGCCCGCTCTTCAACCCGCGATGGAAGCCGCTGAGGTTTCCCCTGGTACGTATTTTCTATCTTAGTATCCTATTAATGTGTTGTTTACCCTGTCTTCATGGCAGACGGTATGGACTTGGGCATAAACGAGGCAAGTCTGCCACCGCCCTCTCCACTCCTTGGTGCGTAGTTGATCTTACATCTTTTATTCGTCCTTGACTAACTCGTCGTCTGCTAGCTACTAGCCCAGACATGGCCACTGGAGAGGCGCGTTTATCGCTCTCCCCATCTCCTGTGGTACCACTCGCGACGGAGGATCCTGAGGATAGGCTGCGTTCCCTCCTCGAGCCGCCTCCTCGTCGTCCTAGGGGTCACAAGGGCAAAGCTCGGGCTCGCACCCCGTCCCTCCTTCCTTCTCTTGCACCAGCACCTCCCCTTCGCGCACCATTTACTCGCGCGGCGGCTGCTCGTCTTGCAGCGTCTTCTAGTGTTACCCCAAGACTGCTGGAGACCCTGGACGCGGACCCCTCAGTTCTCGCGGATCGCGCCGCTGCTGCTCGACTCGTGGTTACTCGTCGACAAACAGCTCTTCCTGGGGTTGCTTCAAGCTCGCGGGTAACCTTGGACGTCGAGCCTGCTGCTCCCCCGACTCTTAAACGCAAGGTCGCCGCACTCGGCGATGCCAGAAGTAAGCGCCCGCGACTCGAAGTCGCACCAGACGTCCCAGCGTCAAACTTTGCTCCTTCGAGCAAACTCCTGGCTGAGCAGTTTACTCTGCTCTTGGGTAACGGCCCCATGACTTTGGTGAGTACTGTTTCTTTTCTTCCATCTTTAGTTATATATCCTCATTACTTGTGTACCAGACACCACCGGTGTGCACTGCGTGCCGTCTCAAGGGTTTAGAACCTGAGGAGTGCGTCATTCCACCCGGTGAACACGGCTGCGAACGGTGCAAGCGGAACCGACACGGTATCTGCTCTTTCCGAGCGAAGCTCAAGGATCAAATCCCCAACTTCGAAGCCTCGGTCGAAGTTAGCCAGCTTTCTTTGACCAGTGAGTACCTCATTCTCATGTCCTTTATTTTCCCCAAGTTAATCATGTATTCTTTAGACCTTCACAACCTCTTTGGCCGCCTTCATCGCACTAGCACTTGGAATTTGGTCCAGCGGGAGTACGTTCGCCAAAGCGAGCTCGAAATGTCCGCGTTATCGCGCGAAATTTCGAGTTCCTTGCATCGCTTAGTCGCGACGGATCCCGACGATTCCTTCCAGGAGTTGTATGTCGAGGATAACGAAGCCATGGCAGCCTTGGTTGACGTCTTGTCTGCCTTGGCTCCTGGCTCGTTGCCTTGCACTGATCCTCACCCGGACTCGCGTACTTCGCTATCCGAGTTGGCTTCGTTGCTAGAAGGCGTCCCAGCTCCAAGCTGGTTTCCTCGACCGGACCATCGTTTCCTGCCTCGTGCCGTCCCTCCCCCAGAGAACGTTTCCGACGCTGGTGACGTTGCTGGTTCGGTCGATACCGACACCGCGCTTGCAGAGTTAGATGACCTCGATGAACAGGTCGCCATTCTGGAGTCTCTTACTTCGGCCAAGTAGTTTGGACTTGGTGAGTCTTGTCCTATCTTTTTAGTCTAGCCAATATTGACTCCTGCTTTTACAGTCATATATTCGCTTATCTTGCACTTTCTTGGGACTTGAACAGCTTATGTAGCATACAGCCCATTACTTTGTTATCTTATTGGTGTACTAGCTTCGCTATTAGATAGTTTTTAGGGTCTATCTGTTGTAGCTTAGCTAGTGGTTATCTTTATATCTTGTTATAATTGTAAAACCCTTGTCTTGTTGCTTGATTCAGAGTCTGATCACTAAGTTTCGCTTCAAAGAAGGTCTGCAGAATCTCCTCACATTGCTGTAAGTATCTGCATTTTAAACTTTTAAGCCTTCCTCAAGACTTTATAGCCTTACTTGACCGGGTTTTTGATATAAAATCCGTAGTTAAAATCGCAAAATTCTGGCTGGTAACCATAGACGCTCCTATGCATCGGCTGATCGTTCTGCGTGCGCACACCCTGTACCTCTCCCCCCAACTTTAAAATCAACTGTCCCAGTTGTTCCAAGTCCATACTAGAGATCGGTTACTATGTGCGGTTCATCCTGGAAAGTAGCGTACTGTGATCGGTTGCCCAGAACCAATTTTCACGCCCTCTGTCGTTCAATATAAAACCCAGACATTGGACCCTAGAGCTCCCCATGGCTTCTAACAACCAAGTAGACGCGTCTAACACCCCTCCGGCTTATAATCAAAACCTCCGCGACATATGGGATGGTCGCTCCCATACTACTCCCGAGGAACAAGTTGCTATCAAGGAGGCGCGGTTTACCGCTCTTTTCAACGCCACTCACAACCTCGACACCGCTCAAATCCGCCTTCAAGACGAGTATCCTATTCCCGAGTTTACCGCATTCACGCAGGCTTTCGTGCGTTGCTCATTATTCATTTCCACATTCACATCCTCATCTCTCATCTTACTTCGCTTAGTTGGACTACCACGACGCTGTCCCCGAGGGTACCGTCCATGGACAGGAATCCGCTGGCTTCTACTGCGTTCTGAACGGACTCTGGTTCCGTTTAATCGGTACTCCGCGCGAGCATTTTGGTGGCGAGATGGCCGGGAAGGTATACGCGCTTATGTGTTGCCCCACTCTCCCTGCCTATCCGCAGTCCAACACTGTATGCTTTATCATTTCTCATATGTCATCCGCTTTCTAACTTTCATGGGTGACTTCTAGACCGCTCACTTGGCCTGGAAACTCGCAAGCGAAGGTGTAGGCAAGGTTATCCAGCATATTGAGGATAAACGTGTCGTCTGTTACTTAGTCGGTACACACATTCGTGCCTTCCGCGACCTTCAGTTACAGCTTGCCCCTAAACCTAGACATAGCCGTAGAGTTCCTACCCATCTCGTACGTTACTTGGCTTAGTGTAGTGTTTCCTAGTCCGCTTGTAGACCCTTCATCAACGTTGAAGTGATTTTATTGCCTAGAATAGTAACGATCACCTGTATGTGCCAGTATCATGTATGATACCTGGGCTGCCTGCCAATAAGGAGTGTACATCCACAAGGCTAACAACCCCCTTGGGCAGTTGCCCAACACTATGCAACATAATATCTATAGGCTGCCGGGGTGCCAGAGATGGCTTTGGTGCTTGTTGTTGGGGCGGGTGATGGTAAACAGGTGTCAACAATGCCAGAAATGATGTCCGGCACTGTATTTTGGGTGCTGCTCGTCGTTGGGGGCGCTTTGGGGCGCGGAAAAAATTATAATGGGATCTATTAATATATTCCGACCTGCTCCCACCCTTTGCGCGCCTCGGGGAGGGCGGGGACGGGTGGATTGACGAGAATGGCTTTGGATGACGTTCCTATTTGGGGCGGGGCTGCTGTCAAACAACTGTCAACAATGTGGGAAATGATGCCCGGGGTTGCATTTGGGCTCTTGCTCATCGTTGGGGGCGGTTTGGAGCACGGGGAAAAATCTAATAGGGTCTAGTAATATATTGCTACCCATTGCCGCCCTTTGCGCGCCTCACGCGGGGCGGGGATGGGTGGATTGACGAGGATGACTTTGGATGACAATCTAAAATTAGACGGAAAGCGCCCTGTATGATATTTTTAGATGCCGGCGCTTGTGCCTTGTGTCGGTTCCTTATCTATAGATTAGATTGCAAGAAAGCGCCCACCATGATATTTTTAGATGCAGACGTGCCTAGGCGTCTGTCTGTTATCTATAGATTAGATATGCTTTATTAATCCCACGCTGCATGTTTAAAAATAGACTTGGTTCATTTTCTCTGCTCGAAAATCTCAGGTACATAACAAAGATTAAACAGAAAATATTGAATATATTTAAACTATGGTACTATAGTAAAATACACTATGGCACCTCGCCTGCTGCTGCTCGTCCTCATTCCCCTCGTCATTGTATGGCTGCCGCCACTGCTCCCACCTCATCGTCACCCCCATAGCAGAGCCGCAGCAGCGGTCGTGCTGCTGCCCGTCGTCGTCGTACCCGAGCAGCTGCCGGTCGGCTGCTCCTCGTTATCGTCGTCGTATCGGAGCAGCAGCGGCCGTGCCGTCGTATCCGAGCACGTCGTCGCCGCATCCAAGCAGCAGCGGTCTTGCTGCTGCTCATCGTCGCCATATCCGAGCAGCAGCGGTCGTGCTGCTCCTCGTCGTCGTCGTACCCGAGCAGCTGCCGGTCGCGCTGCTGCTCGTTATCATCGTCGTATCCGAGCAGCAGCGGTCGCGCCGCTGCTCGTCTTCGTCGTCGTACCCGAGCAGCTGCCGGTCGCGCTGCTGCTCGTCATCGTCGTCGTACCCGAGCAGCTGCCGGTCGCGCTGCTGCTCGTCATCGTCGTCGTATCCGAGCAGCAGCGGTCGTGCTGCTGCTCGTGGTCGTCGCCGTACCCGAGCAGCTGCCGGTCGCGCTGCTGCTCGTTATCGTCGTCGTATCCGAGCAGCAGCGGTCCTGCTGCTGCTCGTGCTGCTCCTCCCATCTGGCCGTCGTCGTCGCCCATCCGAGCAGCAGCAGCCGTCGTGCTGCTGCTATCACCTCGTCGTCGTCCTCGCCTATCCGAGCAGCAGCAGCCGTCGTGCTGCTGCTGTCACCTTGACGTCGTCGGCGCGTATCCGAGCAGCAGCAGCGGTTGTGCTGCTGCTGAACACGTCCGTCGCCGTATCGAGCAGCAGCGGTCGTGCTGCTGCTCGTCGTCATCGTATCCGAGCAGCAGCAGCCGTCGTACTGCTGCTGCTGCTTCCATCTCGGGGCAGTCGCCGTATCCGAGCGGCAGCCGTCGTGTTGCGGCTCCCCCCACCTCGACGTCGTCGCTGTATCCGAGCAGCAGCAGCCGCGCGACCGCTGCTGCTGCTGCTGCTATCACCTCGTTGCCTTCGGGTAAGTGGGTGGAGGAAGAGAGGAAGGAGAACACGAATTGAGTCATACGACTCGATTCGTTGCTTACCGGGTGGGTCTCCCTCTCACAGGGTCTCCCCTCGTGTCCTTACCCCTCATCTCCCTCCCATCTCCTTCCAGAGCCGGCCCACATTACCTCGATGAGGGAGAGGGGCACACGGCGCCTGGGCAGCTTCGTTCGCGTCGTAGGGACATGGATGGTGGCTTTGTGGGACGGGGTGGATGAAGGAGAGGTGAAGGAAGTGGTGGTGGTGGTGGTTGGACCGACATCGAATCGTTGTTGATGGTTATCCGGCGTTTGCTGAGAGTGACGCGATTGGCTGGCACACTCAGACCGGCCACACACCCAAACGTTCGTCGAGGTTTCCAACTTCTCCGAGACATTCCCCAGCCCATCCGAGGGCCCAAAAATATTTAAAGTATGTTTACAAGTAGTTTAAAACATGTTTCAGGCATTTTTACAGGATTCCGGAGGTCGAAGTTCTGCCAATTTATGAAGAGATGGTCAAATGAGGTGATTTCGGGCATTTGAGGTTAGATGTCTTACACTAGGTTTACTTGAAATAGTATCGAACTGAGGATAATGTAGTAGAAGTATTATTTGAATGAAATAGAGATTTTACAGATACTTTGTGAGGTTTACAGTGAGTCAAGATGTTCAAAACTTCGAAGTACCATCTTGCTGATCATCTTGTCCAAAGATTTCCTATTGGTTTCATGCCTCAGTTGACGAGAATGTCCGTAATCTTGTACCTACTCCAAAGACTCTCTGGGGAACCCCTCAAGAATAATCTGATAGCACTCCTTAGTCAAATTATACACTATATCGAGATATCAATAGGTTTATTGTAACACTAAATGCAAGGTAGATGTCTTTAGAATACCCGAAATCACCACGGGCGCTCGCAAACTCGATTCAATGGGCAGTAATATTGCTATTTTGACTGTAAATTTAATATTTGCATCCTAAATGACATAGTATAGATATTCTGACGATAAATTGACTCTTATATATGCTGTGGATGTCCTCGGGGACGTTCGAGTCCTCGATGACGGATCGGAGGCTGGCCGGTCCGAGTTTGCCAGCCAATCGCGACGCCGTGAGAAAACGCCAGATAACAATCAACGACGGTTCAACGTCGTTGATTGTTATCTTCCACCACCATCCCTCCATCCTTCCCTGTCTCTCTCGCCTATCCCGACCCCTAAAGACTTTAGTGAACATTGGTAAGTCTTTGATTTAATGATTATATATATATATTCTAACATTTTGGGCTGTTAATAGGTACGGTACAATTCAAATGAGACCCACCATGTTGCCCTCCCCTCGTTGATGGATGGGCGGACTTGCAAAGGATGCAGATAGAAGATGAGGGGTTAGAGTGCACGAGGGGAGACCCTGGCAGAGGGAGACCCGCCCGGTACGTGGTAAACTCCGTGATTCATCTTTCGATACCCCACGGCTCACCCTTCCACCCACAGGCCAATGAGGAGACAATGTAGTCTCCTTTCCCAAGGCCGCCCATGCACGTAGTCCATAGGTCACCCCCTTAGGCTGGTGTGCTCGCATCCGCATCCCAAATGCCATTGCCCCCAGCCCTGCCGTCGTTTTCTGGACAGCGCCGCCACCCACAGAACACGCGGCAACAACGCCGCGGCCCTACCTCCTCCCTCCTCCCTCCCTCCCTCCCTTCTCTGTCACATCATCACATCCCCAGACGTCTCCACGCTCACTGCCCATGTTACACGTAGGTAGTGATGCATGGAGGTGATCTTGGAGGCTGTAGGTCCGATGTTGGGGGAGCGAGTTCAGCGGTACGGAACCGCGGAGTCAAAGGGAAGGGATAACAGGTGAAGGGGAGGTTCGGGACTACCGAGCATGGGCACGAACGACCAAAGGCAGGCGACAACGTCACCTCATGACGTTCGAAGCTTTGCTTCGGACCTAGGCCAGCAAGGTCAACGACGAGCCAATAACGACGCCGCAGGAGCGAACATCGAGGGAGAGGGGTGGGAGACGAGGGCGAGGGGACAACGCACCACTGCTGCCATGGGCTGGGGTTGCACGCCGCACCCCTATTGCTCAGATTGCGCCTGATATGCGCGTTGCCGCTCACCGTTATGTATCGCAGTTATTTGCATTCTCATTATCTAGTCATTCTTGTTATCTAGTAGTAGTATTATTGATGTAATAATCCTTAGTGAAACATAATATATTTGTTTTTATCAATGATTTGTGAATGATTTATCTGAGCAGCAAGTCAGTGGAAACACCACTTCCGAATGCGGAAGGCGTTCCCATTCTGGGCAGCGTCATCCAGATGAATAAAGATCCATCCATCCCTTCCTCCTCGAAATTTGGATGAAAATTATACCATTAGAATAGTGCTTATCTGTAGATCACGACTATATATTTCATTTAATAAAATTCTAACAGGAAAGGTGCGCATGCGCCAGAATAAGCCCAGTATCCCGTGCCGTGATGCCATCATTTGCTCTAAAGATATCCGGACCTGGTGCAGTTATTTTTGGAACGTCATCCAAACCCATCTGTGCCAATCCATCCTTTCCCGCTGCCCTGTGAGGTGCGCAAAGGGTG
>JADNRV010000607.1:0-22375 GCA_015499995.1 Flammula alnicola
ACAGATGAAGAATTATTTAAAGGTTATACGTGCGGAACAGTCTCTTCCAATCCGTTGGATACAGGGTTAACAGCAGGCTGACAATTCAAGTCTGAAAGATACCAGGTGCAGCACTCGGCGTCGCCTCGCTCTCTGGTATGATGCGCCCAGTTTCGTTGATGGCAGAGGGGCCGTGGAGGGCGTTGAGCTTCGCGTTGCGGGCTTTCTACGTGTCATAAGTAGGATATATGCGTTGAATAACGCGCGAAATCAAAGGGAACGAGAAAAATAGGGGTCACTAACTGTATGTTCTTCTTGCTCCTTCATCGCCTCTTCCACCCGAGCGCCCTTCGCCTGCACAGTCTCCTTCAAATGCCTGTGACTCTGTGTCGACAACTTTTCGTCATCAAGGGCAATTTGTGTCAGCGCTCGGAATTATGAAAAAGCTACGAGACAAACATCGAGATCCTGCTGGGCCTTACGCAGATTGCTGACAGCTATGTCGTGCTTCTGCTCGGCTTTGTACATCTCCTTGAGCGCGTCCTGTTCTTTCTTCTGCGCTTTGCTGAGAGTGCTATCGGCTTTTAAGGCTGCCTATAGTAGTCAAGCTTGAATGAAGACAGTGAATAGCGCGAAGGAAAGGATAAGCGTACCTTTTGTGCTTTGCCTTCCTCTTTCTGGGTCTTTGATAGATCCTTGAGAACCCCTTTCACGCTCTTCTCCTCGTGCTTTGCCTCTTTCTTAACTTCCTTCTCGACCTTCTTCACCACACCCGGAGAGGGTACAGATTCAGCGCTAGCGCCGGCATTGGGGACGGTGTTCGAGTTCTGGAGAGATGACATGATGAGATGGTGTTGGTATTGAGTAGAGATTAGGCTGACTGTCTTGAGACGGCATTGTCACTTAAGCTTGGGCATGGTTAGATTCGAAAGTTGACCAGCTTTTCAAGTTGACTGTGACCAGTGGGCAGTGAGGTCATCGATCACTTCGATCAACGGATCAATCTTACCTATGACTCCGACGGTGATATTCCGTCCCTCTACTTTGAGCCCCACGTCTGCGTCCGTCAAACTGTCTTATCCATCCCATCGTCAGGCCTTCAGGACCGTACAGACCCCGCGTCGTCGCCGACGCCATGTCCGCCTGCAACGCATTCCTATAGGTAAGTATTTCGCGCTCGATCGGATCCCGCCGAAGGCGCGCATAGGGACGAGCGAGAGCACCGCGTTCCAGTTAATGGGCGACGCGGGCTTGCCTGCATTCAATGACGTCAGTTGATTTCTTAAGGAAGAGGAGGAAAGCATGAAGCAAGTCGGGGAGGCTTTGCTTCTGGGGCAGGTTTTCAGTGGGCGAAGGAGCGTGAGACTCTGAATTCATTAGTGGAGGTGTAGTTATTTCAAAGTAGTAGTATTAAGTGTGAGATATATTAAATGTGAGATATATTAAATGTGAGATATATTCAGTGTGAAATATACTATCATGTAGATCCGGGGTTATACAAGACGAAGAATAAGAGGGTCATATGGTATCATCCAACGGTATAAGCTTTCGATCCGGTGAGGGCAATAGAGGAAAGCGTAAGGCGGACAATTTAATTCTGGAATATACCAGCCGCGGCATTGACAGCCCTCTTAAACTTGCTCTCGCCTGCCTCGCTCTGACCCACCTCGCTCTGGGCCGTCCCGCTCCTTGGCATCTCGCTCCTCGCAGGCTCGTTCTGCGTCACCGCGCTCTGTCCCGCCTCGCTCTGGGCCGTCTCGTTTTTCGAAGGCTCGCTCTGCGTCACCGCGCTCTGTCGAGTCTCGCTTTGGGCCGTCCCGCTCCTCGCAGGCTGGCTCTGCGTCACCGCGCTCTGAGCCCTCACATTCTTCGTTGGTGTTGCCTCACTTGTCGCCCCCTCGCTCTCTGGGATGACGCGCCCAGGGTCACTGAGTGCAGGGGCCGCTTGAGGGCGTCGAGCTTCGCGTTGCGGTCTCTCTATATGTCATAAGCAAGGGGATTGTTAAAGGGATATGAAAGCCACTAACGGCATGCTCGTCTTGCCGATCCATTGCTTCCTCCACGCTGGCAGTTTTCGCCTGCACGACGTCCTTCAACCTCTGGTCGCTCTGCGTCGACATCTATTCATTATCAAGGACAAGTCGTGTCAGCAATCAGAATTTATGAAAGAGTTGTGAGACAAACATCGGCTTCATGCTGGGCCATATGCAAATTGCTAACAGCTATCTCGTGTTTCTGCTGAGCTTTATACACCCCCTTGAGCGCGTCCTGCTCTCTCGTCTGCACCTTGCCGAGGATAACGTCAGCTTTCAAGGCAGCCTAAAGAGAAAAGCTTGAATAAACGGAATTCAGACGAAAGGACAAACGTACCTTCTGTGCTTTATTCTCCTGCTTCTCTGTCTTTGACAAATCCTTGAGGGCCCCTCTCACGCTCTTCTCCTCTTGCTTCTCCTCGTGCTTGAGTTCCTTCTCGACTTTCTTCAGCACTTCCCGAGAGGGTGAAGTTTCGGTGCGGGTAAGGGTGCTCATTGTTCTGTGTGGATGAATAGAGAGAGAGCTGAGTTTGGCCGTATTAATAGTGCTACGCCATCGTTAAGCCTAGCCATGATCCAAATTCGAGGTCGCACTCGGCGCCTATGATTGCGAGCTTCGTCTGAGGGCTGAGTAGGGCGGACAAACAAAGCCAAATGTCCTTTCGAAACAGAGGCCTGTGGCCTTGTTCGTTTCATATCTCTCTCGTTTCCTCCTCTACACCTTCTATATCTTCTGCAGGAGTGCATTCGATGGTATTCTGTGGTTTTGTGCGAAAAAATCGGTGTTTTGTGCCCACCAACTGGGATGGCGCAGCGAGCCTTCCTCCGCAGGAGCGGATCCTTAATAATGATGTCATTGGCTGGTGATCAAGCGATCAATCTTATCAGAATCTACTTTTACTTATGGCTCCAACCGTGACCTCCTACGACCCCGATGAACAGCCAGTTCCTCTCCCTTGTGCCCCTATCGTCTCTCTCACAGAGAATGTCGTCATCCAGCCACCTCTCTCTCGTCGTGGAAAAGGTCCAGGCGTAATCCTCTTCCTCCCAGATCCAGGTCGTGTCACCCTCAGCTCAAATACCCCAAAGCCGCTCGATCCTGAACCTGTGAACAAGTGGGCGGAGGAAGGCTTTGCTGTCGTCGGTGTCACAGCCTCTGAGGATCTCTCGGTTGAGCAGACTCTGAAGAAGGGTTTGGATGCTCTTCAGGCGCTTGATGCTGTCGATATCAAGGATAAGTTTGCCGTCATCGGTGCGTCTCAAGCAGACATCCTACCATCTATACGGAACTCTCATGACAAGTGATTTCCAGTATATGACCCGGCACTGATATATTCTGTATCGGATGCTGTCTCGAAAGAACCGCGCATTGCAGCTTTCGTGGGTTACGGATCCTTCGCCGCACCCTCGTGCACCATCCCGATCCTTCTCCATCTCACCGCCAATGCACCCAGACCTGCCCATGCACCGAGCGAAGCTACCGTACAACACACCTACCCGACGACCTCCGCCTCGTTCGTCCTTCCCCAGGCAGCCAAGTACGATCCTGGGAGTGCCGCCCTCGCACACAGTCGCACGCTCGTCTTTCTGCGCAAGTGGCTTGGAGGGCCCTTCTTTGACATCGAGGCTATATGGGATGAGCATACATACTTTGAATTTGAGGCGAGGAGCGTCGCTAAGACTATGGGAACCATGGTGGTATGTACTTCCTGTTTTATAAAACATCATGGACTCTGCTGATGACAATCGGTGCACAGGCTGAGCCGTATGTCAATCACGTCCCGACCGTGAGTTGGTTCAACATGTTAACCGCATGGCAGATCATACTCAGATAGCTTTCCATACAGATGACGGGAGGAGTGGGTCGCGAGAACCTTACGGCTTTCTACAGAGATCATTTCATATTTTCGTGTGTCCTATTTCCGATACGGCGTCTTCCACTACTTAATTACGTTCCTCCAGAAATCCCCCGGATGCAACTCTTCAAGTCGTATCTCGCACTGTCGGCTCAGATCGCGTTGTTGGTGAGCTCCTCTCCTCGTTCTCATCTTCCTGCCAGTCAAATTAATTAATTGAATTCCATCCACAGACGAATTCATATATCACCTCACGCACGATAGAACCGTCGATTGGCTTTTGCCTGGCGTCCCGCCAACCGGCAAGAAATTGTCCATACCGATGCTTGCAGTCGTCAATGTCCGTGGGGATAGGTTATATAACGGTACGCTGTATTTCATATCCGTATCCCATGACTCTGCATAATCGTGCTCAATTTCCAACGCTGCCTATTCTGTTTGTCGTTCCAGAGCACATCTGGTGGGACCAAGCCACTGCACTCAGACAGGCGGGTATCTTGCCGTCGCATCTCCCCTTCTCCGACCCCCAGACGGGTACGCCCACGGGCGCGCTTCTCCGTCTGCCTGTTGCGGGCGTGGAGAGTGCGCATATGCTCATTGATGAATCGAAGGGGAAGAGCAATGAGATGTTTGGACCGGAGTGGGGGTTGAGCAATAAATGAATGCCTCGGTGACTCAGAGAGACGTTAGGGTGGCTGGGGAAGGAGAAAAACATGCAAAGTGAAACAGTTGGAATGAGAAATAGGATGTACAATATTATTTATTGATTGTATAACAACAACTGCTGACTTGTCGATAACATATACCTACGCGCATGGCACTGAGTTCGTCATTGGTTGAACAATCAATGCCGACTTAGGTTGCAGTCGGCGTCAAATTCGAGTACCCATTCTGTGTATAAGTATGCGTTTGGCATTAATATTAATTGGGCGCTCAAGAAATAGCATCGGTCGCTGAGCTTTAAGCATTCTGCTTCTAACAGTCCTCGGCAGCGCAGCGTGGCTCCTGTAGCCCATTGCAGATCAACTACAGGACACTCAGGGTGCACCGCATGTGAAGTGATACTGTTATATAGCATATACAGGACGTGGATGCCCTTATAGTGACAGTCTACCGTACGTGTCTCGCCCTACAAAGTGCTGATTACTTATGATAAAGTATTGTATCCTCTGATTAAGGGTTGAAACGACGACGAGACGTTCCGACCAGCGGGGTTGGGGTAGTGATACAGAAGATGTGAAAGCCTTTCGCTTGTCACCTTCAACTAATTTGGAGACTGTTTTTGTTATGTCTCTCGGATTATTCTTCTCTCCGAACCCAATATCCAGTTAGACACTATATATTATCATAATCTTACATGAATAACTGGTGATGTGACGAGGAAAGGGAATAGGGATGAACAGAGGATGCAAATTGCCGATTGGAATGGATCAGAATCAATCATCATGCATCATGCTGCACAATAGTGATCGTGTGCATTCCAACGATATCCTGCACTGCGGCCGCCACAAGATCTCCTGTACGAAGCGAAGCTCGGAGTGGGAGCGTCACTTGAGGTTGGATGCTAGGCTGCTGCGTCACTACAGAAAGGTCGATAGGCCGTGTGGTAAAGAAGAACTTGAGGAAGGAGACATCGAGATCCTGACCCGCGGGAAGGCAGAAGTTGTACGGCGTCCCCCCTCCTTGACCATACCCTATCGTGCAGATCCCTCCCTTCTTTTGGAGGAACGTGTCGACTACGTATGGATTTCCGGCCCCTCCTAATTGGAAGTATGGAGCTATGTCAATGTTTTGGTGAGCGTACTGACGGAACACTCATGCAAGAAGGCTACTCACCAATGCGAAAGTCGCTATTGTCGAAGACAAAGGCATAGAGATACAGGTCCCAAGGAGTGTCGTTCGTTATTTTAACTGCGTACTTGGCCTCAGAGTTAATCAGAAGCTTCGCAATCCCGTTTTCCAAGAGGTTTTCCCCAACCGGAGAAAGACCACCAACGAGTCCATTGGCGTTGTCATCCGCCAGGCCCTTGTTGTCATCGCCATCAACTGGCCTCTTGCCATCGCTGTCGTCTCCTGAACCCTTGCGGTCATCATCATCCGAGTCCGGACCCTCATCGTTTGGTTTCACATCTGGCATATCGCCGTCACCGTCCACCTGGGTGAACTCTACCGTGATCTTGGCCGGGATGAACTTGTTATTCGTTGTCGAATCCAGATGCCGATAAAAATGCGCTGCCCTGCGGAGAATGGCATGGAGTGATGGAGCATCAGCTCTCGCAGTCAAAGGAATACGAGTAAGCCCGTGGTCGGTGGCTCTTTCATCGAGGAGCTCAATGACGATTCGATCGTCGTCCTGGTTCATCGAGAGCTTCAGCTGAGCAAGCTCTTCCGTAGCTGCCTCGACGATGTTGTAATTATCTGACGCTGTCGCTAGGTCTTGGAAGATTGGAAGTCGAGTCTGGGTTGGTTCGATGTATATGTAGAGGTCGACATGTTTGCCCGCCTTCGTTTGTACTGCAACTGAAGCGGGAAGTTCAACACGAGTCGCCTCTGGAGATAGGGTCAACGTGGTCGAGAATGCTTTGATACTTTTAGCTATGCCCACGCGAAGAACTCCTAACGGAGAAGCCTGAGATCCTTGCAAAAGCGCCTTTCGATCCTGGTAGACAGTGAACTCTGCGCCCTCCGAAATCGCATGTGCAATGCCAGCATTCATAGTATATTCTCCGTTTTTGCCTGGCGTGACCTCATAAACGGTACCCACCGATGGACGCCCTTTGGAGTTGAAAATGAAGCGATGTTGATTGATACCCTCGATTTGTGGATTTTGCCTGTGAAAAAATGCGTCAATCTACTTCTAACGGGAGGACATGAAAGTAACACACTTTTCCAATCGCTGAATACGGCGCGGAATTTCAGCGTAAGTAAGGTTGTCCGCATCCAAGCGACGAAGCAAGTCGAGGAACGCTGTCGTGAAAGCGCCTCGCCAGTGTGGCCCGTCGGATGATTCTTTGGCCTCTTCACCTTTACTACAGGCAGCTACCAAAACATGCGATCGAAGCCCTGTAAACTCGTATCCAGGTGCTACGACAGCAGCTCGCAGGGTTGGTTGCGCCGGCTTGGCCGCAGACACGCCTTTCGGACGCAGGTCGTCGTCCAATCTTGGTAAATGGCTGTAGTTGACTGGCAGGTAGCGAGCTCCAGGACTGGGCGGTTCAAAGCTTCGCGTAGTACCCGACCCTGAGTGACAGCAATCGAAAATGACAGTCTAACAATATTCACGGTCGATATTTAGGGGATGAAACAGGAGATGGAACCTCACTATGTTATCGCCTTTCGCCTTCGCAATCCCCGCTAGCAACCAACCAATCGTAAGGTCAGGAATAGCATAAACTCGACGACCTTCAGTCTCAGAGTGATCATAGGGAACTATTGCTTGAATCTCGTCATTTGGTCGGGAACCAAGCTTGGTGCCGTGGCCAGCGTAGTATATGATGATTGAGTCGTCTTTCTGGATTTTGGGATTGTTTTGGATATCCTGAAATGCATTGATAATCGCAGAGCGCTTGGCGTCCTGGTTGAACAAGCAACGGATCTGACTGGCTGGTACATTCTTATCGTCCTTCAAGTATTTCTCCATTTCTTTGGCATCATAGACTGCTCCATTCAGTGGACTAGAATGGTATTCATCGATTCCAATGATGAGGCCATGAATAGGTACGCGATTGCTAAAGGAGAAAACAATGGAGTATGAACAGGTGAGAAGGACTGTGCTGATAGAGCCTGAGATACGAACCTTGGAGGGATGACAGGCGGTGGAGTCCCTGTAGGGGGTGCAGTTATGCTAGAGTGGAGGATACTTATCAGCATTGATTTATTCTGCTGGATGAGGATCAACACTAACATTCCTGTCGGCTTCCCCTCGTTGGGCTGCACGATTTGCGGGGTAGGTTTAGGGAGTGGAGAACATAAGGGACGACAGATGTATTCCTTCCACTCAGCACTAGTTGGATAAGGGGTCGAACCATCGGGGGCGCAGAGGAGCCGTACAGGAAGCCAGCAGCATACCGCGATACCAGCACGACAAGGACAGAAGCATGCGATGCCGTACAAACGACAGATATCCAGACAGCAATCTACTGCGGCCATTTTGTCTTGATAGATGAGAGACGGGGTGGACTTGAACACCAAATTATACCTTCGACATTTTGTACCACTGGGAAGGCCTGAAATGAGACAAAATTTGGAAGTACCTCGGTTCCGAGCAATGCTGGCTCCGAACAAGTTCCGACGATGACATTGGCATGTATTGGGATCCTGACCCCTTCCAACCAGCTCCCTTCTACATTCCCATTTTGGAAGACCAACATGACGATGCATCGGTAGCGATTATTGAGTACCAATTTTTACCCGAGTCGGGTATGAGCGTTAAACGTTAAGCGCTAGCGCTGGTAAGGAACCATTGACCACTTCAACTTCTAACGTCAGATTTCAGAAGTCCAACACTGAACTGTGTCATAGAAATGCTCACATGTGATTAGAACTTGAAATACGAGGCACGAGAGGGAGCAACAGGGTGAGCGGCGTCCATTCTCCTCGTTGACAAACTTGAAGTCGATGAAGGGTCTGATTCACGTTAGTACGTTTTTGTGCTCGGCTTCGCCACGCGCGGGCCCTTGAATGTGGGCTTGCGTTATCCGGGGAGCAAGCTCTGAGCCCAATCAGGCTGTTCCTCTTGAGCGAGAACGAGAAGAAAAATGGTTTGCCATGATGTCCTTTTTTTATGCTGCACCACAGTAGAAGAAAGACAAGCAAAAAAATTTCTGCATGACCAGTGATTTGCAAAGCATTCGCAGCCGCATACCGTAAGCTACGGTTGCGATGCGCAGCCCTATGTCCGACACTGTAGAGAAGTTTAGGCTTTATTAAATGTCAAACACCCATTGGTTGAATAAATATGAATGGGGGAGCGAGCACTCCGAGTCGTGGCGCGCCCCAGGGGATGCATGATGGGATAGTCGGAGAATTAGGGTGGAAATGGCATTAGGAGCCATGGTCAGAGGAGTAGTGTACATGATAGTAATATCCAACATAAGGCCTCGCCTCAGCGGACAATAAATTGTTTCAAAAATAAATAAATATGAGGGTTTATCAAGGGTTTATCTTCTGACAACAATCGCGGTCGCCAGTTCCGATTAAACCGCAAGACTGCTGATGATCAACGCATGATAGTGTGGTCTTAAGAATAACAGGGCAAATCAGATATGAAAGATGTTTGTCAACATCCATTCTTTCTGTCATTTGAAGTTGACTTAAAAGTTAAATGCAAGTACGATTATTGACGGATTACCAGATTACAGAAGTATGAAGTGTCGAAGTAGGCATCTCGCTGAGAAAAAGATAAAGATGTATTCATTTGGAAGAGATTTGGCGCTTTTAGATACATTGTCACAAGGCGAGATACGCCTTTGGTCCTCGCCATTGCATCCAATGCGGCAAGCAACAATTTGCATTCATTTTGCATGTAATTATAGTAAAATTTCGAATTAGCAGTGTTCGAACCGCAGAGGAAATATTTTATATTACAATAAAAGCGGGGTGCATAGAGGGATATCTTTTGATTTAATATTCCTTTGATATCGCAACGTACAGGCGAGGATCGGCTCCACGCGTCGAGAGTGACGCGTGCGCGTTGATCACGAGAGGTGACTTGCGCAAACTTTACTGACATTTGTCACTGTCAGCCACCGATAAGTAGCGCGCGGACAGGAGTTGTTTAAATTTTTTGCCTTGACAGCGATGCTATGCAGGAGCCTTCCAATTGCGTAAATTCCCTACTGTCTATATGAAACTTGGTCCCACTTGGAAGCATCACCTGAACGAGGCTTCACGACATTCACGATGCTGCAAGTGACGATAGGGCGCCAACTTCTGGGTTCTAACATTACGGGAGATGGCAAATCCAGTTCTCTAGTGCTTAAATAGTCGGCTGAGATGGCTTGGATCATCGGGATTCACCCTTTCTCTCAATTCTATCTAGAATGTTTCTTTGGTTCGCCAATCAGTTTGTTTCAAACGTTGCAGAACTATTCCAAGTTCTTGTCCAGTGAGTCGCGCAATTGGTTATTGTAGATTTGATTATTTATTGGATAATAGGTACCCTTATGAACAGGTCTTTGGTGGCGGACGTCCACCTTCAAAACCTCCTCAACCGTATGATTCATTTCATAGTTGGTCTGTGGCCCACGCAAACTTACTGTAATTCCAGTGCGCCAACGCCTTCCACTAGTACAAGCGCCGCTTCGAAGTGAGATTCCAGTTGTTCAGATTCTCGGCCAATCATCACGGCTGAACTTCTTGCTCTGGCAGGCCCGTGGCAGGAGTCATTCCTCCAAGGTACCGTGTTCCGGCCTTCGCCAGCTTCGAAATACTTATCACAGGCATTGCGCATTCCGCTCTGTGTTCCCTCTAGCAGTCGCGTCCCCATCCACGCTCTTATTATCGGAATCAACGAATATCAGTCGCGCCCATTGGCTGGAGCGCTTCATGATGCAAAATCGATGGAGGCATACTTGAAGAACGACATGATGGTCCCACCAAGCCAGGTCCACTGCTTGTTTGACAAGTCCGCTAAACGCATTGCGATCATCAAGGCATTCCAGGATTTGAAAAGCCGTCACGAAATCCAGAAAGACGATGCGATTATCATATACTACGCAGGACACGGCACCGAACTGAATCCCCAGCCAGGTTGGGAGGCTGGTGGTCCTCGTGCTAAGATCCAGGCGATGGTTCCGCAAGATCACAGCGACATTCCAGGTCAGGAAGTCCCTGCTATTCCCGATCGTACTCTCGGAGTCTTGATAAACTCGATTGCCAAGGAGAAAGGCGACAACATAGTGAGTCGTTAATAAAGTATGTTACCAGAACTAAGCAAAAACACTGTCAGACTGTCATTTTCGATAGCTGTCATTCGGGGTCGGGTACCAGGCTCAACCACACCGCGTCTCGTGGTATTAAAGTAAAGGATTACCTTCCAAGAAATCTCGATTCGGCTATTCTCGCGAGTGGTGGTGAAGCCGGGCGAGCAGGCATGGTAGCGTCTGGATATGAGCACACTGGTCTTCAATCGCATGTTGTGATTGCTGCATGCAGTGCATCAGAAGAGGCCAGAGAATCGTTCACAACAATTGACGGCGTCTCGGCGTGGCGAGGGAACTTCACTACCGCATTCCTTGCCTTGCTTCGAAGCGACGGCCACAGCAGACTCACCTATGCTGACATTCCACGGCGGCTCACTCGTCTAGATCGGTGAGTTATAGTATACTATTTTTGTTTTTATTTGTATGTTGACGCAATTTTCGACAGCCAACATCCACAGATCGAGGGTGCCAACTCCAATCGCTTCATATTCAATTCCAAAGGACCTGCATCAGTCGGTACCATTCAGGAAGTCCAGCCTGAAAAGGATGGAAAGTACCTCATAAATGCCGGGACCGCACATGCTATCTCAGTCGGTGCCGAATTCGCCATCTACAAGGATCTGGACGCGCTTCAGGAAGGCTCTCGGCTTGGAATACTGGAGGTCTCTAGCGAAGCGGATATCAAGGCCTTATTTACTACCCTCAGCTTACCTGCTGGCACATCACGCATTGAACTTGGTGCCCCAGGACTTGCAGTGCAAACGAAGGCGGGCAAACGTGTTGACCTTCGATTATACGTTGAACTCAGCGAGGTTCAGCTCTGTGTCTTCTATGCGATTCTTAAACAATTGGAGCAGACGGGGATGGATCGCTACCGCATCGCCAATACAGACAGCAGGACTGATGCCCAGCTTGAGTTTTCTATACAGAGAGAGGGGGCCGTCATCAACATTCTTGATAACCGGGCTACTGTACATGGGCTCAATCGAATTCCATTCGAGTTGGCGAAGCCTACGGTCGAACGGATCGGCGCCATCCTACGTGCGGCAGCTCATTTTTATCGACATCTCGACACGGTAAATACAAATCAATTTATCCCAAACAAGATTGAGGTGGAGTTTAGGGAGCTAGAAGATACTGATGATATCGACGATGATGGATATTATATGCTTGGAGCCGTTGGGGAGAATCTTGTAAAAGAAGGAGTCATTGATTTTGTGGTCAAGGATGGCGTCAAATACGGCGTCAAAATAACGAACAGGACACCATGGGATCTGTACCCAGACATATTTCTGTTTGAGAATAGCGACTTGAGCATCAGTACGTATCTTCTTCTATGTTAACTTCCAACATATACTTATCAAATGTTTTATAGAATCATATTATGAGTCTCAATCAGTGACCGGAAATCGGTCTGAAGTTGCTGCTCCCCTCCAGAAGGACGGGGGGACTTTCACGATAGGATATGGTGCGGGGGGAGGGCAACCTTACAGTTTCTCGCTTCGCAAGAATCAAGATCTCGATGTTTCCTTCCTCAAGTTCTTCTTCTCGACCAAACCTATCAATCTTTCTGGAATTCCCCAGACATCACCATTCGACGGGCGTGGCGGAGAGCCTGTGCCAAGGAAGATGCCGGATGCTTATGGGACCCTCATCATCCCGATTGTGCAGCGCCGATATGCAAAAGCTTGATTCAGATTCAATTCGCACCGGCCGCTCCTTGTCTCCCGATTGGTATGGATGCCAGTGGATGGATGAGTAACGATGGAGTTCGAAATAGATATCTTACCCTCACAACTATGATGATATGGACCACAGGAAAATTTGAACTGAATTGCTGTTAGCTGACAATGAACACCTTGAAAGGCTTTCATAACGTTGTCAAATGTTCCGCGATTCGGATGAGCCTGAAAACGTTCAAGTCGCATCCACATGATGTGATACTTCAGCTATGGCGCACGAGGCCCTGCAACTGGGCCGGTTGCTGCTCTCTTTTCTCTCCTTCAAGTTTACAACTGTTTACGTGCATTATAGTACTCTAACTTAAAGTCCATACACTGTGCACCCTTCACTCTAATTAGAGTACGGAGAAGGAGCCATCGAATTGCCATTCTGGGAAGTCCAATTCCCATTTCCAGACGTCAGGGTAAACTGTACAGTACCTCCAGCCACAACTTCGGGGTTTGCCGAAATTGGAGGCTGCACAGTGGAAATTTGGCTGATCAACACCCCCGTCGTCCTCAAGATTCCCTCAAGATGAGGTGAGTATCGTCCTTCGTTGTCCATCACAGTATGCTCATTGTACTTGTTTTAATAGTCATCGTAAGGTTCGTTGCGGTTTCTGTGGATGGGAGAAGTTTTGGTATTGACTTGGAGGTCTTTTGGTGTCGTGTAGTTTGAAGCTCCCCGCCATGGCTCTCTTGGTTTCCTCCCAAGAAAGCGCGCTGCTCGTCACCGCGGTAAGGTCAAGTCCTTCCCCAAGGTGCGTCTATTATAGTCTTAGAGAGAGGGTCTAGTTATATAATTGATTCAATATTTGTGCAGGATGACCCCAAGAAGCCCGTGCATCTCACTGCCATCATGGGTTACAAGGCTGGCATGACCCACGTCGTCCGTGACCTTGACCGACCCGGCTCCAGTGTGTTTTTCTCTTTAAATTGGAGGATTTGGAGTGTCTGAACGGCCTTTTTCCCTTTTCAGAGATGCACAAGCGTGAGGTCGTCGAGGCCGTTACCATCATCGAGACTCCCCCCATGATCGTCGTCGGTGTCGTCGGCTACGTCGAGACACCCCGTGGCCTTCGCACACTCACCACCGTCTGGGCCTCGCATCTGTCTGACGAAGTCAAGCGTCGCTTCTACAAGAACTGGTACCGCTCGAAGAAGAAGGCCTTCACCCGCTACGCCAAGAAGCACGCCGAGGACGGCGGCAAGTCCGTCGGCCGTGAGCTCGAGCGTATCCGCAAGTACTGCACTGTCGTCCGTGTCCTCGCCCACACCCAGATCAGGAAGACCGGTCTGCAGCAGAAGAAGGCCCACCTGATGGAGATCCAGCTCAACGGTGGCTCCATCGCTGACAAGGTCCAATTCGCCCAGGGTCTCTTCGAGAAGCCCGTTGAGGTGACGTCGGTGTTCGAGCAGGATGAGAACATTGATGTTATTGCTGTTACCAAGGGTCACGGATTCGAGGGTGTCACCCACCGTTGGGGTACCAAGAAGCTGCCTCGCAAGACCCACAAAGGTCTTCGCAAGGTTGGTTGTATTGGTGCATGGCATCCTTCCAAGGTCATGTTCTCCGTTGCCCGTGCTGGTCAAAGTACGTTGAGGCTTGTCTGGGATTTTTTGAGAACTTGCTCATGATTTTTTCCCTTCTTTTTCTTTTAGACGGTTATCATCATCGTACCGAGCTCAACAAGAAGATCTATCGCATTGGTTCAGGAACTGACGAGGCCAACGCCTCCACAGAATCCGATATCACCAAGAAGCCCATCACACCCATGGGTGGCTTCCCTCATTACGGTATCGTCAAGAACGACTTCCTCATCCTGAAGGGATCTATTCCTGGTACCAAGAAGCGTGTCATCACCCTCCGCAAGTCTCTGATGGTCCACACCTCCCGTCGTGACTTGGAGAAGGTCTCGCTCAAGTTCATCGATACTTCATCGAAATTCGGCGTATGTGTTATCTTTTCTGAGCATGCCAACTGTGATTTATTAATCAACGTTCTGCGTTTAGCACGGTTCTTTCCAAACCTTCGAAGAAAAGGCTGCGTTCTTGGGAACGCTCAAGGCCCGCGCTTGATTGTTTCTTTCCCTACTTACGTACTCGTCGCTTTTTTCTGTTGTATCTCCTTGCATGCCCTACCACCACGCCATCATGCTTTAAGTATGAACACAGCATGTCCTATGATCAAGAAACATTTCTTATGCGTGATAAAAGCAAATGAGAACCGGGCTAAGGGACCTTTTGTTGACAAGCACATAATTTTGAGGGAGAGGAATTGCCACTTAATGATTGGTTCGACGAGCGTGGGAAGACATGACTGAATTTGTCGACTTTCGCAGCCGCGTAAAAAGTTTGCTGAGATTGGTTTGGTCAGAGGACACAGGATTGCTTGCTCGTGCGCGTCTTCAGACGTTCATTTCGACGGTGGTGTGCTGCAGATTGCGGTAAGTCACCAACATCCTCTGCAATCGTTCAATTCCCTGAACCTTGTCAAAAAATTTAAATAATAGGATGACTGCTTGCGTTTTTGATGCTGAGAGCGTCCTCGCTGGGCCTCAGTCTCCCCTCATCAACTATCTTTGCTATTCAGCAATGTCGCAGGCTCTGCGGAGCCAGGAGCGGGTGGGCTCCAGTTCGCAACTGCAGCAACTACAGCAGCAGCAGCGTGGCGAACAAGACCCCGACCGCGTCCCATATGTTCTCGTCCACTGTACCCGCACCCATTCAAAAACAAGACGCCGGAGAAAAATCACGCGTCGTGGCTACGCTAGCAATTTCGCAAAGTGGAGAGGGGGATGTTGTGCTCAATGCATATTCTGTCTCTTCGGAAGCTGTGGGCGAGGAGAAGGACACACACGTGCCAGCTGGAACGACGACTCCAACGACTCCGACAGAGAACCTGAAGTCCCATGGAGAAGAGTTTCCAGCGTGGGTAGAGGAAGAGCTCAAGGAGACGATGCCCCATTCCGAAATTCCAACTATTCTAAACTCACACCCGTATGCTGCCGGAAGCCATTGGTCGACTCCTGCTGTAAAGCCAGTGTCGATTCCCGACTACCTGTATACCCCTCTCAGGAAACTCATATCGGACATCAAGGCCGCACACATGCAATATCACCAGCAAGAACCCGCGGTGTCTCCGGAGAGCACCTCCGAGAGTGGAGCAGAAACAGTGCCCGAACCGCCTCCCCCTCGCGAGACTGTCGCGCTCATTTGGCAAAACCTACTAATCCTTGGGAAGACTGCCTCGACGGACGACGCGTGGGCCGCGTACGTCTATCTCGTCGACGTCATGGCCGAATACGCGCTCGTGCAACAGCGCATCCAGCACGTCCCGTTCTCCCACCTGCACCGCTTCTGCCGCCTCCTCGCGCGCAACCGCCCCAAAACGCACCGCCAGTTCCTGCGCCTCCTCTCGGTGATGACCTACATCAAGCACTGCGGCGGCGAGCTCAAGAAGCACGAGTTCAACGCGCTCATCGACCATGCCGGGAAGGGGTGGCGGAAGACGCACCCGGAGGACGTCGCGAAGGCGATGGGCGTCTTCAATGACCTTATGGCGGGCCGGATGCCTGGATCATCGGAGTATGCGCCTGCGGACCAGCAGGCGCTGGGGGGTCCGCCATTCCAGCCCGATATTTATACGGTGACGAGCCTGATTTCCATCGCTGCGCGGGGAGAGGATACGATGACCTTGCGAGGCCTCTCGGCGTTGATGAGAGACGCTGAGTTGACGCCGAATAGGATCACGCACCTCGCGATGCTGCGGTATTTCGTGGAGAGGGCGGATATGACGGGGTTCCGTGCGACTTTGCAAAAGATGAGACAGCTCGGGTTGGACCTGGGATTGGACGGGCTGAACGCGTGCATTATGGCGTACAGCCAGCATAGAAGGTTGGACGTCGTGCTGATGGTTTACCGTCTTCTCCGACATAATATGGTTCCGGAGCTCTATAGAGGCGAGGGTGACATCAACGACGCCATCGTTCAGCTCGGAGAGGAGTTCATATTTGTCGAAGAGGAAATTGTACCGGACAAGGCCACATATACATCTGTCATCCAGACTATGGCGTATCATGGTCAATTCCGGGGCACCATCGAAGTCTTCATCGATATGCTCTCTTCCCCAACGAGGAACCAGGCGCCCCTCTCGTACCCACCGAGTCGGGTGAATTGCAGCCAGCTCGATATGAGCCAACGCCGGGTATCTACCGTGCTATTTTCCTGGGGTTCTCAAAGTATGCTGTTCCTCCTTTCGATGTCACCGCGGAAGAGCCAGACTGGACACACGACAACTTGCTTGAACTTTTCGACCGTTTCCTTTCTCTGCCGCCCGACACCCACCTCACCCAAGCCAACGTCTACATCATAATGGCTGCGTTCGCAAAAACGACGGCGTCCGACCTTGATGCGATGCGGGATGCGTGGAAGGCCATCGATGGTCGATTTGGGATCAAGCTCAACAAGCCCGACGCGGATTCGCGCTTGGTCAAGCTCAAGAAACAACTTTTCCCTGACGACAGGTGGAATCCAGGTTGAGGAGGCTCGGCAGGTGCAGCATGTCTTTGTTAGGTTAGGAGAGTATATTATACATTTGTTTTATTCTCTTCGAGCATTCTGTCCGGATGGTTATACAAGGCATCTACGTAACGCCCATCTACATATATTACTACACATCTTATTATCATCCTTCGATGCCAGCGGCCAGGAGAGTCCGCCGCCTCAACTCCGCCCTCACTTCTCGTTCTGCTTCCTCCACTGGAAGTACTCGTCCCAGGTGACGCTGCACAGGCTGCTCTGGTACCTCTCCAACTTTATGCTCCGCCGCAGGTCCTCCGTTATCCGGCCCCTCCAGCCTGCCTTGTGGATGGCGCTGTCGACAGCTTCGATCTTGTCCCACCCTTGCTCCGGGATGACCTGGGGCAGATAGGTCGCCGAGAAGGACTGCTTCGAGGTCACCTTCGGGAGGTTTCGCGAGGAGGAGTAGGGCGAAGGTGTCTCCGAGGATGATTGGTTTTGGGTGAGGGACGGGTGGGGGAATCTGATGGAGATGCCATGGACTCCGATGGTCCAGTCGAGGTACGACTCTCCGTACTCAAAATCGGTGAGCAAAGAGACGCTAGAGGGAGAAATCAGTCGTCAGAATGTATATAAAAACAACCCATCTAATCGTAGTAAGAAATAAAATTATCGTACCCGCATTCCAGGCGCTCTAGCTCGCTCTTGTCTATCTTCCGGAATCGAGAATCTCTAAAGGCGCTGATGAGGGCGTATTCTGCAAGCCCCTCGTGCAAGGCCATCGCCTGGAAGTTGCCGATACAACCGCGCAGGTGCCATTCACTGCCGTTCTTTATGTTCCAAGTTACGAACAATGGGCTGCAAGGTGTGTGTGATCAGTCATTTGAGCGCCCCGAAGATGACGAGAGAAAGAACAACGAAGTTAACGTACTATTTCTCATCCGGAAAAGGCGGTGGTATAGGTTTCGCCTTGGTCAGACTGCAATAAAGAGTGTCGAATGCGTAGTAGCAGTGTTCCGCGGTGCAGCTGTCGCTGATCTCTGTGACTTCCTTCGGTTGTGGCTGCGGGGGAACGAGCGCCATGGTCTGCGGAGATTCGAGATGTCGAAAGAACGGCTTGAGTATTATTTAAAGAGCTGGCTGCGCCCTGCCCACGCACGTCGTCGGATGGAAAGAAGGGGGGAGATATCCTAGCCTCTGGTGACTGTCAGCAGCACTGTGTATATATAGTGGTTGGGATCATAGGATTATCAATGAATCGCCATCGGCAGGGACTTGAAGCTGAAAACTGCAGGTCCGGCGTAACCGGTAGTGGCAGTACTGCTGCAGAGGCAGGCCCGATTTAGTCAACCCGCCACAGGTCTTTGCCTGCTGCGATCGAGACTTGACTCAACTCGAGTCACTTGAGAAAAATGCATGTTTCCGAAGACAATCCACAGTACGGACATGGCATATGTACGTGTACGTACGCACTAACTACTTAATAGATGTAGATATATAGAATAGATAAAACGAGCCTACTACGAGAATCAGGAGCGGTGGTTTGGGCCACCCAGTGGAAGTTGTGGAACGCAAGTCGTGACATGAAGGAGGTATGGGACATGGTGGTTGTGCTGGAGTGAAAACAGAGAGAGAGAGAAAGAGGGTGGAGCGTGGACGACAGAGACAGATGTTGAGATGGTATGGGCAAAATGAATGAGGCAAGGATAGATGAGGATGACGACAGAGAGCAAGAGCAAGAGAAAAAAGAGAAAGGGAAAGGAGAGGGAGGGAGAGAAAATAAGTGATACGGAATAAGGATGAGGATAAAGCAAGTAAAAAGAAAGTACGGGGGAGGAGAGATAGATCGGAAGGAGAATGGCAGGAAACAAAGAAAGGAAACAAAGAAAGACGATCAAGGCAGGACGGGCGGCCTGCGCCTAAAGTGGCGAAGGCTAACAACACGACCAGCTGCCTGAACGTTGGGCTTTTTCGCGAGCCTCTTCTTCATCCGCCTGTGCAGACCACGTCGGGGTGCTGACGCTAGACAAGAATACGCTGTCGCGCTTCTTCAGCTCATTCTCCTTTCAATGACGTCCTTGCGGACAATGATGGCAGAAATGAGATGTTCGAACAGATTTTGAATACCTAAGAGGAAATTAAAATTCAGATGAGAGAAGCGAATTCGGAGACGAAGAGGTAACCATACCGATATCATCCTTGGCAGACACCTCGAATAGTTCCATACCCTTACTCAAGCCCCACTCTCGCTCGTCGTCCTCACCCTCCTCCGCCTCTTCGATACTATTACTACTATTGTCATTATGGTCGATCCAGCCAGCGGCATGGCTAAAGTGTGACCCAAAACGGGACGACTGAGGTGTTCGGCTGCCTGTACTCGTCGAGCGACTCAAGACGCGGCTGTTCTAGGCCGGACCTGTGCCGAAGTCTTGCTGCGCTGGAGAGCCGAAGAGCGACTAGAAGGGAGGTCGAGATAGGCTGGACCTTCGGGTGGTGAGGGTGTCGGGGTAGATACGAAGGGAGGTGAACGGAGACCCGGGAAAGAGGTAAACCGGGGACGGATATAGGAAAGGGTTGATGGGGCGGGCGGGGGCGGAGGAGGTGAAGGCGGTGAAGGCGGAGGAAACCAGTTGTGCAACGATAGGCGAGCGAGATCGGACGTGACCTGGCGGTGTCGGTAGAGATCCGCTTTAGAACCAACGATATAGATAATGAGTTCGGGCGGGCAGTTCTTCTTGAGCTCTAAGACCGAACAGGGGCGTTAGACGTCTGATTTATGCAGATGAAATCACTGTACCTTCAAGCCAGCCACGAATGTCCTCGAACGTGGATGCGTTGGTGATGTCGTATAATAGCAGGGCCGCGTTAGCACCTAAGGGATGATAATCATTGAGTCCTTCTGACGTGGCTCGTAAAATACGGGTGGCATGGACGGACCTCGATAATACATAGGTGCCTGTAAACGATATGTCCGTGGTCAGTGGCATGAAGAGGGTAGTGAAAGAAAGAAAAGAACGGACCATGCTCCTGAACCTCTCCTGTCCAGCAGTATCCCATAACTGCAAGCGAACCTTGAGGCCGTTTACATATACCTTCTTGGTTACAAAGAAGGCGCCGCTCGTGGAAGTTGTGTTCTTGGGGTCGAACTTGTTCTGGTATAACGGTGGAGGAGACTAGTCTTGCCGACACCTGTAGAATGTGATGAGCACCGACGGACATAAAGCACGGAGGACTTACCAGAGTTGCCCATGATCACAATCTTGCTGTCGATGCCATTTTCGTATCTTGACCTGGAGTATGGATCGAGACTCTGGTACTCCTCCATGTCGGGTGGTATAGCGAGCAGGCGTGGCCTAGCACTGCTAGCTGCTCGTCGTTATTGGAGATGTGGGGGAAGGGCCCTTGGCCTCTTGGGCGGAGGGGGGGAAGGGGAAGGGGAGGGAAATGAAAGAGGAGAAAGAATGGGAGACAAGTCTTAATACCGAAAGAGAAAGACCGGCCCCTGACATAAAGACGCGGCACGCGTGCGACTTTTTTATTCTTACTTCAATGGCTCACATCTCCTCATTCGGCTCTTCAAAATGTATAGAACTTATTCATGCGCATGGAGGAAAGCATAACAGTGTACATAGCCGGATCCATCGCAAGACACCCCAAGAACTCCATCCTTCACTCTGCGGCACAACCGGGAACTCGAACACAACATCCTTCCCTGTGAGTCGGCGGTACACAGACGAGAACGAATCCAGCTTGTATTCCAGCGATGTGGCGTCTTTTGAGTCGAGCACCTGAACACCGCCCCATTAGGATCATTGACTCGCCCTGACGTGACATTATTCCACTTACACTTTCAAAAGCTTCGAGCCGTCGACGGCAACACGAGTCCTCTTGCCGACGATCTCAGTGGGGAAAACAAGATCTTCCAAGATCTTCTCGTGGACGCTGGTCAGGGTGCGGCTGCGGGGCCTCTTCTGCTTGACGCGCGAGTTACGGGTGGGCTTGCGCAGCATCCGGCGCTGGCAATGAAGACGACGTGACGGTCAGAGAATTCTTCTCGAGCTCTCGTGTCAGCCTAGAATACACCCGATCCATTGTCAATTATCCACCCAATAGCACATTCCATATTCCAATACCCACCTTTGCTGAACCTTGTGGAAAGCCTTCAATTGGGGGACGGGCACAAAGATAACGATGGCCTTCTTGCCGCCACGGACATCGACCTCGCGTGCAGCAGAGATTGGAGAGCGCGGAGCTCGCTTTTGAGTTCGGGGGACATTGTTCTCGAGGTCAATCAGGGCCTGGGCGACGCTCTTTTCGGTTTCATCGGGAGGGGTGGTGGGGGCATTGGCGGTGCGGAGAATCTTGTTGGTGATAGTGGACATCTTGAGGAATAGTGCCCTAGAAAAACCAAAGCACGGCCAGTCAACATCCACATTCCAATCATGCCATCCACCCCATTCCCATCATTCAATCCTTCGTATTCTTCTTCCAACGTATGCCTTTCCATGCTAGATCCACCCTGGAGCGTGAAAGAGCAGAATTTCGACTCACCAGACCTTTTGACGACGGCGACGACGACGAGTAGAGACTTTCTTGATACCGAATCGCCAACTTGGAGTCACAACAAGAGCAAACTTCTTCTCCGGTCGGCCCGGAGAGCCTGCACTCCGGCCGGCCTGCTGCCACTTTGAGTTTCTGACGTCATCATTCATCCTCTTCATTGACTCGGGACTGCTGGATCGCCGTTATTCAATACACTCGCCATTGACCGCAAAAGCATGTCACCTACGGCCGATTGCCCTCAGCGTCGACGGCCGATTCTAATTCTGGAAACAAACGATGGATCAACTTAGCATTTGTCCTCGGCATCTTGGATTCTGACCTTACGACATGCTCGGACTCCGAGTGAAAGGTTTGCTTGAAAACAATAGTCCATGGAGACTATCAGCTCCGTTTTCAAGCCTGAAGCTCGAAGATACCATAATTCGAAGAAAATCGTGTCTCCTGACTGTAACTGCTCTTCACCGTCCAGGTTCGTTTACCACACCTCCTTTTGCTCCGTTCTTCGATAGCACGAGGGTATCCACCGCGCTATCTATCTACTATCGTGGATCGGCCTCGGCCACATGTAGACATATGGAATGTAAGAACTGGTAAGAACCGCGCCTGCATGGGTTTTACTGCTCGCATTTCTCACCTTATCGACCATCCAAGCGATAGCAAGTCAGTTGATATAGTCTTGATCCGAATCCTCAGAAAAATATCTCAACAACTCAAGAATCACGCAACCACAGTGGAGTATGATATATTGATTCATATGTGATAAGGTATTAATGAAAATC
>JADNRV010000608.1:0-22294 GCA_015499995.1 Flammula alnicola
ATAAGCACGGCAAGTTCGCCGACAATGTTACGAGGTCATTTACAGCTCAGATATTGAGTGGACTCGAGTATCTCCATTCGAAGGGCATCCTTCATCGAGTACGTCGACTTCACTCGTTTTATTGTTTCTTTTGAACATGCTTGTTAACAAAATGGTTTAGGATCTGAAAGCCGACAACATTCTGGTCGAAATGTCAGGAACATGCAAAATCTCAGATTTCGGAATCTCAAAACGAACGGAAGACTTGGCTGGTGGTGCTTTCACGGCTATGCAAGGCACTGTATTTTGGATGGCCCGGAGGTTATCAACACCCAGAAGAAGGGCTATAATTTCAAGATTGATATTTGGAGCGTTGGATGCGTTGTCTTGGAGATGTGGGCTGGCATGAGGCCTTGGATAGGTGAAGAGATGGTCGCAGTCATGTTCAAGGTATGATTCCAGTTCTTAAAGCAAGAATTCTGTGGTTTCTCATCCTTGCCTGTTACTTCTAGCTCTACCAATCCAAACAACCGCCACCTGTGCCCGAAGACATTGTTCTCTCGGAGGAAGCAGACGACTTCAGACGAAAATGTTTTGCCATGTGCGTGTTTGCCTGACTTTTTCTCTCTCTTCATTGTCCTGACCGTAATCCGCCAGAAACCCGAAGAGCGACCAAGTGCCGCTGAACTGCGAAAACACCCCTATCTCATACTCCCACCTGGCTGGGTATTCACCGGATTTACATAAGAACGATCTACTTTTCTAACACATCTTACTCATTGTCGCTGGTATCTGTACGTCTCTCATGCTTTCTCTTTCTTTTCTTCCTCCATCACCATTTTCACAAGAATCATTTCTCACCATCCACTTGTTTCACTACCATCTTTCCCTTCTTCTACTCGTACTACTGTCACAACTCACAGTTCCACTATCTCTGTCTCCATACTCTGCGTCATTTAAAGTTGAAACGTACGATACCCTGTGTAGCAATTTAATTCCTTAATGACTTTCATAGCGTCATATTACTCTCATCATGGACTCACTTTTGAGGCTACAATTACTCTTCATCTGCGTGCCTGGTACATCCAGAAATAATTGAAGGAGCCAGCGAGAATTTTATATCCGACTCTTTGAATTTTGAGAAGCAACCTGCATCGGGAGAAAAGGGTGACATTTGTGTGAAGAATGGCAAAGAAACTGAATCAAAACTGTCTTCTGGGTTCTACCGCATGACAGAACAGATGCTTTAACGCCGCTGATAGCGTCACCATACCCGTCGAGTGTCTATAAATCGGCTTTTGGTTTGAATTTATAACGGCCTTTGTCAATCCAACGTTAATCTGACGACGAAAACTCCAAAAAATTCCCGCTAGCCGATTTGAACGACTGACCTCGTCATTACTAGTGACGCGCTCTACCGCTGAGCTAAGAGGGACTTCACAGTTACTTGCAAGGAGACAATAGGTCGAGAGGCAGCGTGGAATTTCAACTTGAACGGAACAACCTTGAAACAAGCGCATGGCTACCATCGATCAAACCAAATTTAGGAATTGCTCAATAATTCAACTTCAACTTCAAGGAAGTATACTAACATTTCAGCCAAATAAATCTATAAAAGTTGATATGGATTAAACTCACACAGGACTTGAAGCAAGCGACTTCATCTCCTTCATCCAACCGTTTATGATCCTCTATATTGTTACTACCCACTCCCCCATCATTCGGCGCCTTTTTTCATCCCTCTGAGTTTCAGGAGCTCGCCTACAGCTCTTCGAGCAGGTTAGATATTCCACAAAGACCAAGATAAGGATGGTTCATTGACTATCAAGATAAGTGAAATGACAAGTTATTTGGTTCCTGCAATTATTGGTGCAAGTTCATTGCATGTTATCCCAGTACCTTCCTACCCCGAAAATCGCTCTACTAATCCAAGGCTTAGACATGCACTGCGGAGTCTCTTAGCGACTAAACTTGAGTGATTTGAAAAGCAAGCACTCACAGCGGCGCACCCATAGGTCGAGCTGTACGCCTTTCCGCCGATATGCTCAAAATTCTCGCCGCCGTACATCTCCACCTCGCCGCAGTAGTAGCACGAGTGGGCGAGCTCATCTTCAGAGAGGAGCAACTCCACCTTTTTAACCTTTATCGCCTCGCCCTCCGAATAACGGTCTGTTGCTCCGCTCGGCGCGGACATGCGTCGCGTAAGACCACACAGCTTGATAATGGGCCGTGGCTCAGCGTTGAGTAGTGCAGTGAGAATGCCAGGATTCTGATGAGGAATGAACTCTAAACGATCCGAGCTGCAGTCTAGCCAGATATACGGTCGGCGGTCGATGGACTGAGGGAGGGGTGTCAAAGATTGCGGAGTAGAGACATTTAGGTGGCTGGTCTCGCGGTAAGGAGCGAGGCCGTATCGTCTGGAGAGGACGAGGAAGTACTGATTTCCGTTTCTTCGCGCGATGGCGAACTCGAAGGAGCCATTCATGAGATTCTGATGGGCGAAAACGAACATGATTAGAACGGTGGGCGTCGTTGATCTGCCTTTAAATACTGCTACCGCAGTCGGTACACGTTGACGAGATGGGCGCTGCCAAATTGATTGAAATTGGATTGTAATCGTACAAGATTTTCACGGGCAGTCTAGCTATGTGAGGAATGTCCAAATTCAAACAACGATTTACACGTACAAAGAGGACTCTTCACCACAACATGGACCGATCGAGCAGAGTTTCAAGAAATTGTCGCGCTGGAAGTTAGTAAGGGGAATAATTCCATGATCCAACCCGTCACAGCAGTTCATGATATCTTCCGAGCACAGTCGCCGCATAACATCTGCTACGGTCATGAGTCTACATTTCTGCTTCAAGTGTTGTAGAATCGAAACGACAGTCAGGGGCCCCTCCGATCCCTCCATTCTCTCACCAACTTCGTAAGCCCGATCTTCGTCGACAGACAAGTGCAGTACAATACCCGCACGAGCTGCAGCCATCGTCAAAATAAGGCTTTTAACAATCGGATCGCCACCGAAGGTTCCTGCGCCCCACAAGGGGGACGAAATCTTCTCGATCTTTAGATGGGCGAGAGCTAAGAAGCCGGTGTAAGCTTTGTGTAGATCTCGTAGGAGGTATTTAGGATGGAGATCGGTAAGAGTCGTAGAAGACTGAGATGATATGTCGAGCTCAGAAGCGTCGAGGAACAGGAATGTATGAGCAGATATGGTGAATGTCCCCAATGAACGGGCTTCTCGGCCCTGCCCTCTCCAATGCGATATTGGGACATGACCGTGTGCTAAAAGGGCTGCTTGAGAGGATACAGGAGGCGATATAAGAAGGGCTCCCAATAACAGGAGTGGTGGGCAGGCACCGGTCACCAGCTCTTCCTGAGTACAAGATGCACCGAAGCCAGGGGATTGATTTGAGGCTACAAGGGTGCATGGAACAGAGTGATGCGGAAAAGAAACCGTTCTAGTCGAAGTGGGCTCGATGACAAGGTGGTCAAAGACAAGATGGCTCGTGGAACCCATCCATACTGTCAATTCTTCTTCAGGACCCTTTGAAGGATTGGTGTAATATTGATAGGTCATTCGCGTGGTGTCATCCAAGGGCATGCTGAAGTAGTCAAATAGGAATGAAAGGTAGCCCGAGACGGCGCTTTCAAGAGGTTGGGGTTCCGAATACCAGCATACGAAGGTACAACCCCATGTATTACCTTTGGGTTGTTTGAGAGTGTTAAGAATTTGGTGCGCAAGTAAGCATTTTATTTGAGTCATTGACAGTTGGAGTTCCGGGTGTCGTGCATCGAGATAGGGTATCATATGTGTTGGGAATAGAGTAGGAAGAAGCAATGCTGCATCGAGAATGCCATTCAGCACCGATAGAGCAGTTGACGAGTGCTGATCTGGGTACTTTTCCTGCATAAAACGAGAGAGATACTGCGTGTTGAGATGGCCATCCATGTGTATCGAATATGAGAGGTCTTCAATGAGATGGGAGAGTTGGAGAAGACTGTTGGCCGAGGTCGTTTTGGTGCGAAAAGAATGGATAGAAGCAACCATAATGCATAATTGCCCAAATGGAGGGATTTTCATCATCGCAGATGCCTAAAGGATCAAGACAGAGTAGGGATGGATGTGAAGGAAGAAGATAGTACTCATCGAGATCCTCCATGCTACAAAAAGTAGCCTTTGATTTGGCTTTGATTTGAATCAGAAAGTTGCAGGTAATCTTCAGTTTGACGCGAACGTGCCTGCCCTAAAGCTCGTTATACCGTGGAAAGTCATCCATTTGCTCTTCAACCTCTCGACAAACTCTCACCAGCTACACGCTCTTCTTCCAGATACCCTTCTTTCTTCTGTCAGGATGTCAGGATTCGATGCAAATCGCGTATACTCTGTTTCTGTGCACGACCTACCAGCCGCAGCATCCCCAGATTCTCCTTCGGAAACCGAGAAATTGCTCGTGGATTTCATTCTCTCATTTCGCGTCGGCGGAGAATTCATTTATCGGTGAGTGGCCTTTACCTTATCCTCGAATGTAGTACTGACTATCTTTAGTGACAAATTGCGCGGAAACATCCTTTTGAAGCAACACCTACTCGAAGTCGACCTTAGGCATGTCAGCCTGTACAATGACGAGTTAGCCCATGCAATTCAAGACAGACCTGCAGATGTCCTCCCTCTGGTAAACTCGGTGTTTTCCTACGACTCCGTGTAACTGAACCTCGTCCAAGTTTGAAAACGCAGCCACGAAAGTCGCGCGCAACATCCTCTACCCCCTAGCGAGCAACTCAGAAGACCGAACGGAAGCGGCCGCCGAGGCCATCCCCAAAGTTCAAATAACAGTCGACTCTGGCCTCAACCTCCTTCAGGTCCGCGAACTGACGGCCAACACGATGAACAAGCTTGTCCGGATGCCAGGAATTGTCATTTCATCATCTGTCCTCTCCTCAAGAGCAACAAAGCTACACCTTCAATGTCGCGCGTGTCGTTCAACAAAGATAATCTACCCTCAAGGTGGCTTGGGTGGTCTGGGAAGTGGCTCGGATCGAGGACTTCCCCGTGTGTGTGACGCGCCAGAACCTGAAGGACAAAAGAAAGACTGCCCCATCGATCCGTACCTCATCATCCATTCTAAATCCACATTTGCGGATCAGCAAACGCTCAAGCTACAAGAAGCGCCTGATATGGTCCCTGTTGGAGAGCTGCCCCGCCACATGCTCCTTAGCGCAGACCGACACTTGACAGGGAAAGTCGTACCAGGATCTCGAGTCATTGCCTCTGGCATTTATTCTCAATTCCAGTCTGCGAAGAATGTGCGTTTCTCTTAGGCTGCGTCTATGTTATCCAATTGCTGACGGCTAGATGCAGAAAAACGCCGGAACCGCAGCTTTGCGACAGCCTTATCTTCGCCTCGTCCATCTTGCATTAATGTCTCCTGCCGGAGCTGGAGGATCAAATCCATTCGGTGCCCAATTTACGCCTCAACAAGAGGAAGAGTTCGGAGAAATGTCAAGAAGCGAAGGATTTTATGAACGTTTCGCAAAAAGTGTCGCCCCCAGTATCTTTGGAAGCCTTGGTATGTCGCGCTCTATGTCTATTTCGAATATTTGCTGATTGCCTTTATAGATATTAAAAAGGCGATTGCTTGTCTACTGTTTGGTGGTTCGAAGAAAGTCCTTCCCGATGGTATGCGTCTGCGTGGGGACATCAACGTTTTGTTGCTTGGTGACCCAGGTACTGCGAAGAGTCAGTTGCTCAAATTCGTCGAAAAGGTGAGTACGCGCGTTTGGGGGATTCTTTACCAATTTCACACCACCTTCAGGTCGCACCAATTGCCGTCTACACGTCTGGAAAAGGTTCTAGTGCTGCAGGTCTTACAGCATCAGTCCAGCGGGATTCCGTTTCTGTATGTTCTCTGAAGTTGCATTTATTTTCATCTACTGAACTGGGATGATCAGCGCGAATTTTACCTGGAAGGTGGAGCAATGGTTCTTGCTGATACCGGAGTTGTCTGCATCGACGAGTTCGATAAGATGCGAGACGAAGATAGAGTGGCCATCCACGAAGCCATGGAACAACAAACTATTTCGATTGCTAAAGCTGGAATAACGACCGTGCTGAACTCGCGGACAAGTGTACTGGCGGCTGCTAATCCAGTATTTGGTAGATATGATGAAGGAAGAAGTCCCGGAGAGGTAAGTGGGTTTGTGTGACTTGACTTGAAGATGGTGCTCAGCAGACAATTTTCAGAATATCGATTTCCAAACAACCATTCTGTCACGTTTCGATATGATCTTCATCGTAAGAGATGAACACAACGAGACCAGAGATAAAGTCAATCAACTCGAGTCCATGATCGTCTCTCATCTCACATTGTTCTATAGATGATTGCCAAGCATGTCATGAACATTCATATGAACCGACCTAACGTTAACGGAGATGAAAATGGCAATGCCGTTGGCGAAATACCCCTGGAGAAGATGAAAGGATACATCGCTTATTGTAAAAGGTATGAAGAGAAAAAAAAGTTGTCCCATCCATCGCTAAATAAACTGGATAGCAAATGTGCCCCACGGCTATCAGCGGAGGCGCAGGAGATGTTGAGCAGTCATTTCGTCAGCTTGAGAAAGCAAGTACAACAAGTCGAACAGGATAACGACGAACGGAGCTCGATCCCGATTACAATTCGGTCAGCATCCTTGTCCTCTTACGCATGACCTGATCCCGAGCCTGAGATATTAATTTAGTCAACTGGAAGCTATCATTCGCATATCTGAATCGCTGGCCAAGATGACATTAACGCCAGTCGTCCAGAACCACCATGTCGAAGAGGCTATCCGACTATTCAAATTCTCGACGATGGACGCTGTTTCTGCTGGTTCCGCCGATGGCCTTTCACGAGGAGAACTAAACGAGGAAATGATAAGAATTGAACGCGAACTCCGAAGACGACTGCCAATCGGGTGGAGTACAAGCTACCAAAGTCTTGTCCGCGAGTTCGTAACACAGCAAAGTTATTCAAGTCATGCACTTGAGAGAACGCTATTTATCATGGAAAAGCGGGAGATTATTCGCTTCTCTGGTCAGGTATGTCCTCTCTCCTGCTCGTAGCATGGGATATCTCAAAGATTATTTTGCGACTTCACAGAAAAAAGTTGTTCATAGGCAGGTCGACTTAACTATTCTTAAAATCTCTTCCTAACCTATCGTTTGTTTACAGGGTTGGTGTTTAAGTTGTAATTGAGAGTCGTGCTATCCTGCTGTTCGCTTCCACGTATTGTATTTATTGAAATCTCATGTACTTATTAGCATTCTGGACGATCGATTTGTACGTATGGATAGAAAACGCGAAGGAAATTACTTCACGAGAACGAGATTTACCTGTGATGAGGTCGAGTTTATACATTTTATACATAAAACATCGCCCGCCTAGCTCAATCGGATAGAGCGTCAGACTTTTACGAAGGTCCGGGTGATCGGTCACTTAGTGATCTGAAGGCTGCGAGTTCGACCCTCGCGGTGGGCTAATGTGTTACTTTTTGACAATATTGTGTCGAAAGAAATACCTTGTGTTAGCCCCAGCAATCCTGTTCTGTTTTACTCTAATTATCAGCGTGTCCTAAACGACGTTGATCTGGTGCTATTAGTATTAATTAATTCAGGTGGAGAGTCACATGGGTGCCTTTAGGAAAGTCATTCACATTAGGCGCGGCGACAAACATTACCGTTGACTTGCTCTTCCGACTTGCTCTTCTGAGTCGTTATTGTGTACCACACCCTCGTGTACCAGCTGTACTTTCCTTTGCTTTGGCCACTCACATGAGCGCGATGGATACCGACGAGATTTCCGTGGTTCTACCTCCCACAACTACATCTGGCTTGGCACTTTCACTGTAAGAACGATTCTCTTGAACTCGAAGCTTCATGTGTTCAGTCTCTAAATCAGCCATCCCCTACCGATCTTGAACATATCAGATCATTGGACGAGATCGAAACTTCAAAAGAACTCTCTGGATCCCTTTGGTTCGTCTCCCTTTTATCGATTAATATCTCATATCTGACATCCTGCAGTGCTGGGCGCTCTTCTTGGAACACAAAATGGGCGCGACGTAGAGATTGTAAACACCTTTGAACTCGCGGTGGTTGGCGAAGATAATGAGTTGGTGGACCACGAATTTCTTGTCTCGCGACGCGACCAATGTATGCCCTGTTCATCTAAGACCTTTGATTCCAGAAGGCGCTGATATTCTTCTCAGACAAACAAGTGTTTCCGTCGCTAGAGTTCATTGGATGGTATACCATTACACCCAAGCCCACGGCGCAACACATTGCCCTCCACGAACAAGTGGGTCAGAAGTTGGAATCCGAATTCAATGTCTTACTGACTCATATCTAGTTCACAGGATATTGTTCTACCCCGCTTTTACTCATCCTACAGCCGAGTCTTGCTCTGGTCTCCAGCACTGATGTCAATGCCCAGACACTCCCATTTAAAGCATACGAACCGACGATCGAACTTAGAGACCGTAAATCACGTTCGGTATATATCGAAGTGCCCTACAACGTAGAAACAGGAGAGGCAGAACGTATTGCCGTAGATTGGACAGCGAGGGGAGGAGGTAGCGGGACAAGCTGTAAGCTAAAAGTCTACTATTTGAAAGCCTACCTTGACGATTCTCTTTTTAGTGGAATCACATTTGCAAACTCAAAGATCGGCTGTGAAGATGTTGCACGAGCGCATTCTCATACTCATCAAATATGTAACCGATGTAATTGCAGGTATGTACTACATGGTATACTCTGTCGTGCCTCATAACCTACATTTCTTCTAGGCACTGCGCGTTCAGATCATACTATTCTGCGGTCCTTGGTTGCCCTTCTCGCGTCTTTACCCGCATCAGAGAACAAGCATTTTAGGGAAGAGTTTGACACCGTAAGTTCCTTGCTCAGTTTATTTCACGATCACCATCTGATTGTTCTCGACGGCGGACAGGAATACGAAGACGTTCAATTGACCGCTTTCCTCTCTTCTCTCACAAAATCGACAAACATTCTAAATGACGTGAGCGGTTTCTATTTACCATTGCCATAGAACGATCTAAATTTTCTTGCAGCTTGTCGACAAACACATCGTGTTGACTTCTGGAAAAGATGAGAGAGGAGGACCTCGTAGAAGAATGGGAAGACAGGGTGGCCCTGGTGAATGGGACCGTTTCCACTGATCGCTTTCTTCTCTGCTTTCCAGCTGCTCTGTACATCATGCTCTCAAGAATGTCGTCGCTTGTACCCTTATCCAACACTTGCATCAATGACATACATATTCGTCCTGCAGTCGAATCATAATGAATTAGATGGGGCCACTAGCCGTGATAATACATGGTATATATAATGATAACATCATGCGAGAGGATATCGTCCGTACAAGATACAA
Source organism: Flammula alnicola (assembly GCA_015499995.1). Classification (NCBI taxonomy): domain Eukaryota; kingdom Fungi; phylum Basidiomycota; class Agaricomycetes; order Agaricales; family Strophariaceae; genus Flammula; species Flammula alnicola. The sequence goes on from JADNRV010000608.1 coordinate 9,408, forward strand.
TGCAAAGAACACATGCAGATAAATAAATAGATGATGATGACTACCAGTAAAGCATGTTATACAACAACAAAGTCTTTCACATATCGCGAAAGTGGAATGAGTGGGGATAGATAGAAATCAGGCAAAAGATCTATTTTCCTTTCTCAGACGCTACATCACAATCCACGTCAATTGAGATTTTGGCTTTCTGAAAGCAGAGAAAAAAAACGTACGCATGGCAGGTGATCGACTGGATCCTCGAGACAAGAGCCCTTTACTGGCGCTCGACAGCATACCAGACACTCTCCCTTTCTCTTTATCCTTTCGAGGCGAGCCTTCAAAATTGTCTCCCTGCAAGGTATCATTTCGAGACGATGCTGGTGACGGTGACGGCCGCTTGACGTTGGACTTGAGCTTATGCCAAAGGGTCGGTATTGCTGGAGAACCAGTAGCTCGTGGACCAGCACGAACTGTCGGCTCTGGCAAAACCGATTTCAAGCCAATCAACGTACGATCACTATTGTGATCGGGTATGGCGCCGAGACGCTCCTTTCCTTGTCTTGAAGCGGTTGGTTCAGGAGTTGGGTCAGCAGCTTGCAATCTATGCGCAAGATCCGAGGACCCAGTATACGATGACGGAGCAGACGTATCCGGCGGTGACGACACATGACTAGGGCCCACCTCCGAGCTAAGAATGCTGGACTGCGATGTAGTCGGAGACGACGACGTCAAGACCTCCTGCTCTGTGTCAGCTTCCTCGACGACGGAACCGTCTGACTCCTCGGTCAAAGGATCATTGTTAGCCGTCGCTACTGTGCTGCGATCCTCCTCCATTTCGAAGACGCCAGAAGTTCTCAACTCTTGATCCTCTGCGGAGACGAATTCCTCGAGCACGCGTCTCCTATAGACGCTTGTGGTAGGCGAATTGAGCGTCGTGGCGAAGTCCCAAGAGTCGATGGAGTTGGCCGACAGGAGTGCCGGAATGACGCGACGTTCTTGCCGTTGTGTGAGCGGAGGAAGGTCCTCTATCGACGCTAGTCAGTATTCAAGATATACTTTAGGAGGAGGATGTTATTACTTAGGATAGTGTTAATCAGGTAGGATTTCTTCTTCGCTGCTTTGAAGAAAGGGGTCTGTAGTAATTCCTCCGCTGTTGGACTTACAATAACCCTCAGATTAAAATTGAATATCGTGAAAAATACACGAACCGCTTTGCAGGATCTTTGACCAGACAGCTATCCACGACATCTTTAAATGCACGAGAGTATTTGTATACTCCTCCATCGCGATTCAATGTTGGAGGATCTTCTTGAATACTAGGAAGAATACGGTTATTGTTGCATGCAATACAAGACAGCAAAAATGCTTACGTTCTAAGTAATACTCGCTGGGGCGACTCTCTGGATCTTGGAGGTCGCCCTTGTGTCAGCTCCAGCGCCGTAATGCCAAAACTCCAGATATCTGCTTTGGAATCGTATTGCTTGCCCTGAATAAGCTCAGGTGACATCCAACAGGGCTATTCAACGTATTAGACAAGGTAAATCACCGAAGAATGGGCCGCACCGTTCCAACGAAAGACTTGCGCTTTCCTATGCGAGGTTTAGGAGCCCCGTTGTCAAAGGCTACAGCCCGTTTTGCATTGTTGGTAGCAGATATTGAGGGCGCCACCTGAAAATCAGCGAGTGGAGGCTTGACTGTGACAGAACCCAGCTCTGTAGAAGTCGAAGATGAGTGGACATGAGACGTGTCTTCGGCGAGGTCGGCAGCTACTCCTAGATCCCCGAGTAACACCGTTCCGTCGTCGTCGATTAGCAGATTCGCGGCTTTGACGTCACGGTGGATGAAGCCATTTATGTGCAGATAGCTAGAACAGGCAAATTAATTAATTCAAGCGCCCTGGGATGAGGGGATAGGAGGACGAACTTGAGTCCTTTGAGAGCTTGCCGCAAAATACATCGCACTACGTCCTCTTCCATACCTCCTGGCCATCCGTAACGCATGACGTCTGCAGCGCTGCCTTTGTTCATTAGTCGAAGAGCAATATAAAGCTTGTGACCTTCCATCCATGATCCACGGACACGCAATACATTGGGGTGTTTTGAGAGTGACATGAGCGTTGTCTCTCTTTGCAGCAGTTGCAAAGACCGTGGCGGAAGAGAGTCGAGATCCAGCACCTTAAGGGCGCATGGGATGTCTTTCGAAGATGCCTTGTTAGGCGAAGAGTCCGTGAAGGATGGGTGGTACGTCGCGGCATAGACTATCGACGAGGCGCCGAACCCTATGGGTGCACCGATGGTATAATCCTCAGCGCGGTCACTGGTACAAGCCAAGAAAGCGTGAAAATAAAGTGGTAGACCTGAGGACGTGAGGAGCGCACCTATATAATTGCCATTCATCTGGCACCGCACCAATGAACTGCTTTCCTCCATGTGGCATACTATCTTGGGCGCTGGCTGCTAGCCCGGTGCTCTGGATGGGCAAGTGGGTAGAAGATGTCATCTGGGCATGTATAGCTCTGTCTTATGGCCGGACGGATAGGACTTGGGTGGCTAGTGTTGCGGAGATGACCAAGTATATTGATAATTGATTGCGTGATGCCCCGTGAAAGTCTCAAATAACTTGGAAGGTGCTCGGTTGGCAAGTAAGTATTAGGGGACCAAATATAAATGAATGGAGTTTCGATTCGGATTGCGCCTGGGACGAAAGTAACGACCGTGGCAATTATAGGGTGTGGTGGATCCGGGGCCAGAGCCTTTCCTGCAAGGTGCCAAGAATCGTGATAGAGTACCCGGAGTGATAAGGCCAGCTTCCAAAGGTATCTGAAAGTTTCGAGGAGAGACTTTATTCGATCCGAGCTGAGGCCAATGTTTGAGACTGCCTCCGATGCACTGCTAGAGAGAAACAAGCGTCAATGACTCCGTGTCGATAATTTCATGAGATGGATTGTTTACTGACCTTCCGATTCGGATTCAAATATTTCACGTTCTGGACCAAATCACCGCAACAAATTACCTTGGCAGAAATCTCTCACCTCTTTTCGCCTCTCAGCTGGTGTCAAGTTCCGTCTTCGACTCGTATGTTGCGGTTGCCTACACGTCTCTCTGCCTTTATCAGCCCAAAATGGAAAGCTCCTCCATTGTCGCATGACCAGACAGGTTTTCGTGAATAATTGAGGTTCAAGGTCCAAAAGGATTTTCGGAAGCAGCGAAGGTCCCCAAACATAGAACACATTTTTTTGTCCTCGGAAACTGTTACCGCCTGTGCCAGGGCAGGAGGCGCGTTCGCGTCGAGTCTCGACTCGGAGTCGTTATGTGGATCGAGAGATAAAAAGATCTAACCATCATGCGTCATGCACCGTGAATGGCGTCGGGCTGTTGCAAGAGGTTGCAAGTAGGGTAAAGCGAACGCGATAACTCGCGTGCGCTCCTTTCTATTTATTTCTCGCCAGCTCTGCCGCGAGCCAGTTTATTGGCTCTACATACACGAAGCTTCGTACGTACAGTAACATAAGTGGCGAATCTTCCAAGTTCCCGCATGTACGTCATTACTTCGTGGATATCGATTTGCCAAAATCATTGCTTGTAGTGTCGACCTGCGCTGGTTTGCCGTAAGTCCTTTTTATACTGATGACCGAAACCAATTCTATTGTAATTAACAATGAAATGCTAGTCTCCTATAAACAGACTCTGATATCCATTTATCTTTCGATTTCCCGACATCCTCGCCGAGAGATGTCCCGTTCATGGCGGTCAGGCGACTCGACCCAATCTCGATCAGAAACTTCGCGATAAGGAACTTGAAGGAGTCTTTATTGTCTGGCGATGGCCTTGAGCGCCCAGCTCCCATGTATACGTAGGATTATGGCTGGATGACCATAGGATCTACCATCGCCATTTGTTTGAAGGCCACAGGAATGCCCAGTTGACTTCGTTACCTGCCCAAGCTGCTCTAGCTTTCCATAAAAGCTACGAGTCGCTAGCATTATAGTCAAATATAGTTTGCGTATAGGTGCCCACTCCAAACTTCGCTCCTATAGCGGCGCTAGGGCTAACTTGCATCATCTATGTCATCACCGTAAAAGTGGCTCGAGCAACCGAGGTGCTCCTGGCGTTAGTGTGACGCTCAAGCTCAAGGAGGCTTTTACTTACTGAGTTCCGGACGCGGCTTTGAAGTACTATCTTTCTAGCTTGTGTATCCCATTATAGCCATTATCAATCCTTCTGAAGATGATCACTGTCGGTGACAGCTATTATAGTTCAAAAAGCATTAACCGCGACCTCTGCAGACTGACTGTAGTCCAGTTGCCTCGAAAATGCGAGCAGAACAAAGTATGAACGGTTCAAATTTTCTGCGATCTCGAGTAGTCTCGAGTGCGACGACTCCCGAGGTTGTTCGGCTAGCCTTCGGCAGGAGCTGAATAGTCCGTGCCTGAAACGACGAGTTTTTGGATGACTTTGCAATAATGTGGGGGGCGGTAAAACTCGGACGGAGGTCTGTTGGTCGCATTGCGCAGCTCAAAAGTTCCCCGCATTCCCAGCAGGGCCGCACCGGAGCTCCGTCACGAGCCGTGTTTTCATTTGTTGGCGGCAAGAAAGTCCTTTTGAGGTATGGAATGCAATGTCGTAAATAACGTTGACGTACTGTACATGGCTTGTACGACATCGTACGACATGCCCACTAAATAAGTATGACATGGACAATTGAACAGACAGCCTGAGTGACCCACTTCTGTAGACGCTTTCCGAGTCGACGCCGGGCATAGACTTGTGAATTTGAAATATAAAATGGTGCAATGCGCTTCAAGTTCATTCCACCACTCGTCTGTATGTATTACCAGAACGATCTAGAAAGACAGTGAACACGATAGACCTTGAGCGGTCGACAGTTATTCCTTCATGCCGAAAGGAAGGGGAAGGAAAGGGTCATAATTCTTTGGTGGAAAGTGACCAGGTGAGCATAACGAGCTGAGGCAGATGTGTCGGGTTCCAGTTCCGGGCGGATGAACATCACGGCAATACAGTTCCTCGGACCGGTTGGCTGGGGCGCACAGGCTGGGGTAGATGAATATGAAGTCCTGCGGTAAAATTTACATAAAGTATGGTATCAATGGCAGCGGCGAGTGCGCGAGAAGAAAGATGAACCGGCCGTGCTGCCAAGTGTCGGCGTGAGTGTGAGGTCGAAAAGGTTGGACTTCCAAGTTAGATGCGGTGTGAGGTGTAGGAAAGAGATAAAGAGGTCCAGGCGATAGATACCAGAAGGCGAGGTGAAGAAAGATAGTTGTGAGATCTGAGACCCCCGTCGAAAGAAGAAAATAAGGAGGAGTCGCAGAGGATCGAGGCACCGGCTATTATGTGTGACATGTCACAGCCAACCAGAAACCGGGCATTTGGATACGCCACAAGAGTCCGCTCATCCTCTCTCATCTCCCTATTCTCCTCTCCTCCTCCCTACCCTCTCCTCTCCATCTTTTAGATGGCCCCGAAGCAACCATGCGCTAAATACCAATACGTCGTTACTTCCTCAGGTCCAAAGATTCTTCCGGTCGATGAACCTTCATGTAAGGACGAGGAAAGTCCAGCAGATTACAACGCGGGCGGTTATCTCCCAGTCAAAGTCGGGGACACCTTCAACAATAATCGATACCGGGTTGTTCGCAAACTAGGGTGCGTATTTATACCTTCTCAAGGCCTTCTCTGTTGCTCATCGCACATCATATTGTCGCCATCTTCCAGATGGGGCCACTTCTCAACTGTATGGCTCGTTAGGGACTCACAGTAAGTAGATCCACCTCGGCTTATATTGAGCGCTATACCAACCTTGTTGTGCGTTCAGAACACATCGACATTCCGCCCTCAAAGTCGTCAAATCCGCAGGGCGGTACGCCGAGACTGCCCGGGATGAGATCAAACTCTTGTCTCGTGTATCCTCATTTTCTCAGACGCACCCAGGCAAAGAACACATTGTCTCCTTCCTCGACTCATTTTCTCACCAGGGCCCCGAGGCCTCTCATGTCTGCATCGTATTCGAGCCGTTGGGCGAAAACCTGCTCGCACTGATAGAGAGAAACAAGAAGAAGGGTGTTGCTCGGCCGCTTGTCAGGGTGATAGCAAAGCAAATTCTTCTCGGGCTCGCATATCTTCACGACGAGTGCGATCTTGTCCATACCGACATCAAGCCGGAGAATATTTGTGAGTTTTTCCTTGCTTTTCGCCCATTAACCTTTCGTATGCGTAATCCCCTTCCACCGTATCTGTCGCATCGCCTGCTTAGCTTTCACCCAACATTCATGGAGCTACGTATGACTCCTTTTGACTGGCGTTATTTTCGTTCTTATCTGTATCTTTGTCAACTTCGAACCGCATGCTGAACTGTGTACTGATCTCCATTTAGTAATTTCTATTCCGGACATCGAGGTCCACATCCACAACGAACTTTCTCAATCCCCTTCGCCGACTTCACGTCGTGTAGGTGTACCTCTGCCAACGAAAACCCGCGCAGGGGTATCTATACCTTCTAGCCAACAACGTACGCGTAGGCAAGTGCAAATTTTCAACTCTCAGCCTTTGGCCAGTCCAACCAGAAGCGTCGGCCCAAGTGCGAATGGCCATACAAGCTTGAGTATGAATGCTCACTTAGATAGTGGCAGCGGGAGCGTCAGCCAACCTGGAAGCTATGTTACGCAGATGCAAGTGACAAGATCCACCGGCTTTGTGGGGCATTCCACCGGAACTGTCGGAAGTCTTAGTTCCAGTGCGCCAAAGGTACCCAGCGGGCTGTCAGCCTCGGCGCCTCGAAACGAGCCCGCCTTCCAGCAGAAGAGGGCAGAAATTACGCTGCGAAAGGTATCACGGCTGTTCCATCCCGGATTGTCAATTCGCCATCAACTTCTTCGTCCTCGTCTTCCATTTCCTCAGCTTTGGCGTCCACCACTGCAGGATCGAGCAGCCTGGTCAGTACCCCCGACTTCGCTGTCACATTCGTTAGGAAATGCCGTTATGGAGTTCATGGGCACAGGCAAGTTCGAGACTGAATTAAGGACGAACCCGAGAATATCACCGTCGGAGAGCAAGGGCTTTCAAGATGATGATAGAGAAGGCCTTGTTATGGCGCCAAAGAAGCCCAAGGCGACGGAGGGTTTGGAGGCCCAACTTAGCTCTGCTATATCCTCGTCTTGGAAAGCTACCACCGGACTAGTCTCTGCTTCCTGGAAGGACAGAGTCTCTGGTTCGCATAAGTCGACTTCGAGTCCCTCCAAGATGGCCAAACTACAGCACGGCCATACAAGATCGCATTCTGGCCTTTCAAATCCCAGTTTTTGGAAAGACCCAGGAACGGCTGCTCCAGCACCCGCGATCCTAGTCTCTGCTGTCGTCAGCGCTGATGGACGGCAAGACGACTTTTCCAAACTCTCTGCGGTTGATTTCCAGTAGCAACTCTCTGCGGTCTTCCGCGACAGCTACAGTTGCTCGACCGTCACCGACCGGCACTCCTCTTCCCATTGCCAAGAAACCCTCTGGACTTATCGACGACAGTTATCCCGGAGGAGCTTCACCCTCTAATGATTCCACACTCGCAATCAAACGAGAGATACCACCAACAACCCTAACCCCACCCATCAGCATCTATCCCTCCTCACGCAAACCGCTCCATCCCGGCCCGCTTCTACAACATCTCCTTCGAAGCGCGCTACTGCTCGTGTTTCTCCTCCCCAACATGTTTCCCAGCTTTCTGCACATATGCATCTTCACAAGCCCCCATCAAATACGCATTCCGAAGCGCGGACGAAGACCAAGTCACGGTCTTCACGTCTCGCTGAACACCCCCTATCGCCTCCATAATAGCCATTCCGTCCACTTCCGTCACGCCTACACCTGCATCGCCTACACTTGCTGCTCCTCCACCCACACCTGTCGATTCGCCATCCATCACCGCTCTCATCCCACTCCCTCCTGCCAGCGCGACTTCCAGCACAAACGCCGCCACCGGCCATAATTTTGGAATCCCGATGCAACACCGCATGCTTCCTCCTCTGAGAACGCCAGCTGATGATAAATCGCTACCGCCTCCGATCTCCGTTAAGATTGCTGACCTTGGGAATGCTACGCCTTCCAAGAAGCATTTCACGGAGGATATACAAACGCGTCAGTATCGTGCTCCCGAGGCTATTCTTGGCCGCCGAGACTGGGACGCGAGGGCCGACATTTGGAGCGTTGCCTGTGTGGTAAGTAGATTTTTTTTAGAACTATAGTCCCGTTTCCAACCTTATGCGACGTGTTCTGATATATCTTTTTTCTATTTTTATTTCAGGTCTTTGAGCTGTTGACGGCAGAGTACCTCTTTGACCCACAAGGGCAAGGAGAGCTGTTCACGAAGGACGACGATCATATGGCACAAATCATCGAGCTTCTAGGTGATTTCCCGCTAGAAGTGAAGATGGGCGGAAAGTACAGCCGCGAACTGTTCGACCACACAGGTCCGTTTAACCTTATTTTTATTTTTAACCGCCGTATAATTATAACTTGCTGACTGGATGATCTTTTTCTGCTCTGACAGGTGCTCTGCGCTATATTCGAACACTGAAGCCCTGGCCGCTCAAACGTGTCATGATCGAGAAGTACCTTTTCTCGGAGGCCGATGCGGTCATCCTGTGTGATTTCCTTGAACCCATGCTCGCTGTCGACATGCGAGAACGTGCCAATGCCCGTGATCTGAAGGACCACAAGTGGCTGGAACCCACCAAGGAGGATGGTGCTGTCATTGAGTGGTAGAATTTTCTACCCTTTGACCATCCTTCTCTGGTGTGAGTATTCTTTCCTGAAAAGTATTCATCCTACCCTTTTCCTCCTTCTGTACGGCATGGCGTTCATCTTTCCACCCCTCTCTTCTGCTTCATGATAACGACCCATCCATGTTCAGAGTTCCTCTTACGTAGACGTTCACCATAGATGCGCACTCTTTCGCTACTGCTTGCACCTCGTATCTTATTCCTCTCTGTCTCATGTCTCTCCCCCCTTTCATACTTTATTCTTGTCTTATGTTCTTTCTTCCCTCTTTGATTGTTTCTGGGTTTTTGGGCCTTGTTGTCTCTTATAGTTCTGCCATCTTATTCTTCATTCATACCCATAGACTTCACAGCGTCCTCTTCTTTAATACCTTACGAGGCTGTCGCTCATAACTTCACTCTCATGAACTTTCCTAATACCTTTACCACTACCTTATGTTTATATGCGGACATTCTCTTTTTTTCTCCATTTTTTGCCCGATGATAATATTCTCTTTGAACGCTTTTTTTTTTTACCCCGGCGCTTTACTACCATTACATACTTACGTTCAATGCCAATGTCAACTACTAGATTACTCCATCTCTGTACGTACGCCAGAGCAAATCTCATTCAGGTGAACCTTGCCATTTTTCTACTCATCTCGTATAGGCACTCTAGCAATCATCCTTGCCTTCAAGGCAAATGTAATTCAAAGGAATGCGAGCATATGCATATGCAATTCGTATTACGTGCAAAGGAGAGCTAAGTACGGTGGAAAGACTGTCAAGAGGTATGCCAATATTATGTCCATCCATATGCCCTAGGTCCAAAAGCATACTCGGAGGGGGGAGATAGTCCAGCCAGCGAAAATGATCAAAAGCAAAAATAATCACAGCTAGGGTGAGCTACTTAAATTAAAGAAAACGAACGGTCGGGTTTTAGAGATGGGGTGGGTACGGATATTGGGGTTAATGTCTTCGAGTCCTCAACGGCTCGCGAACGCGGGGGGTATAAGTAAGTATGTATATTTGTGTCAGTCTTGGAACCGGGTCATGCATTTGTATGCACCCTCCCAGCTGGAGCGGAAGAAGAGAACAACGGCGTGCAAGAACGGGAAGGTCCATCGCCCAGCTTACAGCCGCACAGAGAACATACCGCCGACTAGCAGTCCGGTAAATGTCGTCATGAGCGCAGCGAGGCCAGGCGAACTCAGACGAACGGAGACGCCAGAGCTACCCGCTTTGGCGCTGCTACCGCCGCCGCTAGCACCACCAGTGGATGACGCGGCAACCGAAGTAGTAGTGATGGCTCCAGCTACCATTTCATAAATTAGTACTGCTTATTTCACGGAGGTCAAAAAAGCCAACGAACCGGAAATAGCCGCAGAAATCGCTGGGGGATTGGTCGAATTGTTGTTCGTCTCAATGTAAGCGTCGGCCATGTTCTGGTTGAGGCAAGAGATGACAGGCTGGATCGTGAACGGAGGTTGATGTGCCAGGGCGTCAGGGAGGATGTAACCAGTGGCAACTTCGACGGTTTGCTCGAAAAGATCGTGTTCGAGAACAATGAAACCAGTGCTTCTCCCAGTGACGTTGCCGAGGATGTCTTCCCAGTTTTGGAGAACTTGTTGAACTGTGGTAGTACCGCCGTGGATATTGAAATCTAATTGATCGATGTTAGTTACTGTACGTGATAACCTATAGGTTTAGGGCTCACCACCAGTGTCGAAGGTGGCCAAAGGACTGATACGAGTCCAGATAACAGGCGTAAGACCCATAGCCAACGAGATGGCACGAACACGGTCACTAAAAAATTGCTAGATCAATTTCAATTACGCAAGAAGGCAGATGAAGGACGTACTCAATGTCACCAAAGGGTGGTCGCATCATATTGGGAGTAACACCGAGGACATCCTTAATAACCTTCTTCGACCAGCCAAGTTCAGCAATGATTTCCTCGTTACTCAAAGTGGTCAAAGAAGGGTGACTCCAAGTGTGAACTGCAATTTGGTGGCCCCCCATGTACTGAGTTTGCAAGATGTTGGGGAACGAAATGACTCGAGAGCCACAACGAAGAAAGTGGACTTGAGTTTTTCCTGATCCAGATACGTAAGCAAGTTGGAGGTATAGAACGAGGGGCCATCGTCGTAGGTCAAACCCCAGTCCATAGCAGCGGGACATTCAGTAATATCAGTGGGACGAGTGCAACCTCCACAAGTCCACCAGCACTTGAAGTATCGGCAACGGCAGCCGTGTTATTTGGGCATCCGCCTGATGGTTATCAGGATTTGGAAGAATTAAAAATAGTACAATAAACGAACCTGGCGGTAGGAGCAAAGTTGGGAATAACGACACCCGTATCCTGGACCTCCTGAATCCATTGCTGAACCTCCGGAGAGTCAATGGGAGGTGGGATGTCGAGCGCAGGATAATTCGAAGGAGCCAAAATCGCGGCTACAAGACGGTAAACAATTGGTCAGATCATCGTTGTCAACGCAATATTATTGCCACGTAGAATGAGGCTAAAAGTTAGAATTGCGCGAAAATAATGATTTACCATTTGGCAGAGCAGGAGCACCTGGAATGGCAGTTGGGGTGGTACCGGGGACGGCTGTGGAATCCAATGGCAAAGTTGCGGAACTTGGTTGGTTGGAAACGATAACTGATAAAGGAACTGCAGTTGGGTTCGTCGCCTTCAAAGGGATGCTGAAGGACGTAGCGGCCCCCGTGGCTGCGGCGGAGGTGGTCGACGCAGAAACACTAGAAACTGCAGAAACTGCGAGTGTCGCAGCGCTTGGCGTTCCTTGGCGAGCCTCTAGGGGCTGGTGGTGAGCATGACGAGCATGAAGATGGTCGGCGTGTGCAGCGGCGAGGACGGGCAGGACGGCAAGGACAGTGGAACTTGCGACGAACTTCATGGTGAGGAAGGAAGAGGAAGAAGGAGTGAAGGGGCAAAATCGAAACTGTGGGAACCGTTTAAAGCAAAAATGAAGATTTTGTTGGCGAGATAAAAATAGTCGTTCTGTTCGTGCTAAAATAACTCTTCCATGCCGACCCGGCCTTGTCATCTGAGCACAAAACAAGAAGTAAAATTCAACAAGAATACAAGTCTAGACAATACTCGTCGTGCGCCGTACATAGTATGAGCATTTATACTTTGCGCTTTTTAGTTCTCGGCTTTTCCAAGTCAATTTCCTCTGCATCATCATCTTCATCGTCTTCCTCCTCAGAGTCTGTAATGTCTCCATCGACATTGCCCAAGAAATACTCAATCGCCTCTGGGAAAATCTCATTCGCAATCACAATGCCAACCTATTTTCGTACCATCAAATTCACCATCAGGTTAAAACGAGTCTTGCAGCAACTCACCTCAGATGGGTCAGCCTCGTGTTCGAAGAAGTTGAAGAAACTGCCGGGGTCAGCAATCTCGTCCTCGTCCTCGCCGTTCTCGCGGGGGTACACCTTAGTCAACGCCTTTTCAGGGTCTTTCCAGTTAATTTTGACGGTCTACATGAAATCTCCGTCAGATGGCGCTCCACCACTTGACGTAATCCGAATAAGTCTTACCGAGATCTGCACATCGCGATCCCAGGAGAAATCCAGCATCGACTCGGTAATGCCATTTTCGTCGGGTTTCTCGTTCTCTGCAGCAGGAGGGGGCACGTACTTATACTCCTTCTTGAGGACTTTGTCGGTGAAAAACTGGTTTTCTTTGAAGTGCTACAGCAAATCATTTAGGATCACTTTGTCTGATATTCCAAGATCACGGGCGCGTACGAATTCAATCGTGAAGCATCGGTGCTCATTGGGGTCTTTCTCGACCCAGATATCCTCGAGGTAGCTCAGTGCCGTCTGGTCTGCGTTGTGCTGAGCATGGTATGCGAACAGACTGTGATTCATCAGAGCAACCGGCCAAAAGTTGGGGATATTTGCAACCACTTTTCTGCGCTTTTCATACACAGGCCGCAGAGTAGCTTGGGCCTGGCGTTCTAAAACACAGATGCGTTTCAGTATTCGTATACAAGTCCACATTATCACACTTCTGTGATTGACTTACCGAGAACGAGCTCAATGCGCGCAAGATCGCGTTGAATCTCCTGCAACTTTTTGGCTTCCCGTCACCAAGCTCGACAGTTGAAAGAGGACT
>JADNRV010000609.1:0-22164 GCA_015499995.1 Flammula alnicola
AGCTGTTCGATTATTGGCCGAAAACACTGCGGATTGAAGACGCCAGTGCCTGGGTTCTTGTATATGCCTGCAAGGTGTGTTAAGCCTTCCTTTTTGAATTTCGTTTCCTGATATCAACCAGTCTGTATCTCAAACACTGCACACTTGTGCCCATCGATATTCGAGCCTCTGCTTTCTTACCACCTCTCTTCGGCCGCCGATTCAAAACCTACTTACACCCTCCTACGGAGGACACTTACTGCGCTCATCCATCATGTGAAAAATGCAGAGCAATTTTCCATGGTCGGCGAGATCTTGGTCCAACGCCTCTCTTCTGTTCTGAAGAGAGCGACATCACGGAAGAAGATGACATCGAACGGTTGAAGAGAATTCTCGAAGTGATGTCTGTCGTTTGCGGTGTCCGCCAGGGATCGAGGCTCACTGGTAAGACGATCACATTTGTCGAAGGTCGATCTGAGATTGACACTTTTTTTGATGGACAGAATCGCAAAAATCAACCCTTTTTGCGGACCTCAATACCCTACCCATCTTAGCACAGCTGCATACCTCTCTGCTGCGCTACGCAACCTCGCTCTTCGTAGCAGGTGAGATGTCGCTGTGGCTCGGCCCAGGACTCAAGTTCCTTCAACGGACCTGGAACCCTCTTTCACCTGCTTCCGATTCCTCCGTCCCATTCCTCAAACGCAACTGTCGTTCACACTCAAATTCCATTTATGTCTCGCCGATGCAGGCTGGGGTGGGTGGAAGCTTATTGCACTGCCTGTGCTGTTCAAGTCAACGTTGAAGCCTGAATTAAGGCTTATGGAGTTTGAGCAGCGGAGATTGATCTCGTTTTTGTCGGCGCTGACGAGAGGAAAGAAGTTGGGCAATGTGGGCGAGTTGGATTTGGCATGGAAGAAGAAGGCGGAGGCCGTTATTGCTGGACGGTTGAAGGATGGGGCATGGAAGGAGGGTAGTATGGATGATGCTGTACGTATAGACGTCATCGATCGTTCTACCGGTTGCTGACTTTTCACTTCTAGATCGCCGAGTTCGATGATATATTGACCTTGCTACCCATATGTTCAAACCCAATGGCGGCACCTCTCATCGACATCGTCAAGTCGTACCTCGATACTACGAGCCCTAGTCCTCAAGACACAGAAGCGAAATATGCAGCTCGGATTCTGGGCCTGTGTTTGCAGGCTATTGCTAGGAGGGACGTGGACGAATGGGCTGGAAAGGTTGACCTCAATTCCTGGACAAGAAAGGGTTTGGAGAACTGGGCGTGGTCGCACGAGTTCCTTGCCGGGCTTGTCTCTGTCGCACAAGCGAGGTTAGTGCTGTTCCTTCATTTTCGTCATAAGAAAGTCACTAACTATTTTCGTTCTAGCCCAAGTGCACAAGCTATACCTATCCCACAAATTTACCCCTCGCTCTACTTGTCCTTACTGTCACACTCGCGTCCTCTCCGGCTTGCCGCTCTCCGTCTTCTAGACTCCAAGCTCGTCGATCCAACACACGACCAAGTGGAGGTGCTCAAACGGTGCTTGCAAGGCGAGGAGGTGTCCCTGGATCTTCAAGGCGTACGAGAGAGAGTCCTGAGGATCGGCCGCGTCGGCCAAGTCGTTGGAGACGAAAAAGGCGCGGATCTATGTGCTCGATGGTTGATCGCCCAACTCAAAGTCAATTTGAGGCCGCTGTGGTCGCCGGCAGCCGCTGCCCTAGGTTCATTGGGACAGAGGTTTGGAGACCTCATATGGAGGCTTCTATTCGAGGAACTGCAGAAGGTTACATCGCAGAGTTCGAGTGGCGCTTTATCGGCATCGCAATCGCAGGTATCGTTGGACCAAAACCAGGAGTCGAGGGACGAGCAGGACGATGTGGATGACGCCGATGCAGACCCCTGGGAAGAGGAACGGTCATGGCGTGATCCTAGTGCACACAAGCTGCGAAGCATCGTTATCGTCTGGGACGATCCGGAAGGTGAGAGGAAGCGACTGCTGAAGGTATGTGACAAATTTTTGTTATTCAAACTACGAAACTCACCTTCTTTTCAGGAGCAGCTGGCAGATGAACGATTCGATATTCAATCATACGAGTACCAGCTCCTGTCGACGCTTGGCGAATGCTCATCATTAGCCGAGAAGCATAACCGCGAGCTCGTAGAACATTTTCTGTCTCTTAGCGGCCAGAGCAACATCTCCATCTCATCCAGTGCCTTGCCGAAGACGAAGCTACTGTCTTGGCTAACTCTCTTCTCCAAATTCTCAAACCCGAAGGCATTGTACGCCACCGACACCCTTCGATCGTTATACATCACCCTACTCTCTCACCCAGACAGACCTCTCCAGGGCATTGCTCTTTCCTGCCTCTTCACGTATAAATCACCGCATCTCACACCATACGAAGATCGCATTCGGGCGCTGTTGGACGACACCAGGTGGAGAGACGAGTTGTCTCTATTAGACCTTGACAGTCTTCCTCCAGCTTCACGCGGCGAAGTTATCGACGTACTAATTCGCCTTCTCTTCGGTGTAATGCTCGAGAAGAAAGGAAGGGGCAGAGGTGGAGGCGGAGGTGGCGCGGATCGGAGAGCGGCGGTCTTGAGTGCTTTTGCCGGTTGCACGGACAAGGAGCTGGGGTTAATTGTCGACCTGATGCTGCGACCTTTCGGGTGGGATAGAACTTCCCCTGCCTCTGGTGCTTTGAATGGGTTCAAGTTGGAGTTGATTGATATGAGCAGTAATGGAGTCTCGGATAAGCAGGTGGTGGGCTTCTTGACTCTTCTTGGCGATGTGTTAAAGAACCTTGGGTCGCGCCTCGTTGGATACTGGCCGTCTCTCCTTGGCATGACGATTGACCTAACCGGTACGGCGCAAGCTCGGATTGATGGGTCGATCGAAGACGTGGCTGGAGAGATGGATGGGGTTGTGGCCAATGTGGAGGAAGCAGTGGTAGATGAGGCCGAAGTCGTGGAAGAGGTGGAAGGGGCAGAGAAGTCGTCTTCATCGTCAAAGATCGTCAGATCGATAAGACAGCTTGGCCTCAAGAGATTCGCGGATTTCTTCCGCATTCCGGTCATTTTCGATTTTACACCTTATATGGACGCAGCCTTTGGCTCGCTCATCACTCCACGGCTTCCTGCTCTCGCCAAGGAGAACACGCAGGCACCGTCTGCGTTGTTGGAGCTATTCTATGTTTGGACAGTTGATGGCGTGCATATTCCCTTGCTCGTGGATTTCAACGACGACACCCTGCCGAGGATCTATGATTGTCTCGTTGCAACGAACGTCAAGCCATCCGTCGTTTCTCGGATTTTTGATATCGTTGATAACGTCCTGAGCTGCTCTACAGAAGACGACTTCACCCGAGACCATGTCCTCAAGCCACACGTCTCTCGACTCCTAACCAACATTGCCATCCTCGTTGAGAGGACGAAGGGCTTTTCCACTATTGCTTCGCCTATCGGCCAACGACAAATTCACATTCTATCCGAAATTGCCCAATTCTCGACAAATTCGGACCAGGCCTCTACACTGCTCAATCTGTTTAACCCCTTGCTTCGTAGGCCGGCGAAGATTGTCCCTGAAAAGGTCAAGGTCGGCCTCGTGAAGATCATAGGCGAGCTCATGCACTTGATCCCGGATATGAAGGACAACCAAAGCGCGACATATCTCAAGACGTATGGATTGCTCTCACAGTTATTCCAGTCTTTGAGGTCACGACCCGCTAGGCTCAGCCTCGTCTCGACCTTCCATCGGCTTGCCACTCTAGACGAGTCGCTACTTCCACTCGCCAATTTATTGGAGTCCATGAACGCATACTCCGTGAAGCGAATGGATGAGCCGGACTTTGACCGTCGCCTCGCTGCATTTGCTTCCCTCAACGAAACCCTGTACAAGTCGATATCATGCTCCAACTGGCTACCCATCCTTTACAACATGCTCAACTTCATCCAAGACCCCGTGGAATTAGCTGTCAGAAACAGTGCTTCATATGCGATGCGCCATTTTATTGACGTGGTTGCTGCTCAAACCTCGACCGAGTACGAAGATACATTCCTCAAGGTTCTATATCATGGATTGAAGAATGGGTTGAAGTCCAAGAATGAGCTTGTCCGAGCCGAGGTTCTCGGCGTTATTGCTTACTCAGTCGAGAAGTGCGAGCATATAGCGGCGTTGCAGGAAATGCGAGTCCTACTTGAAGGCGGCGACGAAGAAGCAAATTTCTTCAACAACATCCTCCATATTCAGGTTCATCGACGATCTAGGGCATTACGCAGGTTGGCCGACCATTGCGAAGAAGGGCGCTTGCGTAGCACCACTATCGCCGAGATATTCGTGCCTCTCGTCGCGAACTATATCATGTCAACGACATCAGTTGACCATCATCTAGTGAATGACGCGATCTTGGCCACTGGACGAATGGCCAAGCAACTATCATGGGGAGCATACTACGCCTTGGTGCAGAAATATCTCAAGCTTTCTCGAGTCAGAGACGAGTCCGAGCGCGTATACGTCAGAACTCTAGTTGCGTTACTCGACAATTTCCATTTCCCGATGGACGCTGTCGTTACGGTCGCCGAAACTGGAAACGAAGACACTAGCGAGGATGCCGAGGATATCGACGCAATGGAGCCAGAGTTGGAGGCCGAACGCGCGCTTTTGGCAGCCCAAGCATCCAAGAACACGGCTCGTATTGCTGATGCTGTTAACCTTCGTCTTTTACCCACTTTGTTAAGTCACTTGGAGAAACACGACGCCACCACGGACGATAACACTCGTATCCCAATCGCGATCGGTATTGTTACCGTTGCCATCCATCTTCCAGCCGCAACGCGCGAAGCGCAAATCTCGAGGCTGTTGACAATCCTGAGCCAAATTCTTCGAAGTAAATCCCAAGAAACGAGAGATTTGGTGCGGGATTCTTTGAATCGCATTGCTGTCAACCTCGGGCCAACCTATCTGCCTACCATTTTTCGTGAATTACGAGCTGCACTTCTACGAGGCCCCCAACTTCACGTCCTCGCGTATGCTGCTCACTCGATAATCGTTCATGTCACGACAGGCGACCACGCGAAGGATTTTGCAACCCTTGACGACTGCGTTAATGATGTCGCCTATGTCTCTGCAGAGGTCATTTTTGGAGAGTCCGGAAAGGACGTGCAGGCTGAAGATTTCAAAACGAAAATGCGAGAAGTTCGTGCTTCGTCGTCGAGAGGTCTTGATTCCTTCGCGATCATGGGTAAGTATATCACTCCTACCAAGATCAGCAGTCTCTTGCTCCCTGTCAAGAAGATCATGCACGAAACGGAATCCATCAAAGTTATGGCTCTCGTCGACGAAGTGCTCAAACGCATAGCGACGGGCCTCAACGGAAACCAGCACCTTGTCCCGACGGAACTTCTGGTTTTGTGTAATACCTTGATCAGTCAGAATGCCAAGTTCCTTCAGCAAACTCCCTCACGTCGGAAGGCTAACCATAAGGGTGACGCTATCGTCCGGATGAAGCGAAAGGTGGTTAATGATGTTGACCATTATGCAAACAATTCTTTCAGGTATGGTCATCACATGCTTTTCAAATAACGTTTTAACATTGTTTTTTTAGATTTATAACATTTGGCCTGGATTTATTGAACACGGCTCTTAAGCGTAATCGTTTCGACTTCCGTGATTCTGCCCTCATGTCGCGGCTCGAATCCATCGTCGTCGTCGTTGGAAACACTTTATACTCAACCAACGCTGCCGTGTTGATCCTTGGGATGCGCTGTGCGGCCGGTCTCGCAAAATGCCCGCTAAAAGCTATCGAAAAATCCCTCCCGGTTATCGTTCGACAAATTCTGGACGTCATCAAGCAAACCGGCAACACGGAGTCTGAACTTGTTCAAGTCGCCTTCAAGTCTCTAGGGTCAATTCTTCGAGACGGGCCTCCAGTACAGGTGAAAGAAAAGGATCTTGTATACCTTATCGAACTTCTTTCTCCGGATCTCGAAGATCCTACCCGCCAGGCCTCCGTTTTCACCCTCCTGCGAGCCATTGTTGCCCGGAAATTCGTTGTACCCGAGATTTACGACATTATGGAGAAGGTTTCAGAGGTGTCAGTTACGAGTCAGTCGCCTCAAGTTCAAGAACTATGCCGTGGCGTCCTCCTCCAATTCCTTCTAGACTATCCTCAAGGAAAAGGCCGACTTCGCGCCCAGATGGCGTTCTTCGCAAAGAATCTCTCGTACGTTCACGAGAGTGGGCGCACCAGTATTATGGAACTACTCAGCGCGGTCATCGTAAAGTTCCAGGTCAACTTGATCCAAGAGTATGCTGATCTGCTCTTTGTCGCGCTTGTCATGGTCGTGGCCAACGATGAATCTGCGAAGTGTCGAGAAATGGCAGCACAGCTCATCAAAAACCTATGGACAAGGTTAGACGAAGAACATCGAAACGTTCTTCTTTCCCATTTGCATTCTTGGGCTTCGCAGACCGCCCAACCGCTGCTGACATGGGTTTCTGCCCAAGTTTATGGATTTGTGGTCGATGTTGCCCAGGCCGATTCGCTGCCCTACATTCAATCGATCCTGGACGACCTCGAGGCATCTTTGCAACGCAGCGCTGCTACGATCAATGCTGCAGAAGAGGACGAAGAAAGTGGTCAGATGGACGTCGAGTTGGAATGGCAACTTCCGTACCATTCTCTTACTGTGCTCGCCAAGGTTCTACGCGTTTTCCCTGACTTTGCTACCCAGGATGACAAGGTCACGTGGACTCTGGTCGTTGATCATCTTCTCTTCCCCCATGCTTGGGTGCGGACCGCAGCCTGTAGGCTTCTGGGCATCTCTTCACAGTCGTGCCTGTCACAGCACCTCAACGGGACCTACCAGAGGAACATCCGCTTTCTCGGGTTGGAATGCAACTGGTCGCGCGCAAGCTAACGCAGCAACTCAAGAGCGAACATCTCGATGAAACACTCAGCTTACAGGTCGTCAAAAACCTCTTCTATCTCGGAAAATGCTTCTATCTCATACCGATCGTGGACGGTTCTACTATCGACGAAGACGCCGAGGACATTTTGGATAACGAGAATGCAGCCGCTGTTGGGAGTAGCCAGGTGCCTCAATCGAGAGGAGACGGCTTGAAAGAGCTCAGTAGCCCTCTGCCTTGGTTATTCTCGAAGTTGTCGTATCAGATTAAATCCGGCCATATTGCAAGACGGAGCAAGGCTGCAAGCAGGGTAGAGTTCATTTTCATGGGCTTTTTTCTTGATGCTAATTTATTTGGAATTTCGTAGCCCAACTGGTCTCAGCAGCCTCTGGCAGGCCTTCGCTGGTTTGCTGCTATGTCCTCGCACATGGAGGCAGCGCGGCTCGAGCAATTCCTCGTCCATGTCCTGACACCGGTTTACCGCCTGACAGAGGACGATACCATTCGGGATTCACAAATAGGTGTGTTAGTTTTTGATTGACGGCTGGTATCATTCACTCCCACTAACGCGTCGTCAAATTTGCAGACGAACTGAAAACGACAGCGATCGAGCTGCAAGATCTCGTGCAGTCGAAAGTCGGCACTACGAAGTTCGCGGTTGTGTATAACCAGATACGGCAGAGTGTTCTAGGGCTGAGGAGGGAGCGGAAGGTGGCGAGGGTGCTGCAGGCGTCAACGAACCCTGAAGCGGCCGCGAAGAGGAAAATGCAGAGGAACGTTATAAAAAAAGACAGTAGGAAGCGGAAGGAGAGAGGGTTCCTGTGAGTTTGTTTCGTTCTCGTTCTGTTTCCGTGCCTTACCTTGTGTTCCTTTTCTAGTGAGGGAAAGGGGAAGTTTAAACGACGGAGAGAGGATTAGTCCACAATATTTATGACTTGCACGACGAATAGATTTAGCGGATGACTCGCCCACATTTAATGGTACTGTAGAAAATGATACTGTAGAATACATATTTCCTTATTCCGAACCACAAGGAGCCTTACAACGTGTACATACTAAATGGATGGTCATTTCATTGTATATGATGAAAAGCTAAGACCGCTTCCAAGACCGTTCATTTGGCTTCTCGTCGTCGCTGGGAAAAGCAAGCTCGGCCTCCTCTCCAATCGCCTCGTCATCATCCTCGTTCCAATCACTTGTCGTTTCCCACTCATTCTCAAATTCGATGTCCAGCGCTAGCTCCTCCCGACCGTCCACTGGTTCCATTAGAGGGTAAAAACATGCCAGTTGTGGGGGCTGGAACGTCGCTGGGTTATGTGACGTGGGTTGAACCCACCGTCGTTCCCTGAGCCGCTTATGTCGTTCTCTGTCTTGCTCGATTCGCTTGTTCACCTCGGCACGTGGTAGAGTTTGTTGGGGTGACGACGCTTGTTTTGAGGGTACTGCGGTGGTGGTGTCCTTCTCTGCGGCGAGGTTAGGGCGCGAGTCGAGGGAGGAGAGGACGTCGTCAATCTTCTGAGGGTCAATATACCGCTTACTCCGCCAGCTTTCCAGGATCTGATAAACTCTGGGTGTGAGAAAGCTCATAGAGAAAACGAAGCACCAGAAACAGACCTGTTTTGCGCTGACGAGGTTTGGCAAACCTTGCCTTCCTTCTGGTACGATGGATTCGATGATTCGATTCAAATCCCGCGATACGAACTGCACGTATAGGCCATTGGCGTTGGCTGCCCGTGAACGTTCTGATGT
The DNA here is from genome assembly GCA_015499995.1 of Flammula alnicola. Lineage (NCBI taxonomy): Eukaryota > Fungi > Basidiomycota > Agaricomycetes > Agaricales > Strophariaceae > Flammula > Flammula alnicola. The sequence goes on from JADNRV010000609.1 coordinate 8,643, forward strand.
AGCGTGCGATTTGACCATGAGGGACGTCTCGCAAAGCGAATCGAGGAAGTACAGGACATTTATTCGAGAATTGATGGAACCCTTGAGAAACCTAGTCAAACCACGCCATTTTTTGAGAGGAAGCAGAAGCAGACCTTTTGCGTTTCTTCAATTATACAGTCCCAAATATCCTCGCCACATGGTGGGAAGTGTTTTATAGCAAAGCTGACAACCTTTTGGATGGACTGCTGCGAGCTGCACTTGATAAATTCAAGTTTAGAAACGGAGATGGAACGAAGACTGTGATTACTGACGCGTTTAGTCGACGAAGAATTTCAATAAATTGCATCCTTACTTCAAAAGGATCCATTTTGATTACGACTTGGAGGTAACAGGGTAAATGGGGAGGTATTAGTGGTACTCGTACCGGTATAAGACTCAAGAGTCAGACCTGCAAAGAAAACGGAAGGTATGTAGCATCACGTGAGAGCTGTCCTCGCTATCATTCATTGTATCAAATTCAATGTTCTGAATTCATTGTCAGCGGCATCGTCAGTGTGTTCTTTAATTCTTCTTCGTGCCGAGAATACCCAGCGCATTGCATGATGGGAAAACACATTGTTCAAAAACTTATGAGCCTGGGTTTGGATGCTGAAAAAGGCTATATGCCATGGACAAGAGCATCAAAAGAGGGCGGACGTATGTTCTTAATGGGCCAGGTGTCTAGGAGCTTTGGTCATAAAGCGACTATATTCTGTGAGTGAGTGAGGTTTTCACTTAAGTATGAGGTCGGGAAGTCATGCTACGTTCGATGGTTTTTGGTATGTATGGACGACTGCTCTTTTGTCTTAGTAGGTTTTATTCCTTGCATACCTGCTTGCTGAGTGTCAACGACGTGGTTTTCATGCAGTATCTGTATTCTAGCTATAGAAAGCAGTAGAAATAGACGTGGGCGTCCGCTCCATGGACCACCAGTGAACACAGAGTCACCAATGATGCTCATGATGGTGTTTGGCCCCATAAAAACATGTCCTTGTATTGTCCTTGTATTCGACGAAGTTCTTTCAATTGATTCCTTGCCAGTGCCTTTCCCTTTGTGAATCTACTCCAGTTGCCAGTTGCCAGATAGACTATAGTACATAAAACACATGTCTTTTTGGAAGCAATCATGTTGGACCCACAAAAACATGTACACACATCGGTGGAATTTAGACCATCTTTCTCGGTATTCCACTTCTAACTTAGGGATTCTGTAGATATTCTTCAATGTAACACGATTGCTGAAAAAAGAAATTGGGATTTTTGAGGTATCTTTATGGCTTTGAGCCTCGACAAAAGCCTTGTTGATCATGAACGCCTGGCGCTGCCCGGCCTCACCCGATTACTCAGGCAGGCGGGATTCGGGAACCCGCCTCTACGATGGCGAAGCGAGCCTTAGAAGCTTAATGCCCCTTGTTGCCCCCGCGAGGTTGGCGGATACGTAATATTCTGATCGCACCGATGTGTCAATTGATTCGTTGTCCGTATCTTCCCCTTTGAGAACTAGGAAAACCTTCCGGTTGACAGTTGACAGCTTCCAGTCGCCAGACAGTTAGCCCACAAAGATCTTACATTGCTCTTTATATAAAGCAAGCCATTTGTTTCGCCCACTCAACTACTTTGAAAGGTATAAATTACTCGACTTAACCATCATCCCCTTTCTTTAAATCTCACTGCGACAATGTCTTACCGGCTGAGCGAGTCTGCCATGAGCGTGGACCCTTCAAGTCCCCTCCACTACTCAGCCCACCAAAAACTCAATGTTCATCCGTCTCCTGGATCAGATGAATTCAATGGAAACGATTCAAACGTTCGTCCATTTCCTGGATCGCCAGGATCAGATGAATGCGATGGAGACTCTGCTGGCATTGGATTGTCCCACCCTCAAGTAAACAGTGGAATCCGAAAGAAGCTTGATGCAATGAATAAATTGCAAAACACAGGGTATGTGCCTACTTTTCAGTGATTGCGTCCTCGTCGCTGAACGTCTTCTTCAATCAGAGTCCAGGTCGATATTGATTTGCCTCAGATTGCCGTCATTGGCAGCCAAAGTGCAGGAAAATCGTCTTTGATCGAGTCTATTTCGGGAATAACCCTTCCTCGCGCCATTGGAACCTGTACTCGGTGCATTTTGCTTTCTTCTTCTTGACTGTCATCTGCTAATATCTCTCTAGTTGTCCTACAGAATGCCGCCTTTCTCGAAGCGATGCCCCGTGGCAATGTGTCGTCTCACTTCACTTCATAACGGATCCGAACGGCCTACCTCTAGGACAGGCGCGTAACGAACAATTTGGTGACACTATTTATGACAAAGCCAAAGTTGAGGAACGCATTCGCCGAGCACAGCACGCCATTTTGAATCCTTCAAAACCCACGAAGTCTTTCTTGGAAGAAGACGAAGACGACATTCGACCTCAGCTCACATTCTCAACAAACTGTGTGACTCTGCAGATTAGTGGACCAGACGTAGCTGACCTTTCCTTTTGTGATCTCCCAGGTGCGTGGGATACCCCAAGCACCTTTGCCATTGATATCAACTCCGCTTGCTCTTTGACATTTAGGATTGATTGCCAGTGTCAGTGGCAGCGAAGGCAGCCATGATAACTCCATCGCTTTGGTTGAAAGCCTGGTAACTGCTTACATCAAGAAGCCCAGTTGCATTATAATCTTGACCGTCGCATGCGAAAGTAAGTCGCCGATTCAGCGAAGAAGTTCCGTTAGAACTCATAATTTCTACTCCTTTATAGCCGATTTTGAAAATCAAGGCGCTCACCGCTTGGCGAAACGGCACGATCCAGATGGAAAACGTACTATCGGTATGTCGATCAATTTTGTTTTGGACACGAACATCACTTCTGACCTCTATTTGTCCCAGGTGTCTTAACGAAACCGGATCGTATTCCCTTGGGCGAAGAATCGAGCTGGCTCCCATTTATTCGCAACGAAAAGGAGCCTCTGGAGAATAATTGGTTCTGTGTCAAGCAACCGTCTTCCAATGATTTGAAATCGAAGATTACTTGGGCACAGGCCAGGCAGATGGAAACCGATTTCTTTTCAACAGCGCCCTGGTCCGACCTCGAAGAGATATACAGGAAATATCTCGGGACAGGCAACTTGGTGGAGAGACTCAGCAATATGCTATCCGATTTGATTTCTATGAGGTACGAGTTTGTTCTCGACCGCCTTTTTATTGGTACTGAAAATTTGCGCCGTAGAATGCCCCAAATCCAAGATGAACTCGAACGCTCCATTGTCCACACGCGCGAGCTTCTCTCGCGTCTTCCACCTGCACCCTCGTCTGATCCACGTAGTGGGATCTTGACACTGTTACACAAGTTTGCGCAAGACCTCGGGCAACAAATTGAAGGCGTTCCTAATAGCATCGATGACTCTGATGTCGGCCTCATTCAAGCCATCCGCCCACAACAGGAGAAATTCCGCCGGGCGATCCGTGCGACAGCTCCCAACTTCCGCCCTTTCGAGAGAAATGCGAGGGTGGGCAAGCATCTTCCCAACGCAGAGTTCCTTCGGGCGGAGGAGGGCAACGAGTGTGATGGAGAGGCGAGCGATAGCGAAGGCGAGGTCGGCACGACGGCCTCTCCTTTTTCGTTTGCTGCAGCAAACAAGGCCACCAAGGTGAAAACCCCACCTCCGAGCGGCAACAAGATTTACATCGATGAGGTGCTCGAAAGAGCTCACGGGTGCGTTTATTTCAATCTGTTCGATGACCATCACTAATTTACGATATGTTTAATCTGTAGAGCACGTACTCGTGAATTACCTGGCCATTATCCGTTCGTCGTCCAAAAGACGTTCATCGAAAGTATTGTCAAGGAATGGCATGCCCCTTCGACTGTTCTTTGTAGGACAGTCCACAGTACAACCTCTGACCATGTTAAGAAGCTCATTCATAAGCATTTTGGACAATTCGGTCAAGGTTATCTTGAGCAACGAGTCCGGTAAGTCTCCAACATATCCGAGTCCTTAGATTCCATCCTGATACCAGAGAACGCAGTGCCATTGCTCAGCAACACATCAACGAATGCCTCGAGCGTGCCGAAGAACGCATCAAGTGGCTGCAACGTTTAGAAGATGTTCCATTTTCTCTCAACACACACTATCTCTCCGATTATAAGTCAAAGTTCCTCGCACACTACAGAGGCGCACGTGCGAAGTACATGCAAAATGATCTTGCGAAGTATGTTGAGCAATACAAGGCTACTACGTCGCAACCAACCCAGCAGCCCTTTGTCCCAGCACCAGCACCAGCACCATCACCATCACCATCCCCTTTTCCCAAGACATTCAAATCGGCCTTTGCTCCCGCCCCAGCGACTCCAGCCTTTCCCACGTCTGCGGCATTTGCCCCGGTTCTGGGCACCACACAGCCTAACTTCTTAGCGCCTCAAATACACACAGGCTTTACCAAGGTTTTAGGCGGATTAGCAGAGATTGGGATGACGGGCGTCAAACCCGAGGACCTGCAAAAGCTTCTGCCTCCAGATCGTATGGAGCCTGCGTTGGTTATTATGGCAGATGTGCGCGCGTATTTCCAAGGTGTGTTCCTCTCCTTTGACTCTTTGTCTTTCCTGTTTACTGATCAGTCCTATTTCTGTTGCTTCCTTTCGTTCAGTTGCGTATAAACGCTTCGCCGACAACATCCCTCTCGCGATTGATTTCGAGCTTGTGCGGGGTGTGGAGAGGGATCTCCTTCCTGAGTTGTATACGCATCTCGGCATCAATGGGCCGAACGGGGACGCTATCTGCAAGGACCTTGCACAAGAGAGTCGCAAGACTGCAGAGCGGAGACTGGATTTGCACAAGAAGCTCGAGAGATTGGAGAGTGCCCGCCTGGAATTGTTCATCGTCGCTGTTTAAGCCTAAGATGGCGGTGTATCTTGCTCGGAATCTCTCCCTGACTTCGTCTCGTCCATCTAGGATATACATGCGTTCAGTAGTGCCTAATTCCTACTATTTATGAAACCAATGCACTTTATATTTATGTTTAGTGGATAAAGGGTTTGTAATGTTAGTAAATACTTCTTTCGCCTTGGCGTTGGAATCAAATATTGACACTTTCACCTCCTCTTACTTTAACTTACACCAGAGTTAGGGAATAACGGCGGAAAGGACGAGCTTCTATTGCTCTTCATCTCCACGATCTTCTCGACTCCATGCCATGCTGGGTCCCAATACACGATCTGCGACACGAACCCAGCATAGTTATGCGCCCTCTCAATCGCATCGTAGTTGGTTGCCCAGTCTGTCGCACGTACGTAGCCTGGGCATTGATATTGACACCGGTCAAACTGCATGTCGGAGAAGACGAACAGTCGCTTGATCACGTCCTCCTGCTTAATATTATTCTTGACCGCGAGGGTAGTAGCAGACCGAGCAAGATGGCCTTGAGATATTGATGTTCACATCCCAGCGTGCTTTGCTCATCTCGTGGACCTGGCTATAAAGTACGTCTGAGAGGTCGAGTTCAAGTTGGACGTAAGTACTTACTCGGGTCGTGCAGAGAAGATGATGAAGGCCCCATTATGTAAAAGGTGTTTTAGCAAGGGATGCCAAGTTGAGCGAGGGCCGATAGATGCAGCGAGAAAGGTGGGCTAGCCTGTACGTCCATATTTATTTGCGGCAGTTGCCTAGGCGCCTATGAGGGATCCCATCAGCAGAACCATCCATCCTCGTTGTGCAGTGCCACGATCCAGGTACATCACACATTGCCAAAGAGTTCTCTATCGAGCCCGAAGATGGTCGCCGATCAGAGTCTTCCACTAAGCCTCGACAACGCGTAGTTTCGTACAACTGATGTATTACGTATCCGCACTCTGCGGGGGAGGCTCGCTTCGCCATATGAGTAGCGAGACAATTGTACATCACAGTTCAGAGATAGACCTATTGATTTCATCTAGTATCTACACAGAATCTACTTGCCTGCATAATCATAGACGTTAACGCGGGACGGCACGGGTCGGCAATGGCAAACTCGCTGCAGCCATGAAGTCCAAAAGTACCACTCTTTTTCTACAATCCTGTAACGTTAAAAATTGTCTACCTAATTCCAAGTTTTCTAACGAAGAAAGTTTGAGAAAGTTATGGGACATTTACGAAATTTTCTGATGCGATTTGCACGTGTCAATTTGTTTGTCCGCCCTTTCACCTTTAGTCATGGATTGCTCGCGCAATTCTAAGGGACGGCAAAAGCCGTTGGAAAGGGAACACCAAACATGTTAGTCGATCCTGAGAGGGTGTGCACTTAATGGTCAAGTTTGAGCGCTGAGCAGGGGTCGGTGACATACTTAAATGTGGTCGATTCTTCTGGAGACGTCAACATTGTCCTGCAGATACAGCCAACATTAGCACACGACGGCCCACGTTATTTATCGATGGGTCTGCCCCCACAAAACGCCCTCGTATGGAAAGGTTCGTCCACATTCTCCGCCAGTTTCAGTGATGATTCTTAACTAGTAACGCTTGGATCATCTTACTCTACTTAGTATGCATCACACTCCTTCACTTGCTATCCATCAGCTGTACCGTCATTCGGATTGGACACCAATGTCGAATCGGTCATTTATGGTGGGATGACCACCTTGTCGGCATGATCGTGGTCGTAGATTGTATGTACCTTATTACAATGTGGTTGAGACTCAAGAATGGCGGCAAGTGGTTCATTCATCGCTGCTCTAACATCTTGATGACGAAGTGCATCTTGAAGATCTTTCATGGAACACACCGGGCCCCAATACATTCATGTATTCGGAATGGTTTGCGGGTTTTCTATATTATACGGTTCTTTGGTATGTGCCCTATTTCTTCCAACCCTCGGCTTCTTCGCTGACGCTCCTTCCACAACACAGGGTGTCTAGGATCTGTATCGCACTATCCGTCGCGAAGATATTTCTTCCCGGGCATCCATTTAGAAGATTGACTTTCTATTTTATCGGTCTTCTATTCCTTTTCTATCTCACTAATATTCTCACTATGACCTTCTCTTGTCCGGGTTCGCCATGGTGGCAATTAAAATTCCAGAATTGCATGGCGTTTGCGAGTGGTGCCAGCATTGATACCGTTATCGGTGCTACTCGTGCGTGACCATACCTCCTATGAGGTATCTCGGTTGTTCATATGTTTGTGATGTCCAGTGGATTTTACCGCAGATGCAATTCTCGTCATAGCCCCAGTCATGATGCTCTGGCGGATAAAGTTTCCTCCCAGCCAGCGCATCCTTATTTTGGCCCTCTTCTCGAGCAGCGTTCTGACGATTCTCGCATCTGCAATGTACTGCTCTGTGTGGTACGCAGCCGGCCGTCTAGGATCCGACTCTCATTTAATTTTTACGATGATGGGCCAATTGCAGGTAATCAACTAGTAACCTCTAATCTCAATATATGAAGCTCATCTGTTGCGCATTAGGCTGCGGTTGGCTTGCTCACTTCCAACTTACTTGTGGTCGTCATGCTTATATATCGCAAGTTGCGCAAGAGTAATAGTAATGGAAATACACCAAGAGCGCCGGATCCGCTGGTCGAGGATGATGAGAACATCATCACATCCAGAGACCCCGCAAGCGATGAGGTCGACCCGAACCAATTCACAAGGACGTCGGTGCCATCGTATACCATCATTACTCAGCTTTCTGAGTCCGCTGTCAATCCTGGATCATCGGAAAATTCTGAAAATTCTGATTTGTCGAGTGCCCTGCATTCAAGTCTAGGAAAGACGACATCTGAGGCCTGAGGGCCGAAATGTCACTTCCTCCGAGTCGTCTTCAATGGATAGTCTCCCATAGTAGCACTTGAGGTTCATTTCGAATTCAATTTATCGTGCTAGGGATTGCTTCCGAGAGTTTCGACTTCCTTTCGGCTAAATCAAGCCTGTTGACATTCGAGAGACACAGCGTCCTTCACTGCATTTTTGGTCTTAGGAATCCAGTTTCTGCACTCAAAGGGCGGGTACTATTTGGCAAGGAGAGGGTCGTACACCCTCGTCTGCCCCTGTTGCTGCCTCCGCCTGCGCCATCTCAACTTCAACACCTCCATCAACACCATCATCGACATCGACATCCGTCATGACTGCCTTAACCTCAGTACTTTGTCATTTCAACTTGCCTTTCACTTCTTTCTTCCCTTTCATGTTCCCTTCTCACGGCGCTCGTTTCACTTTCACTTTCTCTCTTCATATACATCAATAAACAGTCGCACTAACACGCCCTCTGCTTCTCTTCTCACCAGGCTGACAAAGCCCTCCTCGAAATTCCCACCTGGGAAGCGCACACCGAGCCTCTCCTCCTACACGCTACTCGTCTAGTAGGCCTCGCGACGCAGGGCATCACTGCCTGGCGTCTCCTGCCGATTCCTGGTACGGAGTGGATAGTAGTACTGGATACCGTTCGGTGCCCTGCGATTTGGCGCTGAGAGTTGGAGGAGTACCGATACGCCTCGTTATTGGTTGGAGATTGACCAGAAGGTGTTTGGATTAGGGGCTGATCTTTCTGTCCGTCGTGTCCTGCCCCGTCGATATTAATGACACTGAATGAGTCTTTGAATACCTCCATTCATCATAAATATCACCAATGGAATAGACAGTGTTGACGGCCGCAGAAAAGAAGACCTAAGTTTGGAACAGCCTGCATCGTCTGTCTTCTGAATCTCCTTCCAACTTTAAGTAAGTAAGTATCCCACTCGCTGCCGAAGCAACCTAGGAAGGTTGCTTCTTGGGTATTCATATATGCGTGGCTATCCCACCTCTGTTTTTCTATATGAATCAGAAGCTGGCAAGTCAAACCAAACAGCAGACTCGTCGAATCACTTCACCTCTCCGAGTCGTGACGAATCGATTTTGAATGCGCCCCCCGACTTGCTTATTTTATCAGGCAGTAGGCATGGCATGTTTTAACAGCTATCGAGGGTGTGACTAAATCTTCCTACATGCGGCAGAACGGCGCTGCGATAGAACACCTCGTGGGTGTGCGGATGAATCCATCAGCTTCTATTAAGCGCCCAAGCCCAAGATATAACCTCGATCGCAACCACTGCACACCTCGCCCCATTCGATAATCATGCCACGATTCACCGTAAGTCTGCCTATTCTCCCAACTTTGATATCAATAGTACATGAACATCAAACATTCCTCTGATCTTTGCTTACCCTTAGGATCACGGGGCCCTCGCCCAATACTTCGCTCAGTATCCTTCATTCGTCCCTAATCCCAATAAATCCGCCACAAGCGAATTCAACCGCATGTGCAAAGTCATCCATCTGGCGCCACACAGTGACGCCAAAGAAGCAGCCCGTGCCGCCTTCAAGGATGCGTTAACCCAAGAGTTCAATGAAATCTACGGTACGGAGGTCAACAGCCTCGCTTCTTGGCAAACACTCTGTGCACGGATCGGTATCTCGCCCATTCCGACGGCTTTAGAAGAATGTCGGCAGGTAAGTGGCATGTTTGTGCTTTTGAAGTCTTACTGAAACCGCGAACTGCACAATACTTAGATCGTCATGAACACCCACGTCAACCTGATTGACCTAACTACCAGATCCGGCACCATCCAGATCTTCCAATCCGTCCAGGAATTAAGCCAATATACGATCGAGAACCGGAAGTTCTTTCCCAGCGAAAATGCCCATGCCGGAGACCTCCTCCGCTATCTCCTCCGTCACATCTTCAATCCTGGAATGGATTCGGACCGGGGTGCATCAAGAAATTCGAGAGGAAGAGGAGGAAGAGGAAGAGGAGGAAGAGGAAGAGGAGGAAGAGGAGGAAGAAGCGGTAGAGGTGGGGGAAGAAGAGGGACGGGCAGTAGAGGGAGTCGACAGAGCTGATTCAGAGCTCGCTGAAGCAGAAATGGCCCAAGAAAAGGAGTAATCATGAAAGAAACGACATTTAATATCGAGTTCCGAATTTTGAACAATTTTGTTCAAGACTCTAAAGGGCGGAATTAATAATTATGCACAAGGACTATACAAGCATTCAAAGAAAGACGACTTCATTATCTTGACCGACGGTCGCGTTCTCGATATGACGACCGTCAGTCAAGATAATGAAGTCGTTAGGACAGTATTGATGATGCCAACCATCATAACCAATTGGCTGGAGCATTACGTTTTGGTTGAGATTGACGCCATAGAGCCTAAGACGGAGGGTTGGCGCAATTAAACGGGTATAAGATGGCTGAAAGGACATACGCGATATTGAAGAGGAACCAACAACCGAACGTTCCTTTGAGCATCTTGGCATACCCCCATTCAGAGAAAATCTCTTGAGGAAAATCTAGAACGAGAAAATATTTATGATGGAGGGCAGCGTACCTTTGAAATGCGATTCCTTCATGAGTTCCGCATACAGGTCTTTGTACGGCCAGACCCCTTCCATCTTACACAGAGTTCTTTTCAATATCAGGGTATTAGAAGGCTTTGAGATCGGCTTTTTATTGCAGAAACGTCCTTCACAGGCTGGTCAGCAAAGAGGCGGGCGATGGCGATATAGAGAGCGCGGAACTTGGGATGTGAGAGCTTGGCGACGAGGCGCTGTCTTGGTACTTGGTTTTGCGTTTAGCTTCTGCCGTTGCTTTTGCCCTGCCGTTCATCAGCAAACCTTGATTTTTCCCATAGCCTGTCATAGTGTTCCTTTTGCGGCCATAGTATCCCATAGTGCCATAGCAATGACAGGGCGCTACGTAGCACTTTAGCATGCTATGCCCCTTACTCAAATATCTATACAGTCGTTTCCAGTATCGTAAGATCGACTACAGAGCATTATAATAAGAGGCTCTCGCCAAGTAAACAAATTCATGCAACGCGCATATGCTCATGTCCTATCACGTGAGATGTTGATGTCCGCAAATAGAAATTTGTGGACTCAAACGAAATTCAATCTTTCCTTCTCCCACCATGCACCAGTCCACCGTCAAAGTTGCCCACCAACTTCCACAACATCCTAGAGTGCCATTCACCTCATCCTCCGTTGTACTCTACCCTGTCTGTCGCCATCCCCCTTACACCTTGGTTAACACCCAATAACGTCTCAGTGAAGATCAACATCATTGCTTCTCCTGTCAGGCAAATACCACCCGTCACCGCGCCATTGCATGGCAAAGGTACGACTAAGGCTCGTACTCATCGCCTCAGTTCCTGCTGACGCCCCATTTAACCCCAGATTCCTGCCATGCAACCATATCTCTCGGTACATGGTACGTGTTCTCCTCTCCTCCTCGCCCTCGAAGACCTTGCGCTGTTGTTATCGACCATAGGATAGGTTTTGAGGCATAGACGGATGAAGAAGGATGAGAATTGGTGTGCGTAAGGTTCGTTAATGGTCCTGGAGATGGTGTCAAGAACGTCGAAGCCTGACGACGTGGAGAGCTGAGGTTAGGCCTGCATCCCCCAGCTTGTTCGTATGCCTAGCCAGTGACCCGCAAATCAGCACCGCCCACCTTCGATCGACCGGAGAACTGAATTAGCCACCACACGCCCAGTGCATGTCAGCCAATGTATGTTGTCTCTCTCATCACCTCCTCGCACACTGACGACCCAAACTCTCGCCAGTCTCTGCCGGCAACGCCGTATCATATCCGACTGGCTGCTGACCACCTCCGTCCAAGCTGCATCTCGTGCCCGTGGCTTGAGACGAAGGCCTCTGCCTCTCGCAGCTGGTTGAACAACCCATCGCTGAACCCCTCCCATCACTGTGGACGTGGAGCTCGGCCCCAGCCCACCATGTCGCCCTACGAAAGCCACGAGGAACCCCAGAAATGCACGACAAATGACGGTGGCTTGTCGTCGCTACTGCGGGTCACCGGCAAGCCACACGGCCACGAATGCAGTGACCCCAAACCCGTTCCCAGTTTTATTCCTCGCTATAGCATTACTGACAATGGATTGTGTGTAGACCTCGTCAGCCAGTTCACCAGGTCCTTGCGACGCCGATGCCAGGCCCACTCGCTCCACCGCCTACTGCGTTCGTGCCTGCCCTGCCTCCTGTCCCACGTTTGACGACGGCGCAACAACTCCGTCCTGCAAATATCAACCTCGGTCTTACCGCGACTGCGCAAAAGCATGCTGGCAATGCAAACCTGTCGCACAGACATTGGCTCACGCCAGGGGCTTGTCTGAGTCGAGTACCCCGAGCGGAGGGGCACGAGAAGAGGAAGAAGACCACCGGGTAAGTGGCAACCCACCCCCTACATTGCTGCTAACCCCCAATATCCACTTTTCATGCAAAAACTGCCCCTCCAGCTACCGAAACAGCGTGACAACACCCCCAACATCCCCAAAACAGTGCAGCGGCGACGCGATAGGGCCCGGTGACGAGGGGAGAGCCACCAGGTACATGGGAACCCACTTTGTATGATGTAGCTAACCCCCAACCCCGTTTTCAGCAGCAGCAGGGCTTGAGGCAATTTCCTCGCCCTTTCTCTTCTGCGCTAATGTGTGACGCTCGACACTCAACCGACCACTGGCACGGCCCATCTGCACCTAAACGGCCACCGAAGCCAGAACAACACACCAACACCGCACGAACGCACCCGTATCGGTGTTGCTCAGTGGTGCCGCAATAATGAGCGCGCTGGTGGTCTCGACTGATGTACTAACCCCACGGCTGCCGCGTTGACTATGCAGGCTAGTATTTAAATATGTATTCGGTAGTTCAAATATATTACTACACTGTTAGCTATCATTTAGAGAACTGCAAGTCTAATATGCTATGATTGAGTGCAAAAGGCCCTGCAGAGGAAGCCCAGCATACTGCTGTGAAGAGATGACGTGATGCTACATAGCAATCCATAGCACGCCATAGTGCCCAGCCCCGTCTATATATAAACGTGAGAACGCTATGTACAACTACAGATTCGGTACCCTATGCTATGAGACTATGGCACTATATAGTGCTCGGCAGCACTCTGCCGCGTCCCCGGGTTTGCTGATGTTGGCTCGCCGGGCAACTTCAAGGTGAGAGGCAGGAGTTCCGGCCTTTGCGGTCTTGTACCGGCCATAGGTGAATGGGGAAGGAGGGCAATGAAGGAACTCAGAGGGTGGCGAATGTCGCTGAGCTCATCGACAGTTGCGAGTGCGAGGATATTGAGGAGATCCTTCCAATAACCGTAAGACATGGCACGAAACCAGACCGCCTCGACTAAGATGAAGGTTGGAGATGGTAGTCCGGGGATGGTTGTCGTATAGCCATCCGAACGCGCGATAGAAAAGTTCCTTGTCGCCCACCCATGGTGGATGCTCCGCAAATTCCAGATTCTGATTAGACGAAGCGTCAGATCGGAGTCCTCCTGCCATGCCTTGTTGAGATACAGTCTGACGTGCAGGCCAAATGTGTGCTGGTACTTACAAGCTATTGAACCGAGGACATCTGGGAAATGGTTGAACTTGGAAGGCGTCCGCGTCCAGAGTCAGACTCCAGATTCCAGGACAGATGTCGATTGTATCACGTGGGCCTCCCTGGACCGATTGTCTGAGTCAACGAACAGTGCACGGTCATGTTGTT
>JADNRV010000061.1:0-293125 GCA_015499995.1 Flammula alnicola
GCTGCCGATATGTAATTCTGAAAATTAGACCGAGACTTCCATGATGATCCATCTAACAAGAGGAAATGCCTCGCAAGTCCAGCATGCATGTAATGGCCACAAAAATTGGAAAATCGGAGCCCTGGGTTCCACCCAAATTTGACGTGGCATCTCCGGAGAGTGAAGATCCATAGAATGCGACGGCAGGGACCCCGAAAGGATGCAATTAAAGAGAAAAGGTTCACAATTCGGCTACAAATGCCGACTTCAGAGAAGAAAGGCCACAGTGAAAATAATAGAACATTACACCGTAACGCGGCATAAAGTGTGGAGCGACTGAAGAACACCAGATACCGAGAAATGCACAGAAGGCCAACATGCCACTGACTTCGAACACGAAGAGGGGATTGGAATTGGAATTTCAGGACAAAGCAAGTTAGGAATCGACAGATATTGTCGTTCCCGATCACCTTTGTCCTCAGTTTGACGCTCAAAACCAAACCCCTCTACGCATGCAGGAAAGGCATGCGCCATCCGGTGTATGGTATTATCGGAGCGGTAGGACAAGAGGGCGAGAAGGGGAAAACAATGAGGTAGCTCAGCGAAGTAAAGCCACGAGCAAAAGAAATGTGCTGACGGATCTATCGAAGTAATATGGGAACTGCAGTATTAAAAAAATCGCACACAACGTACTGATTGAAAACGATATCCACAATCTAAAACATCACTGAGGTAGCGAAACCGAGATCAGCAGGAGAGGACCGCCCTGGCGATGACTGATGTAGGACACGATTACGAGCGCTTGAGCATTCCCAGTTGCTACTTGTGTGGTGCTGAGTAAGAGGTGAGCCCAAAGATGATCGATGATCGATGATCAATACTGAATCGAACTGACCGGGGCCCATTCTACGCTAAGCACTCTATTCCTTCACTCGAGGCGGGGGATTTGAGTAGAGAACTTGACGCTGGCTGTATGCTACGTACGAGGATGTTGGAATGAGAAAGGGGCAGCCAAAACATATTCGAGCTGGGTCAAGGGTTTGTGTCTCCGGGCCGGGGTAACCCGCCATGACGTCACGCGTTCCGCTTTCTTTCACGAAGTATCAGTAGAAGAATATAGGAAATAACGACCAAAACCCAGATTTGCGAGAACAATCCTGAATTTGGACGTAAAATGTGGTGGAAAATCAGGATCGTGTTCAAAATTTGGGGTTGTATGGCTGACTGTCGCTCTCAGGTTGGGTCGTCTCGTTGGTGGAATACGTACTGCGGACATCGAGGTTGTCAACAATGTTACCCTGAGCGCTGACGCACGATGCATAACTATGAAGACCTACTGGATAAAGTTGTGTCTACAAATTGCTGAGCTTCGCAGGATATTGCTAACAGGTACCCGCGGCTCAATAACTTTGCAGAAACAATTGAGTACTAAGTACTTACACGATCCATTTGATCAGTAGCGACATGACCATGAAGACAGGGCGGATCTGTAATTCTGGACTTTCGTGACATGCTGCGAATCATAAAAGGGATAAACATTGGATAAACATTCATTTTTTGAATACAATAAAAAAAACCTACGAATATTGTTACTGTGACTACGGGACACTACCTTTTGACTACCCTAGTAGTACCTACAGAGCTTACGTGGATACACAACGTCGGCGTCCAAGAACCTTCCAGGAAAAACGATGCTACCAGTGTATGTACGATCTCTCGTGACCATGAAATACAGATATAATCCTTTTCTGGGCGAGTCGAGGAACGGCGGCAACAAAAGCTTCAGTAGACATTGGAATGGTATCCGGAGAATCGAGCAACAAACAAAACTCGACACTTCTCAACGCCGGGAAACCCGTCCCAAGTAGAAGGTCTTGCAATTCTTCCCATGGGCTACCGTTTATGGGGACATGACGTTGATAGAACTCGATGGTGAGGTGTTGGAGATGCGGATGTGCACCGATAAGGAGAAGGGAGTGTACCACCACCAGTAACGGGGAATGCTCAGATACGGTTCTAGTGACCATGAGGCTGAGCGAGCGTAGATTGGTAGAGTGTGTCCGCACTGCAGTCATTAGCAACCGCAAGTCTATCCGACAACCGGGTTAGTGACGCGGCGGCCGTAGACGGAAAGGAACAGCTGACCGGCATTGGAGGCACCATTCAAGTCTTCCACCTCTAGATGTTGCAATGATTCGCCAGCTGTGATTATGAACTGGGGCACAATGGTACTGAAAACCAAGGGATTTGAAGCTGAATACGAAAAATGCAAGCTTTGCAGAGATGAGAGAGCGGGGATGAGCCAGTCCAACACCAAAGTGTCGTGGCAACGCTCCACGTCCAACCTCTCCAGTCGAAATGCAGGGGCGGCAACGTCACTTTTGCTGTCACCGGCTTGGTTCCGCACGAAGCACTGGTAAAAAGTGATTGCTCGCAGCTTCGGGAACTGGCTGAAGAAAGTAGGGAGAGCATTACTGCCGTACATGATCCTTGCTCGACCCCTCACCTCTTCCTCCCTCAGTGAAATCTCCTCTACGCATTTTAACTGCGACAACGAAGGAAAGTCGAAGCGGGGGTTTTCTGGCTTGCGTCTCCGCTGGAAGATATGGAGGGAAACGATGTATGAAGACAATAAGTCTAACGTGTGATGCAGCACCTCGGAGCGCTGGATCCAAGGCTTGTGAATTTCGACCAAATGTAGACGCTTGGTAAGTGTCCGAATATGAGGCGTAGATTCCAATTTGGCCAGGACAATGGAGTTCTCGAGGTCTATCGATATGGTATGGAAAATACCAGCCTGAGCGGGTGAAACGAGCGCTCTACATGTTAAAGCACATGCACATAATGAGCGATAGTCTCCCTCTGCAGTCAGATGACTGAGAATGGCGCAAAGCAATTCTGGGGGCAATTGGTGAAAGGGCATTTTGTGGGCAACACACAGTCGTGCATTGGAACTGATGTTATATCGGCATTGGCTAGTCCGATTTCGTCAGCAGATTTCGCATGAATCCTGATGCATTGATGGCCCTAAACACTCGAACCATTCTTGGAGATCCAGGCAGTGTACTGTGGGTAGGTACACACAAAGAATACAAAATGCTTCTCAATTTATTTCCACATCGAAATGAACATCCACAGCCCCCAACGCTGCCAGATGATCAATTCCATCGAATCAAATGAGTGACAGCATTGAGAAGAAACGGAATTGGTCACCAGTCACAGCCTCAGGCCGAATTATTATTCCACAGAATCAAGCGGCATTGGCGGCATGCACCAATGCCAGTGACATCTTAGGTATCGTGGCACTGCGCCTCAATTTGGTAAAGGTCCCACAGCGCCAAACGCCAACGCCAATACACACAGTTGAGCCATTTTTGTGTGCCCAGCTAACGTTCAAGCATCAGAAATCAGAAATCAGAAAGAGATGCCCCCACAATAATTCATGACTTGCAACGTCCTTACCATATGTGGTTGTGAAAAACGTATAATACAGGCTCTTCCTCTCTACTTGTTTCTTCAGGCTGGTCCTCTAGAGTTGAACTCTTTTACGCACCCAAATATTTCTCTGCGACTTCTTGCATTTCACAAACACCAAATCCTTCTCTTGCCAGTAACGACATCACCATGCGGGCAATTTCCTGTCTTTTTTCTCTTCAACACTTCATCCTTTCTCTGGCGTCCATCAGCGCTCTAGCAACTGCCTATGCGGTCCCTCTCCAGTCAGACTGCATGACACTTGACCGTCGTGCCGATATTCACATCGTCAACGGCAAGGTTGCAGAGCTAGGCAAACAGATAAGTCCTTCATCCCACGATAAGTCAACGGTACATCGCCTCAGTAAGCCGTCTCTTAAATTCTCTGCGGACATAGTCGCCGATGCCTAGAATATAGAAAAGTGGGATGGTAAAGTTGACCCAGGCTATGTCATCAAGGTCTACAAGGGGCTCGACAGAGTTGTTAAACCCACAGAGGTCAAGGGTTTGAAAGCCGCTGGCCAATATATAGACAGCGAGGAGAACGGAAACGCCGTGGTCATGAAGGAAGTAAAAGGGAAATCACTGGCTCGGATAGTGGGAAAGCTACCCCATGACCAGCGAAAGGTAGTCGTGAATGGTTGGAAGCCCAAAGTCGCAGCAGAAGCTGCACGTATTGCTTCGTCCAAGGGCGTTTTACATCGGTACGTCTCTGCCTTTGTTTTTCAGCGGTGTTGATGTGGATATCGTCATTAAAAGTGACATCAATATGGACAATGTACGATGAAATCACTTGCTGTATTCTCCGCTTCAAGTACTGACACCCTTCTTTAGGTCATCATACATCACAATCGCGTCCATTTGGTCGACTGGGAGAATTTCTACGACAAGAAGTCAGATGTAAGATCCATCGCTCTATGTCTCATCCATCGTTGCTGAATCTCATACACCCCCAGCAATTCACGACTGACCCAAAGAAAATCTTAAAGGACTTGGACGTTGTGTGGGACTCCAGTGGGACGCCCCAGGGACACGGCCATGGCACATCCAGTGGGAGCGGATCTGCCAGCCCTGGTGCATCCGGCAGAAGTCGGTCGGCCAGCCCTGGTGCATCCGGCAGGAATCGGTCGGCCAGCCCGGGTGCATCCAGCAGGAGTCGGTTGCCAAGCTCTAGCGCATCCAGCAGGAGTCGGTTGGCCAGCTCTGCTGCGTCCAGCAGGAGTCGGTCGCCCAGCTCTGGCGCATCCAGCAGGAGTCGATCATTAAGCTCTATCGCATCCAGCAGGAGTCGGTCGCCCAGCTCGGGTGTGTCCTCCGGTGCACCCAGCAGGGGTCGGTCGCCCAGCTCTGGCGCATCCAGCAGGAGTAGGTCTGCCAGCTTTAGTACGTTGAGCAGTATTCGGTCGGCGAGCTCTGGTGCGTCCAGCAGGAGTCAATCAGCCAGGACTGGTGCATCCAGCAAAAGTCAGTCGGCCAGCCCACGCACATCGAAGTCGGGATCCCACAAACGCCGGAGCCCTCGTCGTCGGGAGGTTTTCTATGACTAAAGGGAGCCTTGTATGTGCAGTGATCGGATTTATTACAAGTACCTGTAGGGATTCTTATAAATCAAGAGTTTTAAACGGGTAATTCGCCACTGGAAATTATGGCACTGTATATGGATGACGGGGCCACATGCTAAGCATATTCAGGAACGCATTTTTGAGGAGAATTCAATCCGAAAAGGTCGCGCGGTAAACCTTCCGTTATGGGAAGTTATCCTGGATTTATCTGGTTTCAGGGTTATGGAACAGGCCAGAGCGCGTGACATAAGTGTATCCTCGTGCCCACAAAAAAAATGCGTGTACACAACAAATCGGGCAGATCTAGCGTGGGTCATATCTGACTCTCCGAGTCTGTGTTAAGGGCCAGAATGCCAACTAGCATCGCCACAGTGATGCCTTGAAACAGAAACGCCAGCCTCTAGAGTGAACGAGCGCACTGGATCCCTTCAGGAATATCCCAAGGCGGCAAAAACGAGAGATTCATGACGGTGGACGGAGAGGTCATCGAGAGCGTTTTGTTGTAGAAAAGAGACTATCTCGACGACGGAAGAAAAGACAAGAAAACTGGTGACGTCAATGACATTGCGTTGGCCGCTCAACGTTCTCATGGCTACAAGCACCACCCACGCACGGCGCCGCTCTGAAAAGCACGGAGAGCCAATCCCAAAAATCATGGATGAAACTAGCCGCCCTCAAGCACAGATCACACGCAGAAAGATAATGGGTGTGTTGCGCTCAAGAAGACTGCAGCTAACTGGATATGACCGCATGTGCAGCTCTCCGTGGACGGAAGTTTGTGTTTGTGCGCACACATGCAGACGAGCGAAAGTCTATCCATCGATGCATCCGACTATACAGTACGGACGGAAACGGAGAGATAAACAGAAAGACAGACCTAAACCACATCGAGCTTTCCGCACGCAGCATAGCAACCACGCGGTCCTACTATCCGCTGCGTAGATGGGAAGTGCTGCCAGAGTTTATACATGCTGATAGCTGTGGAGGCAGGCGTTATCGATATGCCGCGATGACAACTCGAAGAGACGATGACCGAGGTGCGAGTCGGAGGATGAGGGAAAAGGAAAAACGAACCTCGCGTCCTGATTTTCTCGGAAATTTCCGATCATTCTCCCACCCTCGCTCATCTCCTATCCCTGGAGGTCGCGCGTGTGCGTATGGATCTCAGAATAGGGTGATATAGAGTGCGCATGTCCACGCCCACGTATGTAGAGCATATGAACAATTCACCAGCTATCCACCCACGAGTGCAGCTCGCAAGGCAAACTGATCATGCTGCGCCTGACAAGACCGAGGCTAACCGCATATGAGGGTACCCAGCCGGATATGCAGCTCTCGGTAGAAAAGGCTATTGGACTATATACACCGAGGTGCAGGGGCAAAGAGGAAGATGAGAGATCGAAGGTAGAGTAGGAGAGTAAGCGGAGCCGCGCACCAACTGTAATTAATGAAACAGCTTGGACGCATAATGAATCATGTCTGCTTACAGTAAGCAATTCTATCTCGCGGGCGGTGGATACCATAACTGAGCAGCCTATAAAAAGAGGCGGGGAGCAAGAAGACAGCGAAGGAAGAGGAGACACAAAGTGGATCCACGTACGCACCTAGAGTAGATAAACTTTACATCATTTCGTGGGCTCGCATGGTGAGTGAGCACGCAACCGAACGTACGTGTATTGCAAAGAAGCACTTCAAAGCCACCTTTAGTCAGCGCTCTGAGGCCGACATGCACAGAAAGTTTGCAACTGCGAGACTCAAATACCATCCAGATTCAAATACCATCCATCCATTCCGCACGCATCCAGCCAGAGTAACATGCAATAGCAATAGTATAATGTACCTCGGACTGACACCCCAAGTACGTCAGACGGACCTACATCACCACCACAACGGAAACGAGCCAATGAGGTAGCATACGTAGGAAAATAGGAAGATGAACTAAACAGAATAGAGAGGCGAGGACGCACGAATGCCAAGGCAAGCGAAGAATTATCAGTGTTGTAGGATCGCATGGCAAGATGACAAACGTGACAGTTTAGCGAAGGAAGAGAGAAGGCGAGAGAAATCCTATGCCGCCCGGATGGTATATTTCGAGCAAAGGAGAGAGGGTCGAGTCGATCTGGGTGATGATGATGAAAGAGCAAGAGCAAAGATGACAGTTATAGCTATGACATCATAATCCCTCTATTGCGTTCGAAACACCTCGCATTTCACACCGCGGTCTCTTCTTGTATGTACTATACGTAGCTAGTGGTAGATTAGCAACAGCAGTTATCATTTCACAGAGCGCAATCATGCATCGTTCCTTGAGAGTTGTGGAAGGGGCGGCGGATTTCTATTTCTAAATCCATGATTGCATTTGATAAGCGTTTCGACACATCGATATCATGACATCAGGGTTTCATACGAAGTCTGAACGCACTAGCCAAGTTCGCCGATATAACAACAGCTCCAGTGCACGATTGTGTGCGTTGCCCCAAAATGCCCTTTCACGAATTGCCCCCAGAATTACTTTGGGCCGTTGTCAGTCATCTGGCTGCAGAGGGAGACTACCCATCGCTATATGCGTGTGCTTTGACGTGTAGAGCGCTCGTTTCACCCGCTCAGGCTGGTATTTTCCATACCATATCGATGCACCTCGAGGACCCCTTTGTCCTTGCCAAATTGGAATCTACGCCTCACATTCGGACACTTACCAAGCATCTAGATTTGTGGGAGATTCACAAGCCTTGGATCCAGCATTCCGAGGTGCTACATCGCATGTTAGACATATTGTCTCCATACATCGTTTCCTTCCACATTTTCCAGCGGAGAAGCAGGCCAGGAAAACCCCGCTTCAACTTTCCTTCGTTGTCACAGTTGACACGCCTAGAGGAGATTTCGCTGAGGGAGGAGGAGTGGGGCAGTCAAGGAATCCTGTGCGGCAATAATCCTCTCCCCACTTTCTTTAACCAGTTCCCGAATCTGCGAGCAATCACCTTTGACTATTGCTTGGTAAAGAACCAAACCATTGATGGCAAAAGCGCCATTGCCGCTCCTGTATTTCAGCTGGAGAGGTTGGACGTGCTGGGTTGTAAGGATACTTTGGTGTTGGAGTGGCTCATCCCGGCCCTCTCATCGCTGCGAAGACTTCACTTTTCGTACCATGCCTCAAATGCCTCAGTTCTGAGCACTATTGTGCCCCAATTCATGAGCACAGCCGGCGAATCATTGCAACATCTAGAGGTGAGATGCTTCCATGTTGCCTCAAATGCAGGTCAGTTGTTCCATTAGCCTACAGCTGCCGCCTCACTAACCGAGTTATCGAGTACTTAGACTTACGGTCAGCAATGACTGCAGTGCGGACGCACGCCACCAATCTACACTCACTCAGCCTCATGATCACCGGATCCGCATCTCATTCCGCGATACAGGTCGTGGTACAATCCTTTCTCCTTATCGGTGCACATCCGCATCTCCAACACCTCACCATCGTGTTCCATCAAAGTGATGCCCCTGTAGACGGTAGCCCATGGGGTGAACTGCAAGACCTTTTACTTGGGACGGGTTTCCCAGAATTGAGAAGCGTCGAGCTTCGGTTGTTGGTCAATTCGGAATCCAATCTCGTGTCTACTGAGCCTTTCGTTGCCGCCGTTCCCCGACTTGCCCAGAGGAGAATGATATCTGTACGTCATGAGCGATGACGGAGATGAATAAGTAGGTATGCCACACCATATCATGGTCCGCAAATAACCTTCTTGTGACGAACTGCACGGAGAATGAATTCATTACGTAGAATTGGAGGTATCGCGGAGTGGCCATTCAAAGGGGGGTATCAAAAGTACTATAATATCTAAAAGTCGTCGTTTCCCTGAAGCAATAGGACCCCGGTAGAATTACTGTAGGATACTATTCAAAGCGCCATCATATAAATCGAACGTAGCAAGCTGGAATGATAGGATTGCCATCGAGTAAATTCTACATGCACTGTAATAACATAGAATGCGGCCTCAAGTAACTAGTAACTCCTCACTGAAGCAAATGATAGAGTTAGAATAGGATACATTAAAATCCACTCACATAAAATGAAGCCAAATTCAGTCTAAAATCAATTCTATCGGCCGTTGAAATCGTTGATAGAATCAATTCTACGACATGCGGTAGGTGCTCTCGTGGTGATCGTCTCGCTCTGATGGCGGAGGTAGGTGGATCACGAAGTTTAGAACGTTTTGTACATGAACTCAAATGCAAGTCATTCAAGGCAATGCTCCCTCAATATCGAGTAGGCGTGTAGGAGAGCCTGAGACCATGGTGCTTCCTGATTCCCTCTCTTGAGAACGGCCTTTCAAGCTCGCGACCAAATGTCCGTAGCAGGTGGATCACGAAGTTCAGAACGGGGTGCATGTCCTTGGTGCAGTGATATTGGCACCTTGTTCGGAACCACGTCACCTTCCAGAGCGCTCACGGGGAAACCTTTACGTTCAAGGGAATGGTCCGGACTCCAGAGGCAAGGTCCGATAGAAAACGCATAAATACCTGTCCCTCTGGAGCCTTTTCACTCAGCTCCTCTTCCTACATTCGATCAGGTTAGCATCCGGGCCCTTCTTTCCAAGCCTCCTGTTCATTATCCTGTCGTATAACCTTCAACTCACTCCACCTTTTTTTCGGTCATTTAGAAGCTACGCCATCTCACCATAATGCAATTCAACGTTGTCTTCATCGCCACCGCTCTCCTCGCTTCCGCCTCTCTGGCGATGTCGGCCACAATCACTGGCTTCGCCGGGGCGACTGCACTGGCACTGAGGGCGAGAGTTTCGGAGTGTCGTCTAGAGAATGTTTCAGTTTGGGAGGCGGCTCGACGAGGTCAATCAGCTATTCTGGTGTCCCCAGTGAAATCGAGTTCTACATTTCTGGCGGTGGCCACGATTCTTGCACCAATGGTGCGAGCTTGGTCCTTGGGGCGGCTCTGGATGTGCAACCGCGCCTGCCGGGTAAGCTCTCTGAGTGAACTTTTTTGATGGGGTGGAACTAATGCCGTTTATTGGTGGCAGAGTTAATTGGGAGAGCATTGCGGTCTTTTAAATCTCTAGTGGTAGTAGCGACAGAGACAGCTCTCGGTTCCATCAGTCTTGATATGTGAAGCGATGTGTATCGAATTGTAATCGCTCCAGGGGATTTTTCAAAGTCAAATAAAACTGTTTTTGAGATATGACGCTATTGGACGCCAGCATTATGCACATCCCGCTGAAGAATCCACGTAAATAAGCTCTTTAGACAATCGTCTATTTGTAGATAGTTCTAAACTAACGATTTAAATTTGGATTCTCTACTATTCAATCCTTGGTTTTCTTCGGACTTTTAGCCCGTGGTTTGGGCCGTTCTTTATTTTCTTACCGAAGTGGCTTTGCCTTTTCACATTCAGTACGACAGTATTAATGAAAGACGTTTATCCAGTTGGCGAATGCGAAATGGTCTGGGACGAAGACGGTACGGCGACGACCAGCATCCGAGCACCCGCATTTCAACTTCTCCGTCATCATGACGCCGCCAAATTCCCTCGAGCCATACCGTCATTGTCGTTGTCGCCAACGTAGGACTAGACGTTGAGCTCGCTCTCGGTCATGGCTTGCTGAACTGACTGGTGCGGTGGGGTGCGACTTTTTCCCACCTCCGAGGCTTGCACCATGTTCGAAGAAGTAAGTGTAAATATGATCCTGAAACGGTACGCCTCGGTTGTTGGCTTGCTTTTTCCATCCTTTCGAGGCTCATCGAGGCAATATCAGCGCCTCGGAATATTCCCTTGAAGCGTGAAGTCTGGAAATGTGACAGTGTGATTTTATGTCGATTGGACGTCGGAGGGAACGGAAACCGAAAGGCGACGTGGAAAGAACCAAAGAAAGGAGTGAAGCAGAGGTGCACATGCCTACGCCCCGGTAATGATGTTGCGTTACATTTATCATGATGGATTATATTTGAAAACGTCGAAGGGCTAATCGTCGCCCATTTCTGAGCGTTCATCGAAGCTGAGCGAAGCTAGCATTGGGTTCAAGACCCCAGGACGATCATGAGCGGTCTCTTAATATGCCATTGATCGATATATTGATCGATGATCCGTAATGATAGGTACTTCTCTGCCACAGCTCCTCAGAAGCCCTCTAGGCCTAGGCTAGCACGTTGCGCATCATGTGTCTCCTTCCTCAGATGCCTTTGCGTGTTCATACTCATTCTGATTATGGAACCGTAACTGTACTATCGCGGGAATAACACATTTGAATCCTCCTGCCTCGACGCCAATGGTGATCAACACGAGAACCCGATTTTTCAAGGGTCCTTCTTCTTACTTCAAACGAGATAAAGAGGGGGAAGTTCTCTTCAGGACTTCAAGCTCACTCGACTCGATAAACCAAGAAGCGCTTTTTACAAACCTCAATCTCATCTCACAAATGTACTTTACCACCAAGTTTGCCGGTCTGCTTTCTATTGTCGCAGCCTCTGTAGTCTCTGCCCAGGCGACTATCGCCGCTCGCGTAAGATTCAATTTGTGTTTGCCTGTCATGCTTTCCGCTCATTATCGGCTCCACTATCCTCCAGAATGAGCTCGCAGAACTGTCTGTCATTTTCTACGCCAATGTCAACTTGACAGGTGCAAGCTTCTCTCCCAGTAACCTCGTTCAGGGGGTATGCAACACCCTCCCTTGTTGTTGGCTGGACAGAGCCGAGAGTGTTGTGATCGGCCCAGGTTACGCATGCACATTCTTTGTGTGCGTATCAATACCATGAGGGCATTCTTATATCATGTAACTAATCACTTGATCTTCTAGGTATCAGGGATGCGAGGGTAATGGGACGACGCTTTCCAAGCAGGTTGACTCACTCCCCGCCCTATCTCTTTACAGTAACATCGAATCTTTCATCTGCGACAAGCAGATTTCTTAAATGAGTAGTTGTTTGCATAGGCCTTGTATTCGCTCGATTTGTTGGTCCGTGCTCGCAATACAAACTAGTTGGTGTTTTTATAATACCAGTGTCTGCGAATATGTGCCCTATTCAATATGTGGAAATACTATTTTTGAAGTCAGACTCAGAATCTCTGTTAAACCGTATTTTGTCGATGTCCGACAACTAAGATTGCGACCTTAATCGGTTAATTGCGAAATCCGAGGTATTTTTATTCCTAATATGCGCCCCTATTCCCCACATTCAGTCCTGGGACTACGCCTTCGATCCATTCCAGAGAGGAGGTTCGAGTGATTTAGCCACCTGAAAATAGTTATATACTTTACTTCTTCAGGTAGAAGGTGTTTGTCCTTTCCGCTATGCTTTGTCACTTCAAGCTCCTTCCAATTCCCATCGGTCGGTCCTTCCAACGACCGACCGTCTTTGATGGGCGTCTATTTTGAACAAGTGCCTATATTTAGCACCCAGGTTTGGCCAGAAAGTTTCTAACACAATTAGAAGAATGGACGAAATTGACAGATGAGGTAGAAGGGACTAAATCACGAGGCAAGCCCTCTCAAATGACTAGTACTCATTCTGAAGCCAGCATGGCGCGTGTAAGGTGCCGCGCAGGATGGAAAGCTCAAGTACAAAATCAGACAAAGTGGATGGTAGGCTGACCACACCGTCATTACAGATTACTAGGTGTAGCCAGCTTCTCGGACGCCTCTGCTTATCATCCTCATATCGACGTTAAAATGGAACTCGTCACGGGAATTTCATTTGCCATTTTTCCTCGGTCAACGTCAAGAATCGTGAGTATGGTGGTGAATATATTTTTCAAATTCCTCCCTGCTACTTCAAATGGTATAAAAAGGGGATCGACTTGACTTCAGAACTTCAGCAGCTCAATTGACTCGCTAACCAACAAGCTCGTTTACAACTCTCAATCTCGTCTCACCACCATGCACTTCACCGCCAAGTTCACAAGCCTCCTTTTGGCCATCGCCGCCTCTGCGCTCTCTGCTCAGGCAGCTGTCGTCGCTCGCGTAAGATTACATTTATGTCCCTCTCGCGGTTAAATTCAACTCATCATTCCCTCTACCACCCCCCAGCATGAGCTCGCCGAGCTGTCTGTCGTTTTCTTCGACGATGTTAGTTTGACCGGGGCAAGCTTCTCTCCCGATAACCTCGTGCAGGGTGTATGCAACACCCTCCCTGGTACCTGGCTGGACAGAGCCGAGAGTGTCGAAATCGGCCCAGGTTTCGCGTGCACATTCTTCCAGTGCGTATTAGTACTCTTATTTTGGGGTATGGGTATGCTTGTGCCATGTATCTCATCATTCGCTTTTCTAGACTTCAAGGATGCGCGGGTTCTGGGAGTACGTTCTCTGGAACCGTTAACGTACTCCCTATGCCATCTCTTTACGACAACACCGAGTCTTTCACCTGCAGCAAGCAAGTTTAATCTCGCAAGAGCTTGAATCTGCTGAAGTCTGCTCTGGTATTGCTCGACTTTTCATCCGTGTCTCTTGAAAGAAATTATACCAATGGCAATCTCGGCATCGTATATAAATTGGGACAGCGTCGTAGTTAGAAAAATCAGTTCAATAACAAGTATCCCCACAACCCGTCCAATGTCTCCAGCCGAAATACAGGAGCGGCGGCAATGTCGCTTTTGCAATCAATGGTTTGGTTCTTCGCTAAGCAATAGTTGTGATCGCGCTCGGCTTTGGGAACTGGTCTAAGAAAGTAGAGAGAGCATTATTGCAGTACATGATCATTGCTCGACCTCTCACCTCTTCCTCCCTCAGCGAAATCTCTTCTACGCATTTCAACTGCGACAACGAAGAAAAGTCGAAGCGGGGTTTTTCTGGCTTGCATCTCCGCTGGAGGACATCGAGGGAAGCGATGTATGGAGACAATAAGTCTAACGTGTGATGCAGCACCTCGGAGCGCTGAATCCAAGGCTTATGAATCTCGCGCAAATATAGACGCCTGGAAAACGTTCGGATATAGGGCGTAGACTCCAACTTGGCCAGCACAGTAGGCAGCCCGAGGACCTTGCCGGATAGGGATATGGTACGGAAAATATCAGCCTGAGCGGGCGAAACGAGCGCTCTACACGTTAAAGCACATGCACGCAATGATTAGTGGTCTTCCTCTGCAGCCAGATGACTGAGAATGGAGCAAAGCCATTCTGGCGTCAATTCGTGAAAGGGCATTTTGTGGGCAACACAGACAGTCGTGCACGAGCTGATGTTATATCGGCATTGGCTAGAGTGTTCTCGTCAGCAGTCTTCGTATTAATCCCGACCAAAGTGTGTGTAGTACCTACCCACCATACACTGCCATGCGGAATTCCTCTCGACTCTTCCGTGTTGGTCGCCTGAATGATGAATCAGCTCCAAGCATGATTCGGGATTGATGGAGCCCGTCTGATGAAATGGGCTAGAGGATATCCGCGTGCACGAGCGTGCGTGGCGTGCGTGGCGTGCTTGGCGTGGCACGCCAATGCACGCCAATGCACGCTCATCCATAGACCAAGGTACTTGGAAAAAGAAATAAGTTATTACGTGTGGCTGCATAATTGTGAAGATATTCTATCCTCTACCTCCTCTTTTGTTATTTCTCCAAGAGATCTTAGTGCTTCAGCAACTTCAGACAACGGCATTGGTATTCTGCCAAACTTATACCGTGGGTAATAGTTTCGAAAGTGAAGCATTATTATCGGTCCGTGGGAAGGGCCTCTTGAAGTAGAATCAATGAATTGATTACCGAGTCTTTTACATTGCAGACTGGCCGGTACGCCATCCCTAAGCATATCTGCCTTGGAATAAGAAGATACATTTAGAGAACTAATAAGGTCCGAGAACATCCACAAGGAGGAAGAAGTAGATAGATCAAAAGGTATGGTGTTGAATGCGACCAAGTCAGTGTGCAGCAGAAGCTTGACAGTGGCAAGAGTATATCTGTCAGATTAAAACCAATCTGATTTTTGTGAGCTCCTGCCTTGAGAAACACATATGATATATGACATGCATAAGCACGCAGATGCACGCAGATGCGCGCGTGTGAATTTCAAAGATTTTAGCGTGGCACGCTCACGCACGCTCACACGTCATGACGCACGCCAACGCACGCTCGCACGCCAATCAGGCAAACTCATGCACGCTTGCACGCCAATTAGGCAAACTCATGCACGCTCGTCAGAACGCTTCACACGCTCTTCAGGGTGCTCATAACACCCAGTGGTAAGTGTTAGGAATGTACTCGGACATTCCACGCGGCTTGATTGACTCGAGCGCTTATTGTGCGCTTATCTTGCTGATTCAACTTGCACGGCCTAATTATTATTTCCTTACTTAATATTTTGTAGGACTTAGTAGTACTCTGTAAAAGGTATTTATACAGGCCTCTTAGAGGCTAGCAATATATAAGTTTACTACCTACAATTTGCAATCATATGCGGGCTGCAGCATCCCTTTTCTCCACTGCTATCACATGCCCGGTTCAGGCAGGTTGCTCATCCATGGTCCATGCGCTCGCAGGGTGACTAGCTGCTGCAGCTCAGCAATCGACTTGATTCCGTGTTCATTCGCAGCGCAAACAGACAAGCCAGGTAGCAGTGGTGTGGATGTATTTACGGGCGGGCAAGGCTAGGTTGGAGAAAACGGCGGCGCGGGCCTGGATCTTGTCATATTCCCATTGTTCACCAACCTCGGATCGGAGGACGTACGGCAGGAGTGATGGGCTACAGCCTACCAGATATTATCACGCTCAGCTGTGAGGGGCTGAATGTGGTATTACCTGTTAAATGTATACTTGTGCTGTGTACAAATTCTGCAATCTTTTGGGCAAAATAGCAAAGAAACTTAATATACTCTATTAAATGTGTACAATGCGATGATAAGTATCAGCACGCTAAAAGAGATAATTGCACGCCAAAAGGGCTGAGCGTGTTGAACATCGCACGCATCGCACGCCAAAAGGGCTGAGCGTGCTGAGCGTGGCACGCTCGTGCACGCTCGTGCACGCTCAAGGCACGCCAATTTTCTCTTGCCCGTCAGCGACTACGTTGTTAAATCCCTTGAGATGCTTCTGCGGTGGAGCGGTGAACAATTTCAGGAGGTCAACCACCAAGTAATAATGTGCTCGCGAAATAGCCATGGCGGCGTGGCGGCTCCAACGTGCCGCGCCGCGCGTCTCTGAGCTCTGAGCCCAAAATATGGCTAGCTGCATCATGATATACATCTCCAATTCTCCCTCCTCGCGAGCGGGCAAGGATTGGGATTGGGACTGGGTGCACAGTATGCACATGGGATACCCGCGCTCCTTGTACGTAGAGCCGAAAATCAACCAACCTGTACCCAGTTAGCCATCCTCGAGCATAATTTGCACAGAGAAAATCAATGGCCGTGGTGCGCTCGAAAAAATTGACGATAATTGGTATATAATGACATGGGCAGCTCTTGGTGGGCTAAAAGGCCGCCGCATATGGGGGAGAAGGATTCGAGGACATGGACTGGGGAAAACAGGAAGAGAGAGATGTCAAGATTGGAAAGAGGACGGAGGTGCATAGAAAAATGCAGAAAATAGAAAGAGAACCGTGGTAAGAATAAAGGGTATCGACAAAGGGCGAGGATAACACCAACATCCCTTCTACCTCCCGAGTCTCCACATCGCACACACTCTCATTGATATCGATCGACAGTCCGTCGTGAATTTAACATTCTCCCTTGCCATGTTCCGTGGTAGGACATGATACACCGAAGGCCCTCCGCAGTCGAAGGACGACGAGCTTCGCACTGTGTACTAAACCGGTGTCAGGAGAAAGGTGGAAAAAATGAGACGAGGATACCAAAATTGGCGGAACACCTTCTTGGTAGGTTTGGGAGACGCTAGGTTCCTTGGGTCCATATTGCAGTCATCGATGCCCTGCAATCTCAAGGGGCGACTCAAGCATTCGAGACCACGGATTTACAGGAAATAAACTCGGCATGACCAGTCTAAAAGACAAAAGGCAAGAAGAGAATGCCGAATGATGCAAAAAACTATGAAGCAGACAAAGGGAGAAGCTCGCTGAGAAATATGGACTGCATCTGTCCACGAATTATGAGCCAGTTATCAAGTCAACTGGCGAATCACCCATTGGGTTTCTCAAAAGGCAAAGAGAGAACGTGAGGATAAGAAGAAAAGAAAAAAAGAAAATAAAGATGTATGCGTGATGGTTGAGCAGAGGCGGCACTATCGCACGGTATGTTTCCGCCTAGATGGTCGACATACCGCATCGAGGATACTCCATGTCCATAAAGTTAGTCAAATCCGTCCACGACCAACGCATTCTCTGGGATGCGCACGTGAAATGCGCGAAGTTGCTTTGGAGGTAAGGAGGTAAGGATCGCCGTCCTTCCAAATAGAAGTAAAAGAAAGAATGTTAGAACGAACGTAAGCCTGGCACCTCCTTAAGGGCGTAAAATCGGAAATTAGGGCCCTGCCTAAGCTCGACGTAGCATCTCCGGAAGATCAAGGCGTATCAAAATGGACAGCACCAGCAAATAATAGGTCCCAAGACCCAGGAGCCATCAACAATTCACCAAGAACGGCCATAGTGAAAAAATGGGCGAACGTGATACCGCAACGCGACATACAGCCTTGAACGCCTGAAGATTACCAGGTACCGAGGTCAGGGAGATGCATAGGAAGGCAACATGCTGCTGAGTCTAAAAAAGAAGAGGGCAGCCAGCTGTCAATGCACTGTATATCAGGACAAGGCGAGTTAGAAAGGCATCGATAGATACCATTGTCGCTGATCACCTCTTGTCCTCATATGAAGCTCATAACCGAAGCCCTCTACGTGATCAAGAACAGCATGGTCGACGGGTTATAATGGGAGGCACGAAAAAAGGAGTGGGTCAAGGCAGAGGAAATGGAAAGAGAGGGGCCACCGAGGCGAAGCTATGAGGAAAAGAGATGTGCTGATAGATCTCTGGTTTCAACGGATAGTATCAGAATCTAGAGTGCAAAAAAATCTCGCATGCAACATACCAGTGAGCGAAACAGTATTGACAATCCGACACACTACTGAGGTGCTGCGACCAAGTCGGACAGCAGAGGACCTCAGAAGGGGTGGCACGACTGCCATAGAACGAGTGCCAGACCTGCGTTTCCGGTCAAGAGATGAGCCCAGTGACGCTCGGTACTTAACTGGACTGAACCACACTCACGAAGGCCCATTGACACGTACGTTCAACATCACGTTGCCTTTGAGATCGAGTAGAGCGCTTGAAAGGCTAGGCTGCATACGAGAAGGGCGGGATGTTTGGCGCCAGAGCAGAGTAGGGATGAGGGAGAGCGCAGGCACTGCAGGGCATAGGGTTTGGGTCGGATACCGGGCCGGGAAACAGCCACCTCAGTAGATACTGTACCAATTAAACATTCTTTTACCATGGAGTGA
Organism: Flammula alnicola; assembly: GCA_015499995.1. Classification (NCBI taxonomy): domain Eukaryota; kingdom Fungi; phylum Basidiomycota; class Agaricomycetes; order Agaricales; family Strophariaceae; genus Flammula; species Flammula alnicola. The sequence goes on from JADNRV010000061.1 coordinate 18,388, forward strand.
TCCCTGCTCTGGACCAAATCATACCGTCGTCGAGTCCCAATCAACCTCAAAATACATGCGGCGCGCGTCTTCGAGCTCGACTGGCCTCGGAGTGGCATTATGGCTGCATAAAGTTGGCGGCGAGAATCTGGGGTACCGTACGTCGTGTAAGTACACGTTATTCTTCTACTTCCTCCGCTTCCAATCGTCATACAACCATTTCATCCACTACAACCCGTCCCATACCTATTTCCCTTCCTTCTAACCTTACATTCATTGTGCCTACCCTATCACCTTCATCCAAACTCCGTGTATCAATTCTGTAGTCGACTCTTCTTCGTTTCATCTCTGGCTTCTCTTTTATGCTGTAGCTTAACTTCTACATTTTCCCGCATTTTATCACGATGAGCTGGCGAGGTCGCTATATAGTCATAGTTACCTGAGTTGCTTATGTAACGTAGCCAGCCAATTTGATTCTCAATTCACGGACGCCCCTGGACGCCCACGACTTTTGTCATGTACCCCATTACATCCAACTTCTTTCCAGTGACACTTCTTGTACTCACACCGCATGATCTAAGAAACTGGGAATACTAAATCGCGTCTTGATGGCGAGTACAAGCAACAACACTGGCCGGCTGTCGTCGATTTTCTCTTTTGGGCGAGCACCTCTACGCCCACTGCAACCACAGCCGCCACCGCAACCGTCATTATCAGAATTTTCAACACGCTCTGTAGCAGATAGCGCTTGGTCATCTATGGACTATATGTTAGGCGCGGGGATGGCCATCATCCAGCAGAACACACATAAGATCGTCGTCATCTATGAAACGAAGCGGAAGTACTGGTTCCGAGTCTTTCCGCGTGGGAGGAAGGATATCGGCGAGTCTTTGGAGCAGACGGCCTTGAGAGAAGCGTACGAGGAAGTGAGCTCTCCTCTCGATGCTTCCGAACGCGTGTTCTAATGGAATACTTTACTGCCAAAAGTCATTGGACGAAATTTTTGAATAATCATGAGAAATCTTCTCCCTTTTCACTCTTTTTCAACCCAAATTTAGGCTTACTATCATACGAGGCACGAGATATTTTTAACGACAGACAATATCTTCGCCAGCGATTGTCCGAAAGATGGTTTAGATGTTACAATAATATGACGGCATGCATGGATAGTATGAATTTCATCAAGGACGTTGGTCATCAGAGTTCGCGATTGACGGCAGAAAGAAATCTGTTCCTTGGGTCCTCAAGCACAAGTCGTTCGCAGTACATCAGCTCTGCAGAACTTTCGTAGGATCAGACGGAGGCTGTGGAGAAGATCGGATGGAACCACAACAAAATATATCTATATCTTGTCGCTATCTTAACGGTGGATACGGAATGTTGATGGAATGTCCAAAACCTTGAGAGAAGCTAGTGTTGCCGTCGAGGCGAGTTGACCTCGAGTTGGAACTCGACTTGCCTCGAAATCAGGGCAACTCGTATCAACTCGTTGGCAACGAGAGGACCTCGGTTAATCGGCTAAGAGGTCAGATAGCAGAATTGCCTTATATGGTCATCTCGGGTGGACAAAAAGCGAGACAATGGGCCATTGGTGAACCCGTTTTGGGAATAATGTCGGGATTTCGAGCGGAACCGGGCCTTTTGCTCCAAAACAAGTAATTTGGCCTCCAAGATCCCCTCCCAAAGGCCGGTTATTGCCGAAATCGGCGCCGGGTGGACCATATCTGACCTCTTAGCCGATTAACCGAGGTCCTGCAACGAGTTGCCTCAAGTTGACACGAAGTGGCATCAGAGCACACACGTGATGCTGCCGCGCACCGGACCAGAATGCGTCTCGTTGCGTTCAAGCCATTGCTCCTTCCACTGGTTGCACATTATTCGTACCTGCTAATCTACTTTATGTTATTGAATATATTTCTCGACCTTTTAAAACCACGACGTACTTCACCATCACGAACCATCCCGCAAACACCGCTTTGTCAAGAAACTTCTGCACAGCTAGTACCTGCCACAAACAGTCAAGAACTTGCAGAAGATAAAGCCATTGTCGAGCATGAGTTGGCTAGGTACGAGGCGGTGGGTATTGTTCCCTCATCCCAAAAAAGTGCCAGGTGAATATTGTCGAGTTCATTGACCAATCCTTATTTCCAGGCCCACCAATAAAATATGAGTATCCATACTTGTTTCGAGTGGCAAATTGCAATGGACGTACAGTTACTTCCTGCACAAGCATCCGTGGATCCATGCAAGAGGATTTTTTCCTGGAGCAAAGAGACCTCCACTCTCCGTCGAAACCGAGTCTCACAGGTACTTTTTGAGGTTCTTCAAGTCCTCAAGTTCTCGGAGTATGTACCGATCAGAGAAACTTTCATTCGTTAAAGATCTGATTGCAAACTTGAACACGATCGACGGTCAAATGGAATTAGCTATCAACAAGCTTGTGGCCACTGGAAAATTTGAATAACTCAATGAATTGATTCAGAATATGCATTCGGAATCCTAACCTACTAATCTGCTCTCTCTGTCGTTGTATTTATCAAGTCTACATTGCTTTAATCCACAGTAGCGTCCTAATCTACAGTCACCTGCCGTGAGATCAAACTCAGTTACCATCTTATTGGATGGAAACAAGATCACGGCAATTACCGACCTCGCGAGGTGGCTCAAGGCACAACTCGACTCAACTCGAAATTTCGAGTTGTCCACCTCACCTCGCCTCGGCGACAACACTACGAGAAGCTCAGCAATATCGGAAATAATCAATCGGCAAGTTATGTTTAGATCATTGTTATATTTTTAGCATATGCCTGTAGTAGGAAAGATTGAGTGTTCAACAAATTTACTATAGCACAACGAAAAGGTATTTAAGAGACGAGGAAATCACGTTGGAAAGGCAGACATCGAGTCAACACACATCCAGCTTAAACAACTCTTCAGCTTACCAGCTCTCTACTCAACCTCTTTGCATTTAACCAACATGCAGCTCAAATTCGCCACCATGCTCTCTGCAGTCTCTGCGGCTCTCCTCGCAGCATCTGCCCTCGCTCAGTCCGTCCAATACGAGGCGTACGCCGACACCACCTCATGCAGCGGCTCCTCCTTTGGCTGCACTGATGGCGGTGCCGTATGCTGCACCTTCCCTACTGAGTTCGGATTTTCCGTCCAGTTCAAAAACTTGCCCTCCGGTTCTCAGGGCCAGGGATACACCGATGGCGACTGCACAAGCTTCCTCTTCTCCTTATTCGGTCCCGGCACCAAGTGCTGGAACGGCGGAGGAGCCAGAGCGAGCACCATGAACTGGTTCCACTCCCCGCAAGGCCGTCGGGAGGTCGTTGCAGCCAGATCGAATGCGAAGGCCAACTGCTCCACCCCTGCGTATTTCAAATACGAGGACGCATCTGGTGAGACGAAGACGATCGCGGTCCCCGCTGGGGAGAACGCTGCGCAGAACATTGCCGATTTGTACACGGCAAAGAACTACACTGCTCTCGCTCAGTACCAGGCTTACTAAATGGTAAGGTCAATTCAAATACTGTTTTACTTTCACTTATAACTTTCTGAGTACAGATATTGCAGCAATATACAAAGAAGAGGAAGCGGAGGGACAATTTATTTGCCAAGAATCAAATTTCGTCTATGGTCGCTAACTAGATTATATACAGATTGACTCTTCTCGCTCAATACTTATCTCTTCACGAACTTATCCGTCATTTTATGTATAGTATATTGTGTACTGTATGTATGGTTGTGTTTTATATGATCCACCTATGCATTAAACTTCTCCGATCGAGACACTCTGAACGATTCATCGTTTTCACGATGCCATTGTGATGCAGCATGCTCAGTAAAAGCAAAGTCGGGCAACTTGAAAGTCAAGCAAATTCAGACAAAAGTGGACAAAAGCCATACTATAGTCATAGAATCAAGGACTTGAAACGAATGAGTGGACTCGGGCTTATTACAACTTGAACTTGCCCTCATCGTCGTCTCAACCACTTCGTCTGTTCTATCTCTGGGTGAAATCACGGCGTGGACGCTCTGCTATATGGTGTGTTTTCTTCCTTAGTTACCTTTTTCTGTGCTATGAACCCTCTTTCTTTGCAGTGCCGCCCCGGATATGCACTATTCAGTTACTCAGCGCCGCGCCAAAGGTTCGGAGGGCTCTTGAAACGCAGGCATGTACCCCTCCTTTTAATCTCTAACACCCACTCATCCTTCCTTCAGGCTTCAAATTCCGTTCTTTACAGCGCCATCTCTGGAAAACCGGGTGAATGCACGATTCCCATCATTCACGTTGGGGACTTACTCGACTTCCTCCTCTTTTCTTACAAATGCACACCACCCAGGCGCAGCAAGCAAGTTTAATCTCGCAAGAGCTTGAATCTGCTGTCTTTGATTAAGTCTGGTCTGGTATTGCTCGACTTTTCATCCGTGTCTCTTGAAAGAAATTATGCCAATGGCAATCTCGGACTGAATATCGGTAGTTTACGAAGTCTGCCTACGGGAGACTAAATCTCGGCATGGTATATAAATTGGGACAGCGTCTTAGTTAGAAAAATCAATTCAATAAAAAGTATCCCCACAACCCGTCCAACGTCTGCAGCCGAAATACAGGAGCGGCAATGTCGCTTTTGCCATCAATGGTTTGGTTCTTCGCCAAGCAATAGTTGTGATTGCACTCGACTTTGGGAACTGGTGTAAGAAAGTAGAGAGAGCATTACTGCAGTACATGATCATTGCTCGACCTCTCACCTCTTCCTCCCTCAGCGAAATCTCTTCCACGTATTTCAACTGCGACAACGAAGAAAAGTTGAAGCGGGAGTTTTCTGGCTTGCGTCTCCGCTGGAAGATATGGAGGGAAACGATGTATGGAGACAATAAGTCTAACGTGCGATACAGCATCTCGGAGTGCTGGATCCAAGGCTTGTGAATCTCGCGCAAATGTAGACGCTTGATAAACGTCCGCATATCAGGCGTAGACTCCAACTTGGCGAGCACAGTGGGCAGCCCGAGGACCTCGCCGGATAGGGATACGGTACAGAAAATATCGGCCTGAGGGCGCTCTACACGTTAAAGCACATGCACGCAATGATTGGTGGTCTTCCTCTGTAGGCAGATGACTGACAATGGCGCAAAGCAATTCTGGCAGCAATTGGTGAAAGGCAATTTTGTGGGCAAACAGACAGTCGTGCACGAGCTGATGTTATATCGGCATTGGCTAGAGTGTTCTCATCAGCTGAAATTGTTCAACGCTCTACGGCAGAAGCATGGTAAGGAATTTAACAACGTGATCATACCAATGATCATGCATCATTTGTCGCCCTTGGCTCTACCATCGATCCCTTCTATTGTGGGTAGTACACATTTGGTACATACACTTCGCTAGGCAAAGAATATTCGAACTATCTGCTTATCTGAGCTGGTCTTATCATATTTCATTAGATGGGCTCCATCAGTCCCGAATCATCCTGGAGCTGATTCATCAAATCAACCAACTGTACCCAGTTGGCCATCCTCGAGCACAAGTCACACGAAGAAAATTAGTGGCCGCGGTGCGCTCAAAAAGACAGACGATAACTGGTATATGATGACATCGGCAGCTCTTGGTGGGCGAAAAGGCTGCCGCATATGGGGGAGAAGGATTCGAGGACATGGACTGGGGAAAACAGGAAGAGAGAGATGTCAAGAATGGAAAGAGGACGGAGGTGCATAGAAAAATGCAGAAAATAGAAAGAGAACTGTGGTAAGAATAAAGGTTATCGACAAAGGGCAAGGACGAAGGGCAAGGATAACACCAACACCAACACCAACATCCCCTCTATCCCCGATCTCCACATCGCACACACTTTCATTGATATCGATAGACTGTACCACCTCCGGCGTGAATATAACAAACAAAAATTTTCTCCCTCGCCATCCTGAGATGACCCTCCAAACCCAACTCGTCATTCAAAGCGCGCGACTCAATACCCCATCCACGCGTAATGCGCATGCTTGGTAGGTTTGGGAGACGCTAGGTTCCTTGGTTCCATGTTGCAGTCATCAATGCCCTCCGATCTCAGGGGCGACTCAGTACTCGAGACCATGATGTAGAGAAAATAAACTCGGCAGGACCGAACTAGTCTCAAAGACGAAAGCAACAAGAGAATGCCAAATGTGGAAAAGAAACGACGACGCAGACCAGGGAGAAGCTCGCTGAGAAATATGCACTGCATCTGTCCACGAATCATGAGCCAGTTATCAAGCGAACTGGCGAATCACCCATTGGGCTTCTCAAAAAGCAAAGAGAGAACGTGAGGATAGGAAGAAAAGAAAAAAGAAAAAAAAGATGTAGGCGTAATGGTTGAGCAGAGGTGGTACTATCGCACGGTATGTTTCCGCCTAGATGGTCGACATACTGCATCCAGGATACTCCACGTCCATAAAGTTAGTCAAATCCGTCCACGACCAACGCATTCTCTGGGATGCGCACGTGAAATGCGCGAAGTTGTTTTGGGGCGAAGGAGGTAAGGATAGCCGTTCCTCCAAATATAAGTAAAAGAGAGAATGCTACAACGAACGCACGTCCCTAAGGGCGTAAAAGCCATGAAAATCAAAAATAGGACCCCCCTAAGCTCGACGTAGCATCTCCGGAGGATCGAGGTCAATATAAGGGTGTCAAAATGGACAGCAACTGCCATAGCGAAAGAATGGGCAAACATGATATCGCAACGCGACATACAGCCTTGAACGCCTGAAGAAAACCAGGTACCGAGGTCAGGGAGATGCATAGGAAGGCAACATGCTGCTGAGTCTAAACAAGAAGAGGGCAGCCAGCTTGTCAATGCACTTTATATCAGGACAAGGTGAGTTAGAAAGGCATCGACAGATACCATTGTCGCTGATCACCTCTTGTCCTCGTATGAAGCCCATAACCAAAGCCCTCTACGTGATCAAGAACAGCACGGTCGACGGGTTATAATGGCGAGGTACGGAAAAATGAGAGCGCTAAGGCAGAGGGAATGGAAAGAGAGGGACCACCAAGGCGAAGCTACGAAGAAAAGACTGGTTTCAATGGAAAGTATCAGATTTATCAGAATCTAGCCAGTGAGTGAAAACAAATATTAACAATCCGACACATTACTGAGGTGCTGTGACCAAATCAGACAGCAGAGGACCGCAGAAGGGGTAGCACGACTCCCATAGAACAGTGCCAGACCTGCGTTTCCGGTCAAGAGATGAGCCCAATGATGATCGATAAAATTTAACTGGACTGAACCACACTCACAAAGGCCCATTCACACATACGTTGAACATCATGTTGCCTTTGAGATCGAGTAGAGCGCTTGAAAGGGCTAGGCTGCATATGAGAAGGGCGAGATGTTTGGCACAAGAGCAGAGTAGGGATGACGGAGCTCGAGAGCGCAGGCACTGCAGGGCATAGGGTTCGTGTCGGATACCGGGCCGGTAGGCTTCACTTCAGTGGATGTGTACGTCCGACTCGGAAGACAGCATTGTATATTGTATTCCACCGAAATTTAATTCCGACTATCGATGACATTCACTGTATTTAATCCGTTGCGTATCACTTGAATCGTCCTAACTGTATTTACTACTGTCAATGACGGCTGCCTGGTACCCCTTTGAAGGGAAAATGACACGATTATCTACAAAGACCTTTTGTCCGTGGTTTCCGTGAGCGGGATGCACAACGTCGGCGTCTAAGAACTGTTCAGGAATAACGAGACTACTACCATAGGTACAATCTGTCATCAGCCATGACATACCGATATCATCTTCTTCTGGGCAAGTCGAGGGACGGCGGCAACGAAAGTAGACGCGGGAATGGCTTCAGGAGAATTGAGCAACAAACGAAACTCGACGCTCCTCAATGCCGGAAAACCCTTTCCAAGTAGAAGATCTTGCAGTTCATCCCATGGGCTACCGTCGACAGGGGCATCATGTTGATAGAACACGATGGTAAGGTGTTGGAGATGCGTATGTGCATCAATAAAGAGAAGGGACCGTACCACGACCTGTATCGCGGAATGCTCAGATATGGATCCGGTGATTATGAGTCTGAGCGAGCGTAGATTAGTGGAGTGCGTCCGCACTGCAGTCATTAGCGACCGCAAGTCTAATCGATACATGGGTTAGTGACCCGGCGGCCGTAGACGGAAAGGAGCAACTGACCGGCATTGGAGGCATCATTCAAGTCTTCCACCTCTAGATGCTGCAATGATCCGCCAGCTGTGATCATGAACTGGAGTACAGTGGTACGAAAATTTGAGGTATTGGAGGCCCGGTACGAAAAGTACAGTCTTCGCAGCGATGAGAGAGCTGGAATGAGCCAGTCCAACACCACAGTGTCCTCACACCACTGCACGTGCAACGTCTCCAGCCGAAATACAGGAGTGGCAACGTCGCTTTTGCTGTCAACGATTTGGTTCTCCACCAAGCACTGGTGGAAGGTGATTGCTCGCAGCTTCGGGAACTGGGTTAAGAAATTGGGGAGAGCGTTATTGCCGTACATGACCCTTGCCAGAGCGCCCATCTCCTCCTCCCTCAGCGAAATATCCTCCAGGCGTGTTAACTGCGACAACGAAGAAAAGTTGAAGCGGGGGTTTTCGGGCTTGCGTCTCCGCTGGAAGATATGGAGTGAAACGATGTACGGAGACAACAAGTCCAACGTGCGATTCAGCACCTTGGAGTGCTGGATCCAAGGCTTATGAATCTCGCGCAAACGTAGACGCTTGATAAACGTCCAAATATGAGGCGTAGACTCCAACTTGGCCAGCACAGTGGGCAGCCCGAGGAGCTTGGAGGATAGGGATATGGTACGGAAAATACCAGCCTGAGCGGGTGAAACGAGCGCTCTACACGTTAAAGCACATGCACATAATGATAGGTAGTCGTCCTCTGAATCCAGATGGCTGAGAATGGCCCAAAGCAATTCTAGGGGCAATTCGGGAAAGGGCATTTTGTGGGCAACCCACAGTCATGGACTGGAGCTATATTATATTGTCGTTGGCTAGTGCGTCAGCAGATTTCATACGAATCCCGGTGTGCCGAAACGCTTGTCAATTGGATTTTGAAACAACAAATCCGGTCACAGCCTTCAAGGTTTTTCAAGGAAGGAATCACGATGGCGCTCTATGGAACGATCAACTCCTTTTGGATGCTCTGTAGACAAGTTACGTTGGTCTTCTTCGCCTACCGAAGTGTGTGTACCTGCCCACAGCACACTGCCATCGGGAATTCCTCTTCGAATTGCAGCACTCGAAGGTGAAACGGAAACGCTTAACACACAGATGGTGTCAACCCACGGGAGTTTCGTTGTCTGCCATGGTTCAGATCATGCATAAGTGTACTTTTATTGAGTTCATTAGGAGTAGAACCTCATATACCGAATTCCAGCGCTCAAAAAAACGGAAACACTTCAAGTTGACATGAAGATGGCGTCAACCCAGACTCTACCGGAGTTTTCCCACTTTTAACGTAACAGATCCAGATCCCAACCGCCCAGCATATTTAAGTAGGACATCCGACCCACAAATCCAACCCGGTGTCCCAAAAAATGCAGAAATCAATACCCCATCCATCCACGCACGCAGGAAATGTAAGTTCCATTAGAGAATAGCTTTGAGATGGGTTGTAGTACAGTTAACCAACACTGCGCCTTATGGTACAGGCTGCGAGAGAGAACACTTGAAGGGCTAAGCTTCCAATCAGGAGCACCAACAGAGTCGGTGACGAACCCATCTAATCACATCCACGGAGACAGCACAGCATAGCTTAAATGAAGCTCGAGAATCAGAAATACGTTCAGGATGGTAGCCACGACGCGGTGACAGCTTTTCTGCGTGGCGGCGTTCAAGAATAACCCAAGCTTCACGCTGAAGCAAGGCTATCTGCGACGAGATCTCCAACCCTCCCTCCTTCTCTCATGTGCGTGAATGGAGAGTGTGCATATACGCAAGGTATGTACATCCATACGGCGCACCCAACGTCATGATTCCCGCTAGGGCTCTGCTTTTTCAAGAGGATTTCGAAACGATAAGAGAGGAAACGAAAAGAAGATGTCAAAGAGGAAGGGTTGGCCGCTCGACTGAACGCTCCACACCGATGTATACACGTAGAGCTACACACGATTCCTCAATCTGAACAGCTAGCCATTCCCAAGGGCCGTTCGCACTTCAAAGACGGCCTTAATGCGCTCGAGAACACCGAGGCTAGCTGGGGCTGCATGTATAGCTCTCCATGGATGACAGTTCGCACGTGTGCGCAGGACGGAAGAGGAATCCGACGGAGACAGGAGTAAACAGGAAGCAGGAAAATGGGAGGGCAAGATAGGAAGTGGAACGAAGGAATGGGAGAATAGGATGGCGCACCAAGTGGGTTGGAGTGTGGCTTGGACATGTCAAAGCCCTATGGGTATTGATGCGACAATCACACCTGCTGAACGTATACGGTGCGGAGGATTTCACCAGCAGGATAATAACGCGACAAAGTAATGGGCGTAGGAGCTAAGAGGAAGGTGGTTGTGAGAAGAGCAAGAAGAGTCGCAGAGAGGACCCATACCTGGTCCATCGATTGAGTACATTGCCAGCGTGCGCAGGCCGCAGCCCCCACTGGTCGACTTGGTCAGTATTGGGTGCATTTCAATGCAGAATGAGCCCTGTATCCTTGAGGTCTTCATCCATGCAGGTAACATCGCTTAGAAAGAACAAGACACGGAACATGACAAGACTTGAAACTTTAAGCTTTAAGCTTTAAGCGTTAAGCTCCCAGTAAGAGCAACTGTGTCTACTCTGCAATGCCTCTCCCTCTCGCGCGTATGTGCACGGATTGGCCTGAACTGGATGGTGTAGCATGTGTCTATCCACGCTCAACGCAGAGTTGCACGTGCACAGTTATCCATGCATGACCACGGCTCCCAGCAGCTCTCCGTGGACGACATGCAAAGGGAGGGATAAACAGGGAGGTAGAAGCGGGTAGAAAATCAGAGGAGGAAAACATACCGCACAAAGTTGAATTGACCGGCTTGGAAGCGTTGGATAATGGGTCGCCACGAGCGTTACGCGAAGACCGTGCCTACTGAAACGCAAGCGCTGCAAGCGACTGAATACCTGCCTCCCTAGAGAATTGGCTATTTAGATGTCGAGAAAGTGGAGGGAGTGCTGAGACGCGTCGATAGTGGTAAATGTATCCCATATAGATGTGCTACGATGACAAGTTGAAGAGAGGAGGGAAAAGGAACCTCGCGTCGTGATTTGCTCGGCCAATTCCGGGACAGCCATGATGGCATCACTCGTCGCTCTCCTGAGCTTCGACCATATCCAGCCATATCCTCCGGATGCCTCTCTTCGAATCATGTCATGCACACCACGCAGATCTCTTTAAGCTTTTCTGGCTTGCAGTGGGCGTACATACGTCAAATTGGACTTGGGTCAGAACCATAACCATGCTATCAATCGTAAATCAGCGTACGGCGAAGATCGTAAACCACTTCTCTTTACCCTCTGATATCTTGAATGGGGGGAGTGAGGCAAACCAGAGCATCCTGGGGGACGAGATGCAGCATTTCTAGGAGAAATTCTTTCCGTGGATGGTCACTGCAGCGCATATAGACTCAGAGAACTATCTTGCGAGGAACAGCAGAGGGGGTCTCAGCATCCTCCGTCGTTCGATAGGAGCAAAGAATATTTCGAAAGCTTGGCAATTCAAGAATGCGTGGGGATGCGGGGGGCCCATCCTATTCTAGACGTATGAAATATGAATTATTTGAAGCCTGTGGCGAGGTGGAACCGTGATAGTAGAGATAAATTCCCCGAATAAAACAAATGCAGGCAGCAGCCAACGGTTCCGGACTCGTCTAGGTCGCGCAGAAGCAGAGATTTCGCTAGCGGAGAACGAACATTCACAAACGTAATAGAGGTAGAACTATCCTAACTGTTGGAGTCGCCAAGATGTGAGGACCCGCATTCAGTGTAACGCGACAGTTTGTTTGTGCATATTTATTTTTAAGACTCTACGGCCAAAGGTCAGCACAAAAACGCCGGAACACAATTCTCCCCCATTTCACCTCGTTCGAGGAAACTCTTGCACCCAAACTTCTCGATTTTTTAGAGGGGCATCGATCCTTCACGTCACATTTTTTATATTCCTGGAATTAGGCATGCCTTGTGTAGAGTTCAAGCACTTTGAATCAATTTTCAAAAAATCCGCCATGAAGGATCGATAGAGTTTCGGTCGAAGAATATACTGACAAAACATTGGAGCGTTATCTTTTGTTCTACATTGCGAAATGTGTTCCCTACGATTTGTCACAATACGGCTGAGAGTACATGAATGTCACACTTGTGACACATCTGCCTTGTACTAGAAAGCTGTAGCCTCAGCTCAAATTTATGCAGACAACTCTCAAACCTATCTGTGCTTTGACTTTACATACAGGAAAAATAGTCTAGTGTCTCTAATGTCTATAATATCACGCCCAGATGTTGTTATGAGTTGCAGAGGCTCAGGTAGGCGGCGTGCTTTTAGAGCGGCTGTGCTGCTTAGTCAGTGCCATCAAAGTAACCGTGAATGCGGGTCCCCACAAGATGCTTTGACAGTTGACTGTGCGTCGTTGTCTATGGAGCTCATGCCAAACGACGGACACATACCCGTCATTTGAAGTCATTTGAAGGGGTGAATTGAAGACACCTAGGCACAAGAACACAACCGTTGCAGAAATATCGGTTCTGAGAAGGAATGAAGCTCATCGAAACTGGCTTTCAGTCGATGCTTCTGCTGTCTCTCACATCACACCGCATCTCAACTGACGAGTAGAGCGCTTACGGTTGGCGAGCAGGGTCAGGTCTGTTCGAAGCCAGATCCGTCAAGTTTTGGCAGGAGCGCGGGGTCCTCGTCACCGCTTCCCAAGCATTCATGAATAATGTGACACAGTTTACAAGTCTGAAGCCTTAGGCCTTTAGGCCTTGAGTGTCGCAGACTCTGAGTCGCACCAAGGTGTGTCAATGTAGCCGCCTAACATATCTTAAGCACCCTCAGTGTGCTCAATTTCCGTTACAGACTGAAAGCACTTATTTAATATCTCACAGTACAACATGATACTCTGATGTGTCGAGCGTCCATGTGGACGGTAGCACAAATTCAACCACTCGCATCGTTGTGTAATAAATAAAATAACCTGATCGACCGCGACTGAGCTTATCTGTGAAGATCTGCACTTGCATCGCACTTGGAATTAACACAGATTGGGAAGAATACTTGCTGGAGTTATTTCGCGGCTATTGGAGCGCACTCCAGCAAGCACTAGGACGTATAGATAAAATAAATTATTCAATTCCCGTAAATCTGGCTGGCTATGGTTTTGCATGGAAAATCTATGGCGGAGTAGGCCGACCGAGCTCGGCTACAGTTGTAGGGGCTCGGGACGCGTCGAACAGGCCGTTTAGTGTCGCGTCGAAGGCAAGGCAAGGATGTCTTGTGGTGAGTTCGCGTCTATCTAAGGACTCAGGAGATGCACAGCCTCTAACACTATCTAATGAAATCTAGCCAAGGTTCCTGCCGGATGGGAGGCATTTCCGATGACTACAGCAATCCATCATGACCTCCACTTGCCGCCGAAAAACATGTCATCTGCTACTTAAATTCGTTGGTAACATACAGGGAATTTATTATTCATAATAGAACTTGAATACTGGTAATAAATTCCGACATGATGAAGGTCACAACCTTCAGAAGCGTGGACCCCAGTGATAAAAATACACCATCCGAAGCTCAAAACAGACCTGACCCTGCTCGCCAACCGTAGCGCTTCCGATTTTGACAAATGTGTTCAGAATCTAGAGAAATATGGGTTCTGAGAAGGAACGAGGCTCATCGGAAGTGGCTTTCAGCCGATGCCTCTGCTTTCTCTCACATCACATCACATCTCAAATGACGACCAGAGCGCTTCCGATTTTGATAAATTTTTTCAGAATCCTCGTCTTGTCCTTGTCGAAGACTGACAACCTCCAAGCAACGACAATCTGAGGAGCAGCTGATCCAGTGCTTCCCCGCGGGCTGCATGGGATCAAAGGAAATTACCGTCGCCGAGGGCAGGTGGTGGCGAACCGAATTCTACCATCTAGGACATAGATTTTATGTAGCCTTATTAATTATAATCATATTGTCTAGAACCGGCCGCTATAAGCCTGAGACGTATAAATACTTGTTGCTCGAAAGCACTCTCGACTCATTAACGCTCGCCAATAAACACTTCCACATTCCAAGAACACTCTTCGAACATGTCCGACACGTTCAACGATTTGAAATCCGAATTTGACGAGGCCGTCGCTGCAGCCGCGTTGTTTTTCAATAACGGCCACAAAAAGCCCTCCGCGTTGAGGCCCCCACCATCGCCTTGGAGTTCACCGACGGTCTCTGTATCGGGAAAGGTGTGTCGTCCCAGATCCAAAGCCGTTCGCAATGTTGGCTCATTGTGCTCTTGCTGTTTTCGTCGCACAGATCCCCAGGGAATCCTCTTCTACGACGCGATAGACGACTTCAAGATGACGGGGCACGACGGGGCGCCCGTCACGCACAAATACACGGTCTCGCATTATGTCGCAGATGATGGCAAGCCCTACTGCAAGGTCGAGTACCGCCGCGATGACGACCCCGATTGCTATGCTAAGGTATTATTTTATCTCCAATTGTCCACGTCGCTGCTAATGCTTTTTTCGTTCGATTAGTTCCTGGCTGAGGATCCGGTGTGTGCTCCATTGTGTACCAGCTTTCTTGAAATGATCTTGACATATCACACAGACCGGGGCGGTCGCTGGGGCAGACATGGTCAACTACTCCAGCATGACAGGCGGCTGGGACAAACTTGAACTCGGCTCCAGCATCGCGACAGTCGAGAAGGAGAGCGCAAACCAGAAAATCACTATCTACGCTAATGCCATTGGCAAGGTCGGCGTATGGACTGCCCCTTCTGACGTCCTCAAGCACAAGGGTTTCAGTGTGTATTTCACGTTTTCTGTCTCTTTGACGGCGGTTAAATGCAGGCTACAGCCGTCACCGGCAACCTCTACTTCAAGGACATCGCTCAAGTGGGAAACGCAATATATGTAAACTACAACGACGATCGCATCGTTTTCTATCAAGATGACTGGACCGGCACGAATTTCACTGCTTATGTATGTCACTCCCGCTTCCCCCTCATACAAAGCTATGTGTTGACATCACGACGCTCACTATTGTAAATTTGGTTCAGTTCATCCGTAAGTGTCCTTTTGTTGATTTCATCAAGGAAGCAGCCTCACATACCGAATTCCAGCGCTCGAAGGTGAAAAAGACAAACTTCAGATTCCGGCATCGACTCCGTTCACCGGAGTTGCGTGGCCTGACAAGAAGTGAAGGTATCGAGACTCCGGCGTCCAAATCTCGAATGTCTCCCCCGATTGTTAAATGTACTACGACTCTCACCGCTTGTAACTCATAGCTTCGTTTGTATGCAAATAACCTGTTAGTATGAATGCCTCCTGCTCGACGTCAGGCATCCTCGTATTGTATGGATACATACCCATTTACGTGGTCACAGCTGAGAAGGCAGATCCAGCCATTCCGGTTTCTATCTGAATCCTCGAGTTGAAGACACGACCAAGGTCAATAAGTGACAAGGGAGGAAGAACGAAAAAGAAAGAAAAGCGAGTAAAGGCCAAGGACAATTTGGACATCTCTACCCCCAAGGCCCGCCCAAAGCGGCTTATGTGAAAAATTATCGCCCCTGTCCCACTCCTAGCATAACAGATCCAGATCCCAACCACCCAACATATTTAAATAAGTAGGACATCCAACCCACAAATCCAACTCGGCATCCCAAAAACGCAGAAATCAACACCCCATCCATCCACGCACGCAGGGGTTGTGGCCTGTGTAAGAGGATAGCTTGGAGACGGGTTGTAGTACAGTTAACCAAGACCACGCCTCATAGCTTGGGCTGCGAGCGTGAAGACTTGAAGGTCTAAGCTTCCTTCCAGTCAGGAATACCAGCAGAGTCGGTGACCACGTCTCCAAGTCTCTCCTCAAATCTACGAACACTGCGTGCGTGGGTTGGATGGTCGCTTGTTTCTGCAAGAAGGACGATCATGCAGAAGAAAAAAAGGGGGGGAAAGACGTCAAAGACATTCCAGTGGCGCTCCACGCTTCACGCAAGAATGGAGTAGAGCCGCAACCACCCCGATTAAATGATAACAGTTAGCCAAGTCGCACGAAGAACAAACAGGTCGTGCGCTCGAGAGGACCTTCAAGTCCAAGTCCAACTGTGTACATGATAAGATGTGCAGCTCTCTCGGGCACCGTGCGTCCGTGCATGTGCGTATATGCACGTCTGCCTGGAAGTGGGAAGGAGCGTGAAAAGAGAGATCGACTTCAAAGCCATCTTCCAGCGCTCTGGATGGAAATGAACACTTCGGTCTGAGAAGACGCGGAGAAAAAGCGACTCCGAGACCCCAAAGCATTCACCGACCCAGGATAAAGCGATAGCACGGAACCATACGACGGGAACCGTACGACGCGTACCCAAACCGACCTAAGCGCCATAGAGGGTAATTCACCACCGAGCGACATTTTTCCCGCGTAGACCAGAACAGCTCCTGAGCTCCACGTTACCTTAGGAATAATGAGAAATTCACCGCGCAGTGCCACGATGACAAGTTAAGAGAGAATTGTCGAGGTGCGTCCAAGGAAAGAGCAACATTCGCTCAGAAAATGCCGCTGATGGCGATGACGTCGTAATCCCGCCTTTCCTGGACGAGGACGCGTGATAATGAGCCGAGAGAAATGCGCTGGACATGGTTTTCTATATGTGCAACAAGAAGAACGAGCCTGTAGAGGGTAGAATAGAAAAGGAGGATGACACACCAAGTGGACATGAGCAGCGCGGGCGTCGTACATGAAATCAGGGGATAGGCCTGGACGAGTAGTATGCCATGATCATGACTGTAGAGTGTAGCTGATGCAAGACATCACGCATTCATGGGCAAGATGACAACGAGACGGTGAGGCGGAGGGGTTTATGGCAAGAGACGAGTAAGAATACACTGCGAGGAGACGATGCATACCTCACCGAGTGACTGAATTCCCACGCTCGAAGCACAGCACGACGACCATGCCTGCTGAACGTTGAACGTATGTAAGTGCTGCAAAATCACGAGCGGGATGATAACGACACAAAGGAGCGGGCGATTTTATAACAGTTAAGAAGGGGGGTCAGTATCGCGAGGGGAGTATGAGTGTGAGACGGCGCACTGACTGGAAAGAGAGACAGGGAAGCGTGATGCAGAGCCAAAGGACAAGCCAACGTGGGCGTGGTGGAACGACTGCAGAGTGTCGGTGCTGCAGGATCTCATGCATCATGGGTAGCGTGATAACGAGATGGTGTAGGGTGTGGGAGAAGAGCTGGCAAGAGGAAAGGGAGAAGTACAAATAAGAGACCAGGAATGATCTCAGAAAGAATGCCATTGTAGCATTTTTATCGTGTAGGTCAGCACAGCCTACCCTACATGCTGCATCACAATGACATCGGGAAAACGATGAATCATTCAGTGTCTCTGTCGGAGAAGTTTAATGCATAGGTGGATCATATAAAACACAACTAGAAGTCTGTCCGACCATCGTACATACAGTACACAATATACTATACATAAAACGAGGGATAAGTTCATGAAGAGATAAGTATTGAGCGAGAAGAGTCAATCAGTATACAATCTAGTTAGAGACCATAGACGAAACTTGATCCTTGGCGAATAAATTGTACCTCCGCCTCCTCTTCTATATATATTGCTGCAATATCTGTACTCAGAAGGTTAGAAGTGAAGGTAAAATAGTATTTGAATTGACTTTACCGTTTAGTAAGCCTGGTACTGAGCGAGGGCAGTGTAGTTCTTTGCCATGTACAAATCGGCAATGTTCTGCGCAGCGTTCTTGCCAGCGGGGACCGCGATCGTCTTCGTCTCACCAGATGCGTCTTCATACTTGAAGTACGCGGGGGTGGAGCAGTTGGCCTTCGCAGTCGATCTGGCTGCAACGACGCCACGACGGCCTTGTGGGGAATGGAACCAGTTCATGGTGCTCGCTCTGGATCCTCCACCGTTCCAGCACTTGGTTCCGGGACCGAACACGGAGAAGAGGAAGCTGGTGCAGGCGCCATCGGTGTATCCCTGGCCCTGAGAGCCGGAGGGCAAGTTGTCGAACTGGACGGAATATCCGAACCCAGTAGGGAGGGTGCAGCATATGGCACCGCCATCAGTGCAGCCGAAGGCAGACCCGCTGCATGAGGTGGTGTCGGCGTACCCCTCGTAGGTGACGGACTGAGCGAGGACAGGTGCTGCGAGGAGAGCCGCAGAGACTGCAGAGAGCATGATGGCAAATTTAATCTGCATGTTGGTTAAATGCAAAGAGGTTGAGTAGAGAGCTGGTAAGCTGAAGTGTTGTTTAAGGTGGATGTGCGTTGACTCGATGTCTGCCTTTCCAACGTGATTTCCTCGTCTCTTAAATACCTTTTCGTTGTGCTATAGTAAATTTATTGAACACTTGAGCTTTCCTACTACAGACATATGCTAAAAATATAACAACGATCTAAACATAACGAGGGCATCCATATATTGGAAACACCGGCGGTGATCGACGCCATCAAACACCGGCGGCAAATACCGCATCACGTGTCCCCGCCCAGGATGCGTGAGCTCGCCGTTGCAAACGATGACCGGTAGATATATTGTAGCAGAGATAGAGGTACTACACCAGCAGATGCATTTTGGTAATTGGGATGTTTATTTTACATCAAATGAAACTGGAAAATTATAATACAATCTCAATTGTGATTTTTGGTGGTAGCATTATGTTAATAACATAGCAAGGTAGTTTTTTAATATGGCGGGGAAGTTTAAGAAGTGAGCTGAGCATTTGAAGGCCCGAGCGATGGCTTGGGTAGTATCACAGTCCATTGTTGGTTTTATGCCCTCAAAGCATACCAAAAAATGATATTGGCACTGAAGCTACATTACTACATTGGAGCGGCAACTTTTCTACACGGCGAGAACAATTAAAGCCCCCCGCTGAATGTCCAAACCTACAAGCGCTGCACGGGCAGGGCGAGGCGGGCGGCTGACGGAACGGGGCGACGCCAAATTGGACATCTGCCGATCTGCCGACGAGGCTTAGGGAAGGCTTGGTCATCTTCGGGGGTTGCCGCCATCTACACCGCCGGTGAACGACGCCGGTGTTTCCAAATCCCAGATTCTTACAACATAACTTGCCGTTTGATTATTTCTGATATTGCTGAGCCTCTCGCAAGGTTTTGAATTTTCCGTGGCCACCGGTAAGATAGCGACAAGATATCTGGTTACGATTCCATCCGATCTTCTCCAGAGCCTCCCTATGAAAGTCCTCCAGAGCTGATGTACTGCGGAAGACTTGCGTTTGAGGACCCAAGGAACGTATTTCCAACGTATTTCTTTCCGCCGCTCCATTGAACAACACCCTTGATGAAACCCATACTATGCATACATGCCATCATGTCCTTATAACACCTAAACCATCTTTCAGACGACCTCTGGCCAAGATATTGTCTGTCATTAAAAATATCTCATGCCTCGCATCATGCATGACAGTAAGTTTAAACTTGACATTATATATTTTCGGCACGGAACGTGAGTCGTAAAGAGTCCCCAAACCCCTTTGAGGCTTTCTTTAGCTGCAACTTAATCATAATGTCCATAGGCACGGTGTGCTATACAGGTAATCGCAACTTTCACTAATTCTGTTAACCTGCTGTGCATGAAAACTGCATAGCGAGTAGCGGCGTTCTCTAACCGTTAATTTGTGTCAGCTTTCCGGCCAGTGTTCTTTCTCGATTCAATACACTGATATCAACTGTCCCGTGCCTCGGGCTTGAGGCTCAAGAGCCAGATCTAAATGCTGCAACGACTCGAATGCGGGCGAAATCTTGAACAATCAGCATACGAATGAATGTACTAATTCCAGCTTCCTACTAGCATATCTAGGAGTCGGAGGGGCATCTGAATTGAACCTAAGCAGAGGAATTCTACTCAGCACAGTTCGTATGACGCGGATTGTACGAGGCAAGCTCATAAAAGCAGATGGCAGCACCCCGATTGTCTCGATTATAAACGCTGTGCCAACGACATTGATTCCACCTGCAAAAGGTGAGGATTTTAGTCTGACAAGAGGAACGTAAGAATCAAAATGAACATAAACAGACTCGCATGTCCCGATAGATGTGAAATTGAGATATCGACATCGGTGA
Organism: Flammula alnicola; assembly: GCA_015499995.1. Lineage (NCBI taxonomy): Eukaryota > Fungi > Basidiomycota > Agaricomycetes > Agaricales > Strophariaceae > Flammula > Flammula alnicola. The sequence goes on from JADNRV010000061.1 coordinate 38,669, forward strand.
ACGTCGGTTCTCCATAAAACATGATGAAAAAAATATAAAAAACCGAATCCAGAATGCACCAAAAGTTCAGGGACGAGGACACGGGTCAAGGAATTGGAGAACGCCACACCACATCATGGCAGAAAACGCTGAGCGACTGATGAAAGCAAGATACCGAGAGATCCATGCAGAGTCAACATGCCTCTGCCGAACGTAAAATGGGCTCTGGAGGAAAAACCAGGACAAAGCGGGTTATGCATCGATTCGTAACGTCGTTGCTGGTCACCTCTTGTCCTCAAGATGAAGTTCATCGCCAGAGCCTCTTACGCAAGCAGGGAAGACATCCGCCATGCGACCTATGTAGGACAGAAGTAGAAAGAAGAGGGAATAGCAATAGGGCCCCACGGAAGTAGCGATGTTAGAAAAAGAGATAGATCTATCGTATCAGAATCTTGGAGGGGAAAAGATGTCCTCACTGCGACGTCCTGATGTCAGTTCAAAACGGTATCCACAATCTGACATATCTGCGAGACGACGCGACCGAGACAAGTGGGAAAGCACCGTAGCGGAGGCAACTCACGTAGGACATGATCATGGGCGCTTCAGCAATTCTAGGTGCTTCTGCGTATAAAGGTTAAAGACCTGCATCGCGTGCCAGGGTAAGCCTAATGCATATAATCGATGTCTATGACACAGACGTACTCACCACTACCAAGGCCCATCCGCACATTCAGCATTGTTTCTTCCAAGCGTTCTGGGGATTTGAGTAGCAGGCCGCATCCAAGAATGGTGGGATGTTGAGGGTGAGAATGAACAAAGATTAGGGTTTGTACGTTCCGGGCCGGTGTTCCCGCAATGACGTCGTTTTTTTGCTTTCTCCGAGTTCACTTACGCTCTTCCAGACCAATTGAAGGGGAGAGACAATATTCATTTTCAAATTAACGGAAAGCAAGGACGCTTGCAAAATGTACTACATTTAGTTTGAGAACAGAGCGATGATCGAACAGGAGAATCAGGCAAGGCTCTCGAGTGACCTTTTTAAATGTCGTGAAACTCGGAGTGTTTTTGTCAGCGGACCGCGAGAGCCCTCTCTCTCAAATGATGTCAATGCGCAGTGTCGCTGCTATCTTTAAACCACGGCTCGAACCACAAAAATATTATTAGCACATTGACGGTCCGTTGGCAACAAGTCGCCGACATAGTCATGCCATTCACATCGGGCTCTTGAACCCCAAGAACGTCATGCCATCTGAGGGTGCCTGGTATACTTGACATCCGGTGTACATGTTGATTATAGATTTGGACCGGAAAATTGGCCGGATTATGCGCAGCAATATGTATGCCGGCGGAGGTGGACGAGCACATTGGTACGTACCGACTAGGTCATTGTGCTTACTGTATCTTGAACACAAAGATTGCCTCAGCCAGCGATTTGGAAAAGTGTGCCATAACTCCCGTTCCGTCCCGAATATCTAGATATGTTTAAGCATTTCGCTTTTCTGACGAGTCTACTTAGTATTTGAAAGATCAAGTTGATTTGATCGGATTGGTGAAATCTGGAACTTCAACTTCAAGGACGCCGTCACGCGACATTTTCTGATCACGTGACCATTAGCCAGCGAGAATCGCCGAACGTCCGAGACTTTTCCAGGTTTTCCTACAAGTTTCTCATCGTCTCGAGCTCTATCCCATTCATCGCCCGTTAGCCGACCATCCTGCTTTTATTCAGCAAGGCATATTTTGCTCGTATAATTTAGTATGTTTTCCACAACATTCACATGTAGAAGGGAACCTCAAGACGCCGTATTCAGCGAATCGGATTTTATTGTCAGGATGACTCTCCGCACTGTGACATTAAGCCCTGCGGAGAACCTCCCTCACGAACTCCTGGGGGAGATCTTCGTAATGTGTCTGCCGCAATACCCTATGGATCACATACAGCCAGACGTCGCTGTCGCCCCAATGCTCCTCTGCCAGGTGTGTTCGACATGGCGAACTGTGGCTCTCACTACTGCGAAGCTCTGGGCACATCTCCACCACGTCTTCTTCATCGCCGCATCGGAGACAACTTTAATCGACAGATTGCGAAAAGGGGTCCGTATTCGGGATCTGGAGTTCCTAACGTGGTGGCAAGGGAATATAGGATCGATGGCCCCTTCCATTCGTCTAGAGATAACGACTTTGCCTTCTTGGACCCAGCTATCAAACCGGGGCCAGATGCAAACCCGCGAAATAGGCGATTTATTCACCAAACTTTTCGCCTCTGCACGATACCTTCATGTCGAGGGCTACTACAAATGCCTCCTCCAAGATTTGCTTGGAACCGACGATCACTTAACATGCTCGAATGTCGATACTCTCATCATGGATGGGACATACAATACGGACGTCGACAACCCATATCACCGGATCTTGGATGGTATAGGCGCTGTAGTCCTGGTACCATCTTCGAAGACTGCCCTTCGTAGATTGTTCGTGGAAAGGAAAAGGATCAAGATCCTCGATGTGAAGTCCATCACAGTTTGGTCATACCTGACACACGTGTACATGGCCGACGTACATCTCGATTTTTCAACATGGTTTTCACTCATCAGAGAAAGCACAAATCTCCGAGTGGGCCAATTCTTCTTCTTCTTCGAACGGAAGGGCAGTCGCACGCCCCCGGAATTCACCAGTCTTCCCCAACTGCGTCAGCTCACCGTAATGTATGAGTCTGACCATGGAGAAGTTATCACCGCAACTTCGTTATTCGACAATCTTCGCCTCCCATGCCTGACTGCTTTACGGCTAAATCCACACAACCCACTGTCAGTTTTAGAACTTCACCAAATGCTACGATCTACCCCTGCTCTAGAAGAGCTTCACTTGTCGTGTTCTTTCCCGTGGGATCAAACAACGATGACCAACCAGTTTCCTGGCCCTCTTGATGACGTCGAACCCTTATCAAAATATGTCCCCAATCTCCAATATCTCCTCCTTGAACCGATTAGTAGACTGCATGCGCATTCCATCTCGGTTCCTGACTTCGTCACTGGCGCCTTGTCCAGTAACTGGCTCCAGCTTTCCAGCCCGATGAATACAATCTGCAAACTTGAATTTTGCATAACTACGAATGCAGCGCGGTCACTAGATCGCGAATTGGGCTTGATCATCGACACATTCAGAGTGCGTGTTCCGGGTGTCCGCATAACTCTATGCGGCGAATCAGGCAGACGGGACATTTGGGCGATGTGATTATCAGGCGATCGCTTGCCCGACTTAGAGAGTTGTTTCGAAGACTCGAAGTTTGTTCAGAAGGTGTCATTTTGACGTATCCTACTAGTATATAGCTACGATCGATTGTACTCTGCGTTTTTATATGAGTAATATATAGGAGTACACTTGATCTGATGTCACCGATGCGTGTGGTCATAGACGCAGACCAGAAGCACACAGTAAACGACATCCGTACGTTGTGGTATAGCATTAGTCGCAAACTCTTGATACGGACCGCATGACTGCATATTTAGACTGTCTCTGTAGTCGACACCCGTCATCAGCTTGATAACGGACCATGTGTGCACAAATACCTGGAGTAATCGAGTGCAGTATAAAATGCTCTTGCTATTGCCAGTAGACCTTGTGAACCGTACAGGTTTTGTGCAATCGACATGCGTACTGGATTCCTTCTACTTGCAGAGCTCGTGACAGCAGTTGCAGGAAGCCCTGCGTTCCGCGACCTCCTTGTTCACGAACAGCGCGACTCTATTCCTATTGGGTTCGTCAAGACTGCCGCCGCACCGGCCGACAAGGTGCTCAACCTCCGGATCGCGCTCACTCAGAACGACATGGTCGGGCTCGAGAAGGCCCTGTATGCCGTTAGCACCCCGGGAAGCGCGTTGTACGGCCAGCATTTAACCAAGGAAGAGGTGTGTCACCATTCTCACGGGCGCTAAATTGAAAATACCACTTGCTGATAGGCTTACCCTATAGGTTGAAGCTTTTGTCGCCCCCGCGCCGGAATCCTTTACCCTGGTCCAGGAATGGCTTGCGGTCAATGATATCAACGCCAAAACAATTTCACCCGCCGGTGATTGGCTGAAATTCTCTATTACGACTAGCAAAGCCAACACACTGCTCAATGCTGACTTCACCACATTCACCCACTCTCAAACGGGAAAGCAACTCACGCGCACTCTTTCCTACTCTGTTCCTGCGGCGTTGAAAGGCCACGTCGATCTTGTTCACCCGACTATCACGTTAGTGCTTTGTCTTGATTTTGATTAATGAAAGTTAACCAAGAGGCCTAATTTATAGTTTCGATAACCCCTTCATTCATCTTCCAATCGTTTCAACTCCCAAGGATGTCGTGACAGCTTCGAGCAAGTCCGAATCGATCATCGAAGGTCGCGTCGTCCCCGCCTCTTGCAGAACGATAGTCACCCCCTCTTGCCTCCAGGCGCTATATGGCATCCCGACCACCCGTGCCACACAAAGCTCTAATACACTTGGAGTCTCTGGGTTCATCGATCAATTCGCTAACCAGGCCGATTTGACGTTATTCCTCAAGTCCAAGCGTCCTGACCTCAACGGCACTGCAACTACATTCTCCCTCCAAACCCTCGACGGCGGCTCCAACCCCCAGAACCCCATCGAAGCCGGTATTGAAGCCAACTTGGATATCCAATACACTGTTGGTTTGGCTTCAGGTGTCCCGACTACGTTCATCTCTGTAGGAAACAACTTCCAGGACGGTGTACTCGAAGGCTTCCTGGACATCATGAACTCCTTGCTCGCAGACACCAATCCCCCGCAGGTTCTCACCACTTCTTACGGCCAGAACGAGAACACCATTTCTCGCGCTCTTGCAAAGTACGTCCACGCTTATCATTTTCATTGGCCCAAGGTTGACTTATCTCCCTTTCCCATAGCCAACTTTGCAATGCATATGCGCAACTCGGTGCTCGTGGAACTTCTATCCTCTTCGCTTCTGGGGATGGTGGTGTCGCTGGCTCTCAAACCACCCGTTGCACAACCTTTCTTCCGACGTTCCCGTCTGGATGCCCTTTTATGACCTCAGTCGGTGCCACCACAGGTACTACAGAGACCGCGGCAACATTCTCGAGTGGCGGTTTCTCCAACGTCTTCGCTCAGCCGTCATACCAAGCTTCAGCGGTGTCATCCTACCTTGCTGCTCTGGGAAGCACCAACTCTGGAAAATTCAACAGAACCGGACGCGGGTTCCCCGACGTTTCTGCTCAGGGGGAGAATGTCGAGATCGTCGTTGACAAAATGGCTGGGATCGTAGCAGGGACGAGCTGCTCGAGCCCCATCTTCGCGAGCGTCATCTCCCTGTTGAACGATCGTCTCATTGCTGCGGGCAAGTCTCCCCTTGGATTCTTGAACCCATTCTTGTACTCCGTCGCTGGTGCTGCTGCGCTCAACGACATTACCACTGGTACGTTTCGTTTCATGCCTGGGGTATAACACCGTAACTCATCGATATATTTATCAACAGGAAACAACCCGGGATGCAACACCAATGGTTTCCCGGCCAAGGCAGGGTGGGATCCCGTCACTGGTCTCGGCACACCCAACTTCGCGAAACTCCTGACGGCAGTGGGTTTATAAGAAGATAGATAAATTATTTACAATACCAGTTACTACCTACTGTGTGTACCTATGTACATTCTCCCATTCACTACTTTCCCTTGCAATTTATGCTTCAGGATACCTTGAGTCTGGTTCTAGTTTTCGTCTCGTCATGTGCATGTATATTATACTCTCAGCAAACATATGAGACGGAGGCCGTTCAGATTCAAATTTCCGACTAGCAAGGACATACACCCAGACTTCGCTTCACAGATATTTTGAGTCCGGTTGTGAGAGAGCGATGATCGCAAGAAAAAGGGAGAAGCATGGGAAGAGGGCTCTATTTGCGTGCACCTTGACATTTTTGAAACTTGACAAAATTCAGACCTTTAGGCCCTTCGCATTTGTTGCGGATCCTTTCTTTGAAATGATGTCATTGCGCAGCGTTTATAACCGAGACAATCAGGGTGCAGCCTCTTGCTTTTATGAGCTTGCCTCGTATATTCCGAGTCATACAAACTGTACTGATTAGAATTCCTCTGGTGAGGTTCAATTCAGACTCCCCTCCGACTTCTAGATGTGCTATGTAGTAGGAAATTGCCGATTGTTCAAGGAGTCGCCTTCGAGTCGTCGCGGCATTCAGATCGGGCTCTTGAGCCTCAAGGACGGGTGGTTAAGAAAGTTACTTGCGCAACTAACTTATTCCTGCGACAAGTTAGCTTGTGCTAACTTTTGGCAGGCAAGTTGATTTGTCACAAGTTACAAGCTAACTTGGCGCAGCGATCATGCCCACAACAAGCTAACTTGGCACAGCTCGCTTGCGCAGTAAGTTGGCTTGGCCCACCGGCAGCCGGCTACATGTTGCTCCTGCCTGACTGCTGCTCTTGTTGCCGTCTGCGTACCTTACTTAACAAGTACCTTGTATTAAGTTAGTAGCTACTGCTATATAGACCGTAAATATACCAAATTACATATAAAGCTAGTATTTTTAAGTCACAAAGCTAACCAGGTAGCTGGTGCGTTCTTTAGAACTAACTTACAGCTTGAGCGTCTAACTAATGATCGAGGGATCAGCATCATAGCGCACTTGCCTTAAAAGGCTAATGATCGAGGGATCGGTGCGACTAATGGGCTTCTACATTTACATGTAACTATTGAGTCTCTATTAAACCGAATTTTGACTAGATTAGATGAGGGTGTCTATAGATAACAATTTGACCCCCTCTTCTCCTCCACCTCAAAGCGCAGTACGGCATCTGAGGAGGATCAGATATACAAAACATTCATACATATGTTTCAATGCACCTGCTAGTATATAAATATCTGCTTGCATCTCCCGATATCCATAGGAAACGATATAACTCATTGGTACCTACGGCGCTGGGCCATTTACAGTGTAAGAGCGCCTAGCGTGACAAGTTGCAAGTTAGATTGTCGTCAGCGTGGGAATAAGTTGAATATTCATCCCCTGCACCGGCATCTCGGCCACTGCAGGCCGCAAGTTAGCAAGTTGACCCGAAAAAGTAACTTTATTGACAGTCTCAAGGACGTCGTGCCCGAGGCACGGGATATTCCATATTGGTGTATTGATTCGAGAGAGGATACTGGCCGGAAGGCTGACATAATTTAACAGTTAAAGAAAGCCGCTACTTGTGATGCAGTTTTCATGCGCAGCAGCTCAACGGACGTGGTGAAAGTTGCGATTACTTGTAAAGAACACCGGTGTTGACTACGGACATCATAATTAAGTTTCAGCTAAACAAAGCGTCAAAAGGGTTTAGGGACTCTTTACGACCCACGTTCCGTGCCGAAAACATATATTTGTTATACGTCAAGTTTAGGCTTACTATCATGCGAGGCATGAGATATTTTTAACGACAGACAATATCTTCGCCAGCGATTGTCTGAAAGATGGTTAAACAGTTCATGGTTTAGACAGTGTTACAATAATATGATGGCATGCATGGATAGTATGGATTCATCAAGGACGTTGCTCATCGGAGTTCGCGATGGACGACAGAAAGAAGTGTGTTCCTTGGGTCCTCAAGCACAAATCGTTCGCAGTACATCAGCTCTGCAGAACTTTCGTAGGATCAGACGGAGACTGTGGAGAAGATCGGATAGAACCGCAACAAAATATATCTATATCTTGTCGCTATCTTACCGGTGGATACGGAAAGTTTAAAGCCTTGCTAGAAGCTCAGAAATATCGGAAATAATCAAACGGCAAGTTATGTTTAGATCGTTGTTATATTTTTAGCATATGTCTGTAGTAGGAAAGCTTGAGTGTTCAATAAATTTACTATAGCACAATGAAAAGGTATTTAAGAGATGAGGAATTGCGTTGGAGAGGCAGACATCGAGTCAACGCATATCCAGCTTAAACAACTCTTCAGCTTACCAGCTCTATACTCAACCTCTTTGCATTTAACCAACATGCAGATTAAATTCGCCACCATGCTCTCTGCAGTCTCTGCGGCTCTCCTCGCAGCACCTGCCCTCACTCAGTCCGTCACCTACGAGGGGTACGCCGACACCACCTCATGCAGCGGCTCCGCCTTTGGCTGCACTGATGGCGGTGCCATATGCTGCACCCTCCCCACTGGGTTCGGATATTCCGTCCAGTTCGACAACTTGCCCTCCGGCTCTCAGGGTCAGGGATATACCGACGGCGCCTGCACCAGCTTCCTCTTCTCCTTGTTCGGTCCCGGCACCAAATGCTGGAACGGTGGAGGAGCTAGGGCAGCAAGCATGAACTGGTTCCACTCCCCGCAAGGCCGTCGGGAGGTTGTTGCGGCCAGATCGACTGCGAAGGCCAACTGCTCCACCCCCGCGTACTTCAAGTATGAAGACGCATCTGGTGAGACGAAGACGATCGCGGTCCCCGCTGGGAAGAACGCTGCGCAGAACATTGCCGATTTGTACATGGCGAAGAACTACGCTGCTCTCGCTCAGTACCAGGCTTACTAAATGGTAATGCCAATTAAAATACTGTTCTAGTTTCCCTTCTAACCTTCTGAGTACAGATACTTATTGCAGCAATATACATAGAAGAGGAGGCGGAGGGACAATTTATTCTCCAAGAATCAAATTTCGTCTATGGTCACTAACTAGATTATATACTGATTGACTCTTCTCGCTCAATACTTATCTCTTCACGAACTTATCCGTCGTTTTATATATAGTATATTGTGTACCGTATGTACGATGGAAGGACTTCTAGTTGTGTTTTATACGATCCACCTATGCATTAAACTTCTCCGATCGATTCATCGTTTTCCGATGCCATTATGATGCAGCAGGTAGGATAGGCTGTACTGACCTATACGAAAAAAATGCTACAATAGCATTCTTTCTGAAATCCCTCATCTCTCGTTTGTAAAGGTGAAGCTGGGAGATGAATACTATTGTACATGTCGCTTTAGCCTATAGACAATACAACAGATATTGAGAAATTCAAATGTACAGAACGAACAAAGGACAAATACAGTGACAATAGAAAAAAAAACTTGAAAACCTATACGGTATATAAAATTGGACTATAGTACTTAGCATGATTCACGTCTCAGCGGGATCGTCCTCTGCGCGCTAGATCGAGGGACACCCAACTCGTGGCATGGTACGGTCCTAGCCGGCTCAAACGACCACCCAAAACTTAACATGGCCGCTATTTGAGCAGCCTCTTTGGTCACGTCATGGAATTCCATCACTTCGACCTCAGCTTCCTTATCCGAGGGATACGGCAGAGTGGTATAGCCGGAGAAAGAGGCTGAGCGCCTGGGAACAGGGAGGTTATCAAGAGGCCCAACAGCGAGCGTGCTTGAAGTGTTCCGTGGGCCATTGTATTCGTTGAATCCCTCGGTGAAGACCTGTCGTGTGATAAAGGATTGGGAGGTATACGGAGCGCTGGAGGTGGTAGGTGATTTAGACGAGGTGAATTTCTCTTCCACGGAGGAATTCGGAACACCCGTAGGTCGATCTTTACGTTGGAGGACGTTAAAGACGTTCCGATATAGGCTAGATCCCGAGATTGAGTGTTCTCTGGCAGGAGAATTCTTCTCGCTGGTAGGGGAGGACTTGAAGAACGAGCGCCTAATCGAGCGCCTAACAGCGCGCAGCGGTGTCACCTTGACCCGAACAGCGGTCGAGCATATAGAGGGACTGACACTTCGTGTACTTTCATAGCTGTCTGTGTCGCAAAATGAGTCTCGGCGTTCCAAAGCGCGAAAGCTTGAAAAATCTGGAGTGCGTGGTCTCATGTAGTTGTCCTCGATGAAGTTGTTGAAAGAGGAGATGGAGCTCGGGGTAGAAGGGGCCACGTCATTCGTTCCTTGATTTGAGATGAAGTCGATGTCGAGAGGGAGGAATCTTGGCATGGAGAATTTGCGACCCTCAATATCAGGCGACGAAGGTATGGAGGAGAAGGAATAATCTGCCCAGTCAGGAGACGGACTGTCCGATCGATTTAGGTCCTCTAAAAAGAGCTGTGGTAGCAATATAGCCTCATTCGATGATGAGTCTATTGAAGCGGCGTAGGGATGGCGCATGGCGTTGGATCTGGTATGCGTGCTTTCAATTGGATGAAATGGAGGTAGGTCGGTCAGAAAGAGACTGGGCCACTGGCTTATGTTCTCTAAATGAAATAGGGGTGATGATGGGGTAAAGAGAGAGCTCAGCCAGTGTGGAATGATTAATGAGCCCCAGTTATATGCGATATGGAAATGGGATTCACATATAACCTTGTACATTGCAGAGGAACCGAACGACCACATCAGCATCCTTGATATTCTGATTGACCTACGATACGTGCCAGTTGCCACAATCATCGAAGTTGCCGAGGGCACAAACTGAACTGCATGAAAGATAATGGCAACACATCACCAGACATCGATATTGATAACGTCCCTAGAAATCAAGCTCCAGTTCTTCGGGAACTCGAATCCCAACATCTTTGATGGGCGATTGCGAAAGAGGGGATACTCACGGGAATCCCACCATACCACGCCGTATAGGGAAGCCCTATCGCAATTGAGTGATGATCGATGATCACTGAATAATGAGGCCTTGAGGGCTTGAGGAGCTAAACACAGCTATGATACCAACTGTCAGGCCAGCCAGGCCGTTAAACAGAGGTACGAAACTAGTGTTGCCAGATATCAACCGTTAGGCATATTGATTTAGGACAGATATAATTGTACTTGTCTTCCTCTAATGGCCGAGGGACGTGGTTTAATTGATCGCGCTCCGTGTCCAAGAGAGAGGCGGCAGCTCGATGAGGTTACGGTCAGCATACAGCACGGTGCCGATCGGGGGTCTAGATAATTCCTCATCTCGTTGACCTGGAGATTTTCATTGCCGTTAGAACGTATATGATCATCATGATGGGTACATAGCATATCTCACCTCTATTGATGCACCTGGGGGAAAGAGAAAACAAGGTATTCAATGCCTGGGTAGTATGAAGCGAAAATCAACGTTGTGTTCTCGAAAGTGAGGTGGCAAGCCTTCGGTCGGAGATATGGCACATTATGATTTAGACCGGCAACAGATCTTTAGTATATAGGCAAGCTGCGGAGGTTGAAATTTGAAATTTGATTTTACGGCAAGTTATCCGGGCACTGGGGGGACTCTTTTAGATACCCTGTTCATCTTGATGAACGACCGTACTGGGTTGATGGTACGCGGCCATCGCTCGAGAAGGACGGCTGGAATGTTATCGTCACCACGGCTGAATTGGAGTTAGATGCGGAGCAAAACGACGTTGGCATGGCTGTGGATATAGAGTTTGCCTGCAAAGCTGCTGTGTTCATCGGGGACGGGGTATGTTTTGCGTAGTTCATCTCATTTGCGCGCAGCCACTGATTGATCTTCCTTGTAGTGGTCTTCATTTGCGAGCGACATTGTCCACAGATGAATTGTTGATGGAAAGGACCCTATCAGTATCCGCTTTTTCTAGGAAATGACTGTACGAGTAGACCCGAAAATTATTACCATCAATTATTTTAATGATAATAGGTAAGATACTCGATTAAAACCAGGTTCACAAGAGATCACATTTGCTGGCCGTTTCAACTCAGCTATATCTAGTCGACAACGCAGTAGCCTCAGACGCGCAGACAATAATCATCCAACGCTACCGCGATGCGAGCATAGATTTCCGCCTCCAACTGGATCCTATCGTTAAGTTCCTGTAGTCAAACAATGAGAATCGCGCCAGAAAATAGGGAGGAAGAACGATCTACGCACCTTCCCATCGACCCCGGAGTGTTCGGCACGTTCGGCGCAATATTTGCTCAGTGCAGTGGTGTCAGAGACAAGCTGACAGGCAAGGTGACTTTCCTGGCTGGGCCTAATATGAAAAGTTAGACACATACCTTCTCCAACATCGCTCCGAACCCCTCGATCTTGTCAACAAGCTGAGAGATTTCGTCCAGAAGGGCGTAATTCTCAATTAGAGTACTCTCAACCTTGACGCTCCTCTCCTCGATTGCCTTCTCGAGTTCTCCCAGCTCGATTGCTTTCCGACCAAGTGCCTGCTGATTTTCTGGAGTAATAAGGCGAGGTTAGTTCGAGGTCGCTTTGATACAAGCGAAGAATGGCGCAGGGGCTGCCTTACCTTTGAATGCGGCCTCGCCTCCAAAGAAGTCGCTTATCCTTCGTATGGCGGAGAAGATTTTCATTGCTTCCTAATGATCGCTGTCGGTCAGAGCTTGCACAAAATACAATTACCACACAGCAACTTACAGCAGACGTCTTAAGGGGTAGGCTGTCAATCTTGGTCGGCGTCATATCCGTGTTTGTTGTCTCAGTCGTCAAGCTCGCTATCTGAGAGTAGGTTAACACGATGAAGAAATTGAGACTGAAGGCGGAACATACCTCTTGTTGGTTCTTTTCTCCCAGTCGATACAATAACTCATGACTGGAGACTCATAAGAACGTCGTATTATCATGCCATAGAGATACCACATACTTGGACTCCATATCCTGTACCAGTATATCGATTTCAAGCTTCAGGTCGGGCAAGATTTGCTTCACTTCCTTCTTCAAAAGCGCGTTGGCAGCTACGACTGTGGCGCCCAGTCCCATCGTGTCTTCTGTCACACTTGAAATAAGTTTGGCACATGGATTGAAACCCTCTTGAGCGATCGACGATATCTAGTAAAAAAAAAAGTTGTGTCGGAATGATGTTTTGGACTTGCAGCTTGAAGGCAAGAATGGAGTACCTTATCAGCTGCCTCCTTCACATCGGTAAACGCCTCGGAGAGCGAGTCTTGCTCATTTTGTGATACGGGCACAAAGGACTCGAGAAAGTCTGTGATACCCCCTTAAATTCGACCGAGCTTAGATTCAATGGAAAAGACGCACCTCGAACTTTAGACTTAAGAATATGAGCTGCGAAATGCGATTCGTTCAAGAGCTTACGGTATTTCTGCAGAAAAGGGGAACTCTTAATGCGAATAACGTGGGACGGAATTGATAGAGACTCACTTCATCAAGGTCAACAAGAAGTGGAAGGATTTGCGTCCTTGAGAATGCGTCGACCTTCTCAAGTCCAGGTCTGATGTTACGAAGGCCATCTTGAACTGCGAGTGCGGCCTTGGTCAAACTTGCGGCATCATTAGTAGTAGATGCTTCCGTTGTCGCAGAAGATGAGGGGTTGGAAGCTGACATAGTATCGCCCAGGTATGCTGAATAAATGACGAACTAGTGAGGAGGCGAATATGGAGGGACTGGGAGCGGGAACGAGCCAGCTTTATACCATTCTACGTTGAGAGGCGACAGAGATCATGGTATTTTGCTCGACAGCAAAGGCTAAGTCACTTCCATCATTCCAGATTCATTTCACTTGAAATCCTCGACCGTTCGATGGAGATCGACATGGATTGAGGATATGCCGAGGCCGCGTTTAAGCATGGTTTCAATCAAGCATCAAGGGTGCATGAATTTGGGCGAGAAGTTCGAATTCAAGCGCAATTGAGTTCCTCCCATCACCGACATTAAGTCTTCGATGCTGTGAATGCAACCGATTCTAAGAACGTATTTCGAAACCCAAGGGTTTTCAAAAAGCATACCGGAGGTGATGCAGCACCTATAATATCGACTGATATCGACACAAGCATGACAATAGCCCCTTCTACTAGTATTACCGAGCTAGAGTAGGGAGAGTCTGCGTAACGTTTGCATTCAGAATCAGCGAGATTCTTGTACGGGAAGAAGTTAAAGGCTCACAAATAGTAGTTATTGCTCCACCATTAAGGGGTTCCGTAATTAACCAGCACTGAGTACAGAGGCTCGAGGAGACTTAGGCGGCTTTGAACAAGTCGAGCTCGGTGAGCTGTCAAATTTATGGAGCAAGGAGTACGGTATGATGGAATCAGCATATTCCGGTCCACCGAGTCCGTGATCATAAAGCGCAGGAACTCGTCTAGATGTTGCAAGGGACCCATCCTGACCTTGAGAAGGATGCGGTCGAAGTGCACGTCCTTGGCGACAGTTTCGGAGTAAGTTTCTTTCTGAAGATCCTCGGCCCATGGTTCACCGACCTGTATATCAATTTCTGGCATGAGAGTCGAAGGGACGAGCGAGAAACGAGGCAGAGACAGAAGTTGGGAATTGAAGATGGAAGCTTTGGTTACAAAATGATAGTAATAGTATTGAATGTAGCTCATCCGTAGCGCGTTTTCAGTTTTAAGCTCCGATTTAAATCGTCCAGCCTGGCCGCTGGCGCCCGCGTCGGCGCGCCCAAATGTTATAAAACTCCGAATAATACATCGCCAACACCAACCTTGGTTCCATCTGGCGGCGGTATGCTTCCAGCCTCAGGTTCGACACGACACTTGAGAAATCGTATCCGTCGACGTCTTCCTCGCTCACGCCAGAAACGCTGGCTCTTATTTGGCACGATTTTGACTGTGCTACATTTTCTCGTAGGCTATGGTCAACGGGATATTCGGCGTCTCTTTCCTTGCATCTTCGGTGAAATTGACGAGCCTCCAACGTATAAACACCTTAAGCAATGGGAGATGAACCTACCACAACACAATCTCGAGCTTCCCTTTCCTGAGGGACATGACGGGAGATACGTGTATTTCAGGAATCAAGTGCGCAAACTGGGATGGAACAACGTGTTGAACGAGGTGTAAGTTGTATGTCCTTTCTCTAACATCATTTTCTACGAAGTCTGATGTCGACGAAGGCTCATGAACACATGGCTAGCTTACAAGTCGAACAGGGCCTACGTGTTCCAGGACTACATGTGGAAACGCTCGTACTATCCTTGGCCATGGTACAAGCACAGGGATTGGAGACCCCGTACGCCGCTCAATGCACTCATCGGTGGTCCTTCTGCCGGCGGTCCTTGGGACAATGACAACAACGCCCCTCGCTCCGTGTCAGAGCGCTGGTTCGACATTGTATGCCCCAAGTCAGAAAGACGCATTATCTACTCTGAGGACATCAAACCTGCCATCCGATGGGAGACTGGGGACGTCATTTTTAATCACTGGCAGAAGTTACTGAGCGAAGCACCTGAACGCTGCATCGAGGTCAAGCCTGTATCCCTCAAGGTCGACCCGTTTCCACAAACCTTCGACTTGTACCTGTGGGGATCCGACCGCATCCTCCCTCTATGGGAAGACTTCAAGAACTCTCCAGTGAGCCGCTTGCTTTCCACTTCGCCTATAGTCCAAGCAGCTGTCGACAGGAACCAGTACCTCTTCATGCCCCGCTCGCGACGACCCCAAAATACAACGGAGACTAACCCCTTCGACCGCATGCTTGCGATCCATCTGCGACGCGGAGATTTCTCAAAGGCCTGCCTGGATTTGGCCAACTGGAATTCGACGTTCTACAGCTGGAACCTGCTACCCTCGCTACCGGACAGTTTCAGCACTCCTCCAGGATACGAGTGGGGAAAGAATACTCCTGAAAATGTGGCATTATATCTTGAAAGATGCTACCCTACTGATGACTATATCATAAACAAAATTCGGCAGTCGAGGCGGGATTATCTCGTCGCAGCAAAGCCAGACGAGCGCAGAGTCCTGGATACACTCTTCTTGCTAACGAACGACAAGAGCGGCTGGGTGGATAGCATGCGACCGCTGCTGAAAAGGGAGGGCTGGAATACGATTGTTACGACGAAAGAATTGGTGCTGGATCAGGAGCAAAATGACGTCAATATGGCCGTGGACATGGAGTTTGCCCGCAAGGCGGCGGTGTTCATTGGAAACGGGGTATGTCGTACTTGAAATTAATACACTTCCGTCGGCTCTTGCTAATCCCACTACCCACAGTGGTCCTCCTTCACAAGCAACATTGTCCACAGGCGATTGGTTGATGGGAGAGACCCGATCACCATTCGTTTCTTCTAAGTAGCCTGAACCTTCTTACCTTTGAAACCCCTTCTTTGACGGACCTTCATATTAGACGATGTACTTTATATCCAATATTGCTGAATCGACGAAAGTACGTCGTGAAACGGCTTCCTCTGTACAATTACCTCTTCGGCTCTCTCGGGTAGCGGGTCTTACTGATAATTCGACTTCCCATTCCTGAACCAAGCATGTGTAGCATTTTTTCGTCCTTGGCTTGCGCGTCTGCTCTCGAAATGCAATTTTTGATTCCTTGCGAGCGGAATAATAGGAACGGTGAGTAGGATGGCGAATAGGTTGAAGGCGCACGGATGATCAGCGCACTTCAAGGTCAATAACGTAGACAGCATACCTTGATATATAACAGACTACCGAGTCCAGCTGGGTGAAATTGTAACATGGTAAGTCGTCTTTACACCACCCACATGACAAAATAGCAGTAAACACATGATCGAGACCCACATGGGCTCAGCCTCAGCGCTCAGCGCTCAGCACTCAGCACTCAGCACTCAGCACTCAGTATTCAATGACATGCCTATACTATCGCTCGAGATTTTCCCGTCTCCTCGCCATTCGGACATAATCTTCCCACGTGAGGCCTTGAGGCCTAATCTGTTTTAATCCTTTTTAATCGCGTAACGTTTCCCATTGCGACTTTTGGGCCACCTTGTGAACAGTGATTGCCATGTAGATCAGCCAAGTCGATAATTCATATGTGGATTCAGGATGTACTCAAGATGTTTTTGGATGGTAAATGTAAGGTTTGATTTACCAGAAAATATATATAACCAGAAAGCAACTACATTGCGATAAAGAACCTTTATGCAGTTTCCTGTGGATGAGCGACGAGCTTCAACCCCGAAACTTTATCTGCCTCCATTCTAGCGAGACCATCTGGGATACCAGCCAGACCATTCGGTAGAATTTCGACGTTATTTGGCTGAAACATAGCATCAGCATCCGTCATCCGCCGTCCGAACATTTGCTGTTGCGAAACTCACCTTGAGTAAGCCCTTCTCCAAAAACCCAGACACAGTGTCGTGGTACAACGTCTCGAGGAGCTCGATATTGTGCGGAAGTCTCAACATACCAACGACCTGAATAATAGTCTTGTCCTGCACCGATTTGGCCGTTGGCGGCAAATCGACGACCAATTGGCCTCCAGGAGTGAGGATGTCAAGACCAATTTGCTGGGTGCTGTCTGCAGAAATAGTGTCGTAAACAAATTTAATGGGAGTGTTGGTAATTTTCGAGATCTCAGTCGCGAGTGCTGATGAAGACAGGTTGCGATCGAGGACGGCTGTCGCTCCGAGGGACTTGAGGTAGTCGGTGTGCTTAAGCGAGGCAGTGGTTATTATAGGAGAGAAGCCTGACAATTTCGCAAGCTGGATAGCTGGAGAAATTTAATGAGCAAGGGACGACTATAAGCCAAATATCGCGTCATTGCGCACATACCGTTTTGTCCTACGGAACTAGCGCCACCTAAAATCACGATCAGGGTTCCGGCATATTTTCCTTGGGTAGCAGGGGAAGTCGGAGGCGCGAACCCAAGACCATAAGGATTCCGGTTATAGAGCCCCACATACGCTGCCGTGAGCGCGATAGGGAAAGTGGAGGCCACGTCGTAGGAAATGTTTGCAGGGATCTGAATAAGGCGTCGGGTCAACAAGAAGTTCGCCGACAATAAATTTGCACTCGCACCTTTGCCACAGTCGAAGCTAAAGCAAGTGCGTATTGCTGGAAGCTATCCGTCTCGTTGTTGAATTGTGCCTGAACAAAGCTATTCACAATTTCACGTTAATGAGTCGAATAGGAGGCATGAATTTGAAAAACTTACACTCGATCTCCTTTCTTGAAATCCGTAACTCCTTCGCCAAGCTCTTCCACATCTCCGGCCAGGTCTTCCCCGAGGACGGCCGGGAATTTCTCCACGAAGATGCCATATTTCTGAATTTTCCAGTCGACGGGGTTCAACGACGTTGCAATAACCTTAATCAAGATCTCTCCGGGACCCGGCTTGGGAACAGCTATTTCACCGAGGACAAAGTTTCCAAATTTCTTCTCGAGGAGAAGGGCTTTCTGAGTGGAAGACATTGCGCTACTGGTATTGTACTGGTAGAGCTGATAATTGAGAAGATGAGGAAGTGTGTGTGCGAGCGCCGACTCGCAGATTGGCATTCGCCTGCACAGTATTTATACTGATTTCATGGGAAGGGATGTCTGCCATGAGAACGAATGATATCATGTACAAGGTGAAGTCAAATGAGAGCGCGCCATTAGTAAGGGCTTATTCAGGATCTCGGTTAGTCGGTAAGAATTCGGTTAGCCGCTGACGAGGCCCAAGCGATTTAGGTTAGGGTTAGCAGCACTCTTGACCTCGTCCGACTAGCATTGATGGCACCTCACTGTTCTCAACGACGAGCTTGCGACGAGCTCAAAAAGACATGTAATCCATTTGTTTTTTTTGGCACACTTTACAGGCTAAATTTATAATTAGTCTGTCTTCCATTGAAGCCGAGGCAGACTGTTAGGAGCGGACTCGATCTATAGCTAGCAGCACTGATGGAAAGTTCGCGAAAAGTTCGTAGATCTCTCTCACATTTCTAATGATCCCTTGTTTATATTTAGTCAACTACGAGGAAGCACTGGAAAGCCCCACAATCTGGCGCACGCGCAACCGCGTCCATGGTTCTAGTATCCAGCCCACCGCAGATTCAGTGAATGCTCGCACATTTACTCGTCTAATCATTAACGAACTTGGAACCATGTTGGAACCATCTCGTTCGCCTGCCATGAATGAACACTGCACACGCCATAGATGGTTCAAGAATGCCCATGACTGGTGAGCTAAAAATAAACGCCATTTCTCGCCATTCACAATATTCACATCTGAGAAGGGACTGGGGACTGGAGACACCGAAACACAAGAATCTGCAATACCTTGGGAAATATATTCAAGCGGCCGCGGTCTCCTGAGTCCTGAGTCCTGAGGGAGGACGGCGAACTTCCGAATCCTGGTTGGCCTCCACCTTTGTTAGCCCAACCGGGATGCCTGCAAGGTAAGGCATAGGCTATTTGGTATGGCTTCGACTTCGTTAGGCTAGAGGTACATAATTAAGTCAGTAATAAGCAAACTCACTTTGATGACTGCTCCGGGAATGCAGAGCTAGACTGTGGCACGAATTGGATCTTTAATCAAAAGGAGGCTCATATAGAGGTCCTGTCGATATCTTCTCGTAATACAGTAAACGTCTACAAAGGGTCAAATTCCATGCTCCGCACCACCTACATGACAAAATAGAAGTAAGCTGCAATGAAAACGTATGGGGCCTTTTTTTCAATTCAACCTTTCTTCGTGCAAGTTGACCAATAACATCATTTCTAGCTCTGAACTTGATGGGCCGCGTTGGAGCAAACCAGAC
Source organism: Flammula alnicola (assembly GCA_015499995.1). Lineage (NCBI taxonomy): Eukaryota > Fungi > Basidiomycota > Agaricomycetes > Agaricales > Strophariaceae > Flammula > Flammula alnicola. Next base: position 58,014 of record JADNRV010000061.1, read on the forward strand.
CAATCCCCTTATCTACGAACGCGGTTTCGTTCGTATTTCCAACGTGGTATAAGTAACTCTGACATGCCGATGGATTCTGGAAAGCAATGGAAAGCCGGTGAGCTTCAAGTGTCTTGAGGCACGTGCTTATGGATTGCCTGCTCTTGCCCGGGTCGATACTCGTGTCCGCCATCAAGATCGCGTTAAACGACTTCCCTTGATTATAAGCCATGGACCCGGTTCTACTACTTCTTCTCCATCTACCCCCACTACCACCATCCAAAATTCTACATGGCCTCAATCGCAACCGCCACCTCATCCAAGAAGGCCTCCGTGCTCGAAAAGCGCGAAGATGACGTGGTTATTGTGAGCGCTGTGCGCTCAGCCATCACAAAGGTATATTCATCGTGCTTACTATTAAACTACTACAAGACTAATATTGTTCCTTGAATACACAGGGTAGAAAAGGTGGCTTCAAAGACACGAAGCCAGAGATAATCCTCGCCCATATCTTGCGCGCAGTCTACTCCAAAGCCAACCTCGACCCCAGCCTTATCGAAGACATTTCTGTGGGCAATGTCCTCCCTCCAGGTGGAGGTGCTGGTGCCGCCCGGGTGGCCGCGCTGCACGCTGGCATCCCCGTCGAAGCATCTGTCAACACCGTGAACCGCCAGTGCTCCTCTGGGTTGACCGCTCTCAACCAAATAGCAAACCAGATCCGCGTGGGGCAGATTGATATTGGCATCGGTGCGTACCCAATTATACACATAGTCTGGCTTCTGTACTCGCCGTACGCCGTGCACCTGCTCACCCCGGTCCCTCCGCGGTCCTTGTTATTTTGATTCCAGGTGCGGGTGTCGAGTCCATGACATTCGGCTACGGCCCGGGCGGTCTAGGCGAGCTCGCAGACGAAGTACTCGTCACCCAAGCCGCCAAGGACTGCTTGCTCCCCATGGGCATCACCTCCGAGAACGTCGCGACAGAATACTCCATCTCCCGCCAGGTCCAAGACGACTTCGCCGCCAAGTCCTTCCAGAAAGCCGCCGCGGCGCAGAAAGCCGGAAAATTCAAAGAGGAGATCGTGCCAATCAGCGTAAAGATGGTAGACCCGAAGACGGGGAAGACGGAGGAGAGGATCGTGGATCAAGACGACGGGATCAGGGATGGTGTCACCGCTGAGAGCTTGAGCAAGCTCAAGCCAGCATTTACGAAGGATGGCACGACTCATGCAGGCGAGTATCTATTCGCTCAGATTTCTTCCGCGCATTCTGATGCGTATATTCTCAGGTAACGCCTCCCAAGTATCCGACGGTGCCGCTGCCGTCCTCCTCGCCCGCCGCTCCGTCGCCAAGCGTCTCGGCCTGCCCATCATGGGCAAGTTCGTCGCAGCAACCAGCGTCGGCGTGCCCCCACACATCATGGGCGTCGGGCCCGCCTTCGCCATCCCCCGCGTGCTCGCCAAGACCGGCCTCGCCCTGTCCGACGTCGACTTCTTCGAGATCAACGAGGCGTTCGCGAGCCAGGCAGTGTACTGCGTGAATTTTTTGGGTATTCCCTTCGAGAAGGTCAACTTGAACGGAGGCGCGATTGCGATTGGGCACCCGCTTGGGTGTACGGGTGCGAGGCAGGTTGCGACCGGGATGGGTATCGCACGGGAAACGGGTGGCAAGGTGTTTGTGACGAGTATGTGTATTGGCTCGGGTATGGGTATGGCTGCTGTGTTTGTCAGTGAACAGTGAGCAGGTGGAGGTTGAATGTAGGAGTGTTTGAGATGCTACGTGTCTTTTATTAATTTCTTCTCTGATTAGATGTTTTGAATACGTGTAACGATACAGCACGACTATCGTTTCTTGGATATACCTGTGAATTACGGAAAATAGATTGCTTGGTGACCAAAAAAATTGAATTATTAGGAAAATACAGGCTGAACGTATAGTATAATACATAGTGAACTTCGCACACTTCTTTAGTCCACGAATTCTCGCCATGAACCAACATTCTAAGGACTTTATCAAACACTCGGACCAATTTGTCACCCAAAATGATGGACCTCGACATGCTTTATACGATCCATGACATCCGTCTGCAAAAATGAGGTTAAGGCGAAAATAAAAGATATAATGATTAGCATTTCGATCAGAAAGGTTAGCCAGAACTCACCCTAATGCCAATAACCCTCTCTTCGTCCAGCAGCACCCCATGGAATGCATACGTACGCGCAGATGCACACGCAACATACGGCAGGCGTCCCTCAACATGCTCCGAGAACGTCTCGGAGGGCTCGACGATCTCCGAGGTGGTGACGCACCAGATCCGGCGCGCAGCGGCACTATCAGGGCCCTCGAGCGGGTTGTCCGTGTCCCTATCCCTGTCCACGTCACCGTTTTCGTCTTCGTCGAGGTCGGCGTTGCCGTTCGCACCATCAGACTCAGACTCGGACTCGGACGTCAGCTCGATGTCGTAAGGCGTTTCGGAGCCTTCTTCATCGTCCATGCTGATGTCCACGCTGTCAGTGTCGATGTCGATGCCCACGTCATGGCCATTATCGAATTCAGAATTGCTGCTGGTGTCGGTGCTGACGGAGCCACTGCCGCCAATGCCAACTCAGTTCGCTATCCGAAGCTTCGTGTGTGGCAGACGTGGATGCTACAGGCGCCTGATTAGACGCCACGCTGACGTCATCAGAAATAGGCGCGTTGGGAATGGGCGTTGCCGTCCGCTCCAGATCATCCTCGTCCACGATGGCGATCCCGGTATGCACCTGTCCGTCCATCATGGCGTCCATATCACGAGCGGCATCATCATCTAGTGCAGAACCGACCTCCACCCACGCCTCCTCCGCCTCGTCTACCACCCCTCCCGCTCCAGCATCTCCTCCATGCGTCTCCTCCTCGGCCCTCTCCCTTGTCCCCCTCCCCGGCTCTCTCTCCTTCGCCTTCCTCGCCTTCAGCCATCCCTTCATCCTCCTCACATTCTCTGGGTTGAAATCAAGCACGACATAAGGAAACCCAGTGTCCGGTGCGCTGTCTGCGATCAGAACGCACCGCTGCCCTGCGGTCGTAGTGATCCACCGCGTGGGGATGCTGTCAGAGTTGAACCAGCGCGTAATTTCCGGACCCCATGACGCCCAGGGAATGCGGGGTGGAGATGGGGACGATGGCGCGTTGGCATCGGCGTCGGCATCGGGGTAGGCGTTACTTCCCGGAGCTGAACTCGAGGAAGGAGCACCTGCGCTCTGTCCGTTTTTCCTCGGAATAGAGTCGGCACCCAATCCTCCGTCATCCATACGAGCACCTGCCGCCGTTTCCTCTTGTTCTCTCTTTCTCTCCTTTTCCTCCTTCCTCTCCTCCCTCTTCTCCTCCTGCTCTTTTTCATACTGCTCCAATACGTTCACCAACGCACTCCTATGCGCAACGAACGTAAACGTGTGTCCGAACTGGAAGTTCCCCAGCTGCACCCCCAGGATCCTCACGGCGAAAATGCAGATCGCCTGCTCCGCGCTCGCCAGGTAGCCCCTCTTCGGGAAGAGATCCTCCTCTTCCTCTCCCTGGCCTTGGGCATTCAAGCGTTCTCTGGCTTCTTTCTTTTTGTCCAGATAGGACGAGGCGCCGATAGGATTCGGCTCTGAGCGGCACGATATCCCACCGACGGTGCGGCCTTCAGCGAGGGTGGGCAGAGATAAGGAGAGGACAGGAAGATGGGAGTTGCTATCAAGGCTCGGCTTGGACGGGATACGAAATATATCGAGCGCGTTCGTCTGGGTGTTCGGTAAGAGGATGATATCTTCCGTGAGGAAGACAAGGCCCGAGTATGTTTTGTACGGGACTGCGAAACTCTACATTAAACAAATGATAGAAGCTTAATCAACCGTAACAAAAACGAGAATAGAATAAGAACGTACAGTTTTGACCACCGCAGTTCTCCAATCGTAAATGAAAACTCGATCGGGCGGGCTAGCGTCGTTACGGTGGTAGAATAGCACAAGGACGAGATTGTCGCCGACAATCTCTATCCCAATTGCAGGCTTCTCGTAAACAGAGTTCATGACATGAAGGCGGTGTTTGCGAGCTTGGGGGTGCGGTTTTCCGGAAGAGAATTCAAAGAAGGCGAGCTCGATATCAAATGTCGTACGACCGCCTGGGACGATGTGTGGAGTCCTGAAGAGGTATCGTCAGCGTAAAGCCGTCCAAAACACAAAAGCCAGGAAGAAGAGAAAAAAATGTAAACAGAAAGCAAGCGATAAAAAAACGTACGTAGTAACAACAGCAATCAAATCATGCTCATACACACAGAGACCCATATCAATGATCATTCGGCCCACATCGATCGTCTTCCACTCCGCCTCCTCTTCAGCATGGCTGGGCAGTCGCACATAGTGCAATGCCCTCCGCGTTTGATCTCCCAACAGGTACACTCCGCCAGTGAGGTCATAGATCCCCGACGGGCTATGTTTCACCGGTATGCTCGCGGTGAAGTTGGGTCTAAGCACGGCCCAGGCCTTCTCCCCTGCTTTGAGTTGCGCAAGCTTGGTAGACACCGGAAGAACAGAGCAAGGGTTGTCCATCGCTTTCGCCCCTATCAGGGCGACATGGTATTGGAGCGCAATGCTCCCGCGAATGACGCTCAGCAAGTACCTGCATGCGAGCTCGCAAGCGACTAGGTCCGTCGGGAGAGGTGGCCAAAGATCTGGACGACAAGTTCTGGAGGTAGATCAAGGAGCATTGGGGTATTGGGTTTGTCAGATGGCCGAGCAGAGAGCCGTGGTGGTCGTTCTGGATAAAAAAGAAAAATACGTTGTAATGGTGCCAAAGATATACCTGTCACGCACCATTCGGGAAATTTATCTTATCTTATCAGTTAGCCCCTGAGGCCTGGGCCTTCGAAGTCGCACAGAATTGGATTACACAAACTTGGAGCTGCTTGCCGACAAAACGACAACTAGAGAGGCAAATTCAGCTACAGCGGTGAAGAGAAAAGAGTTGATGATAGTAACCTCTGGCGCGCGCCAAGTATGCCAACCCCGCGTACTTTCTTGGGCCGCATTCTGCTCTCGTTGAGTGCCACTGCCAGCTTCAGTTCTCTACCTCAATTAAAACACCGCCTGTCGCTTTATCGTATACGGAATGGTCCAATGTAAATCCCAGCAAGATCCCATTTGCCGTCTTGGAGGCGCTCGACGACAGACATACGGCAATGATGCAGATATTCTAGTCTCAACGTCCACAAGTGGACGATCTCGGTACGAGACTACAGATATTCCATACTTTTGCTATTCAATTCTTTGGTATGTATGCAACAAGAAAGGGAGAATTAATAAAAAAGCTACAAAAGCAACAGCGAGGTCCCCACCATACGACGCATGAACGCGGGAGGATATCATATATATACATATACAAGAGGAAAGAATATCCCTCATACCGAAGGATATCCCACCACCGGTCAATCGCTTACTGCTCGCTAACGAACACGGCAGCCATACCCATACCCGAGCCAATGCACATGCTCGTCACGAACACCTTTCCGCCGGTCTGCTTGGCGATGTTCAAGCCCGTCGCAACCTGTCGGGCACCCGTGCATCCGAGCGGGTGGCCAATGGCAATAGCACCTCCGTTCAGGTTGACCTTCTCGAAGGGGATGCCGAGGTGCTGCACGCTGAATACGGCCTGGCTGGCGAACGCCTCGTTGATCTCGTAAAAGTCAACGTCGTCTTTGGAGATATGGGCGAGGTCGAGTGCGCGGGGGATGGCGAAGGCGGGGCCGACACCCATGATGCGTGGGGGAACACCGATGGTTGCGGCGGTCACAATTTTGCCGACGATGGGGAGGCCAAGGCGCTTGGCAACGGAGCGGCGGGCGAGGATCACGGCCGCGGCACCGTCAGATACTTGAGAAGCATTACCTGAAGGCGCGATATATCAGAATGAGAGAGAATAAACTGAGACAAGGAGTTGCTTACCAGCATGTGTTGAGCCGTCCTTAGAGAAAGCGGGCTTGAGCCTGCCCAAGCTCTCAGCGGTGACACCATCCCGGATACCATCGTCCTGGTCGACGACGATCGTTGTCTCCTTCTCTGTCTTGGGGTCGATCCATTTGGCGGTGATGGGGACGATCTCAGCCTTGAACTTGCCAGCCTTGTTGGCAGCAGCAGCCTTCTGGAAGGACTTGGCGGCGAACTCATCCTGGACCTTGCGGGTGATACCGTATTCCTTGGCAACGTTCTCGGAGGTGATACCCATGGGCAGCAAGCAGTCCTCGGCGTCTTGGTTTTCAAGGACTTCCTCAGAAATGTCGGGTGCAGCGCGGGCTCCAAAGCCGTTCGTCATCGATTCAACACCGGCACCTGCATGAAATCCAAGCAATAAGCAAAAATTCGCAGATTCTATACCAACATCACGCACCGATACCGATATCAATCTGGCCTGCGCGGATCTGGTTCGCAATTTGGTTAATGGCGGTCAAACCAGACGAGCATTGACGGTTGACGGTGTTGATGGAGGTCTCGACGGGGATACCTGCATGGAGGGCTGCCATGCGGGCGGCAGAAGCACCTCCACCTGGGGGAAGCACATTGCCAACGGCGATATCCTCAATGAGCTTGGGGTCGAGGTTGACCTTCGAATAGACCGCGCGGAGGACATGCGAGAGGATAAGCTCGGGTTTGGTGTCTTTGAAGCCACCTTTCTTTCCCTACAAAATCGTGAGCAACCTTGCAAACGACCTTGGAGCGTGAAAAGCTCACCCTCGTGATGGCAGAACGAACGGCGGAGACAATGACAACGTCGTTGTCGTGCTTCTGCAGAAGAGCAGCCTTTCCAGACGAAATTTGTGTAGACATTTTGGAGAGGTGTGGTGGTGGATGGATGAGAAGAAACGAATTCGGAGCTTTGCTTTATAAACAGGTTATCACAGTTGCCGGACTAAATCACATGTTCAATTCTCGTGTCAGCTTCGTCGGACACGCTCAATAACCGCGAACTGCACCCCTAACCCCAGAAAATCTTTCGGTTGTAAATCTGTGCTTCACCGTTCAACTCCGTTTCGTACTCGTGCTCCCCGTGGGGGAGAAGGGAACGGGGATGGATAATGAAAATTCACATGAAAGCACCGCTGACCCTAACCTGAGCTCAGACTGACAGGATCCTTCTTATGGTCATTGCCACGTGCTTTCCCCTCTTGTCGCTCTCTTCCGACGCTCTCTTCCTCTCTTCCAAGTTCCAAGTTCCAGGACAGAGCTTTATTTTAACTTTTCCATAAGCATCTGATTTCGAAGTCGCCGAACTCAAACCTACTCAAACCTCCGAGTCTTAATAACTTGAAAACACGGCATCGAAGACAGAAAACGGTTGTTCGAAACCGTCAAGCCTCCATTCACTATCGTCTCAAGCCAAATCGGACCAGACCAGGCCATCCAGCTACCCATGCGCCATTGAGATGATGCATCCTCGAAACTGTTCGTGACGGCTCGAAGAATATAAAATAGCACGATCTGGTTGAAATTATTAAGGCGCTGAAATTTTCGAAGAAGACCACCCCGACATGAAACACCCTCTATTAATATTGAACACCTGCAGAGAAATCCCGACCATCAGGACTTGAGTCGATATTCCCAAACGTCGCAGCACAAGGCACATATGTTGCACTGTAGGACCATTACACAATATCAGGCCTAACTGACGCTTGCAGCTGGCTGCTGCCTGAGGCGAAGAAGATTGGGAAGGTGCGCAGCAGTTTCCTGTAAACAAGCCTACAAAAACTGTTACGCGCTGATCGACTGTTTATTGGAAGGACGGAACATGTACCTCGACACCTAGGCTATGCGGCGAGTGGACATCAATGGACACTGTCAACTCTTTCAACTGTGTGCATTTGAGGATTGCCTCTCCGTAAGATTTGTCAAAGCACCATCGGTCCCCAGATATACCGCCAAGGTGCAATACCTCCAGCTTTCCCGCAATATTGGGGAGAACATTGCAGAAAAATCGGGTGGCAACGATATCGGTCTCCACGGTACTGGACTCGGATTTGCGCAAGTCGCTACTATCGAATATAACTTCTCGGATTCCTTCATAGGAGGACAGATAATCAAATAACTCGTCTTCAACATCGAGGATATGAACGTTGACCTTTTTCAACCGAATGCCCTCCATCCCCAGCGTTTTCCATATCGTAGGAAACGACAAGTCACGGTTGGATGGAGGTAAATTGAAGTGAATCGACAAAGATTCCAAGGAACGTAGGTGGTACAAGGTGGGTTTGTCCAGGATTATAGGCACATTCTCGAGGGAGAGAGATTTCAATCTCATGCGCGGTCGACCCATCACCTTAGGCAAGAAATTGTGAAGTGTTGGCATCATATTGGCCTTCGCGTTGTAGAAGTTACCCATAATGATGGATAGATTGGCTAGGCCAGGGCTATTTTCGATGACGGCCGCTAGTTCCTTGCAATTAGCCACTACGTTTGCGAAATCAAAGCTAAACTTGGATAGCCTCCGATGTGTAGGCTGTGGAGACCAGCCATATTATGGACCATGATTTAGGATATTCTCCTTCAGACATAAAAGAGATAGAAAGGTCGGGATGTGTCGAGTCGATACAAACTTGGAAACGGCTTCAAATGTTTCATCATAAACACGCCATCTGCAAGTTAATTTAATCATATGGAAGTTGGTCCGACAGTCCAATATTGACCGTACTACTCACGAAAGAGCCCGCACATTTTTCAGTTCCGACAGTGCAGCAGAAAGCGCGACTGGTAAGTCTTTACTTTGGCGACGGCTTCTTAGACTCCAGTAAGACGTGTATGTTCCACCCCAGCCTGAGGGTGGAGCCGAGAGGTGATAAATGGACACCGTACGAACATAATCAGTAGCTCTGGTCCTGTGTTCTGCATAGGCCTTCAATTTATCCACTGTAGGGTGGAAACTTGAAATGTCTGTGGCTACGTTGATTGACAGATGCGACAACGCGAGAGGCTCGACGGCACAGCATATTTCACGGCAGACAAGTCGCAGAGTCCTGTTATATTTTAGGTCGAGCTATGTTAAATCAGATTAGTGCTTGCCAAGTCGGCCATATCCTCCCCACTGAAAAAAGCCAGGGTTGTCATGCATACCTTGGAACCTATCTCATGTATAGTTTCTGGGCAAGGGAAAGTATATCAGCCATTGAGGAGATCGTCGGCAGGATAGTATGGACAATGGACTCAAACATACGGAACAGCTTTCGCCATCGTAAGACTTTTCCCATGTTTTGACGTCACAGCCGGAACAATATCTGCCTCATTCGTTCACTATAGGACCATCGATCACTGGTCACAGGCCGCACTATTGCTTGCTCTGTCGTTCTTCGAAAGACGACTATGTTGGAAGGCACCAATCTTCTGAGGAGCTGCCGGAATCTTAAGCTCGTGAAGGAGAGACCGAAATCCATAATAGCGTCGTTAGTGACTGTCCAGAAATCGGATTTACTGGCGTGTACTGGCAATTAAGATGGATAGAAAAATGTCCTAAAATTAAAAATCATCATCATAATCCAAGGTTCGTTGTCTATTTCAGGAGCGCAAGGGCTATACAGAAGCCAAGTGCAATGGTAATCATCGAGATCATGGTCCCTGCTGACGAACCGCCTGCAGCGCCGCTGCTGGAGCCGATATCACTTGTATCCGTGGTTGTTGATGTCCATACGCTGAGCGTACACACAGCAACTGGACTGATGAGATTGCAGACTCCGGAAAGAGTGGGTTGGACGGTGTCGGCCTCGTTGACATAATACATTGACGCGATAGAGGGGCCTTGTATCACGGTCGCTAGAAGATGCCTATCGACTCATATTTTGGGGAGTGTTAATAAGGGATGGAGAACGCACCTGGTCCGGGAGTCGCAATGCCTGTCTCTGGACCATCGATCAACGCAAATGTTGTGCTCCCCCTGTAGTCCCGATGACGCTGGCCGTCAAAGGGATTTGTCCCATTCAAAAGGAACATAGACAAGGACTTGCTCTTGGGAAACGACCACTAAATTGTGATTCAATGACAAGCTTCGCACCGAGAAAGAACCATGGAAATTCGTACCCGCAATAAAAGCAGCCGCTAAAAACAACACCGCAAACATTATGCTAGGGCGTGAACGGCTTCAAGTTTTGAAGAAAGCAGCAGTAAATGTTCGGCACTGACGGGACTGGATATTAGGAATAAGTGTTTGTGTCTTGGAGATGGCCGTTAAAGAGGGAGGGAGGGAATATTTGGACTGGCGGATGTGCCTTGGCCTCATTGCAAATCCTTGTCAATCCCTGTACGCTGTGTTTGACAAGAGGTCGGCGCTCAGTATTCAGAGCGGCCCAACCTGAAATTCCCGAAGTTTACACAAGGACCGAGACAATTTCACGGAAGTCTTTGATGTGTTGAGAACCTTCAGTAACGCATAGAAACAGAAGAGCTTGGAAGCACTGAGCTCTACATCGAGGGAAAGCGCCCGAAAGACAAAGGAACCACTGGCAGGAAAGTTTTCCGTACACCACCAAGACAAGGCCGCAAGACCTAGGTTAGGGTAATACATACGTAATACGGATCATTACCATCATCGTCGGCTTCTTGTCCAGTTTACATAACGCGCTCGCCGCTCAGAAATTACATCGGCAAGAAAATCGCTGGACATATTCATGCAAAGCTGTCCTGAAGAAACATGTTTTTCTCAATGTGGTGGTTCATCCAGATACATATAATTTCCAACAACACTCTAACACTGAATTTTGGCAGGCCCATCGTTGCTGCGGTCCATCCCTCGATGGCCTCGGAAGGTAAATTTATCTTGATATATGGCGGAGAATAATTCAACTAATGGCTTCATTCTTTGTAATGTCTAGTTGTTACGCTGGGGAGATAGGACTTTGTCCATTGATTCATTAACTGTATAAGCAGTCGAAGCATGACGAGATTACTATCCGAGTCTACCATCAGGTCTAAACCTTCGAGTACAGATTGCTTTTAATTATAAATCTTCCCTCGCCAAATGTTCGTTGCATCCTCCTTTCACGAGGACCGGTAAACCAGTTTTAACCAATCAATGGCATTTAAAGCTAGAATGCCTAGATATGACACTAGAGTCAAGATTTGAAGAATATTGCGTCAAAACATGAGTATGGTGGTCTAAACTCGATCAACCGTCCTCTAATCAGAGTCTCAAACCAAATCGGACTGCTCCATGCAAACCAACATAAAATCCATAAATACCCAACCAGCCACGGCACCTTCTTAATGCCAAGCTTCTTTCCTGTACCAATAACGACGTCCTCGACTGTAATCGCGACTGCTTGGAGAACAAAAAATACGATATTTCTGGTGAAAGAATGGATGCTATGGGTGGCCGCGAAGTCGCCAGTGCCGTGGGCCAGGCCTGAAACAAAAAATGCCGTATAAAGCTGCACATATGCAGAAGGAAACGTTCCCTTCTGAAGATGAAGCACAGTATAGGCGAGATATTGTCCATGGGCGGAAACCATCTAGGTCGCAGACCGCGGGCGCTTAGCAGCAAATTATTAATTTGCAAGATTAAAATTGACGTACTCGACGAACGGATTGGTGCCATGTTCTCCTGCGCATTGCAAAGAATCAGAAGAGTCGAGGAATATTACTGAGAACGATGGCATTACATACCCCCAGAATTTCCGAACGGTGGTAGTCTCTGCAAGGGGGCCGAACCACTCAGGCCATTCACTTGGCTGGGATTGCCCCATAGAGGTACTAAGCACAGAGGCCAGGATGTAGCTGAATTGCATGAAGGTATATATTGCCGACCAATACACCATGACGTTCCATGCTTGCCATACGAGTCCATGTGTACCCATCTCCTCGTGTAGCGAGTCATCTTGGCTGAAAGCGGCATTATGGCGCATGTAAAATGCCAATGCGTCATTCAGGATATAGTAGAACGCTTCCCGCTTTAGTTGCGACTTGACAAACGACCATCCAGTGAGGGAAGAGCGCCGAAGGCCAGGCGCCTCCCATGACCAGTTAACTCCACGAGAGTTAAAGATGAGGTCCATCGCCCATTTCAACCTTGCGTGCAGCGTAAAACCCCAGCTCATACGCAGGTGTTCTCTGTCCTATCTTCCGGAGTTGTAGTTGGGGCTCACTCAAAAGAATGAAATCGGAAGCCTCCCCAAGAAACAACGAATTCAGACCGAATTGGTACGCAATGATCGGCAGGAGGGTAGTGTTTGAAGGAAGGAAGAGGATGGAACCATAAATGATGCAGAGCAAGGGGAAAAATAATCTGCGACTGGATGATGGTCTGGCGACGACAGCGAACACGAAGATGGCATAGAAAAGAAGGATTCTGAAGGTATTAGATTGGAGGCTTGATACATTCATACTGTGCGGAGCAGCAAAGTTGATTTATGACAAGTCAAGCTGAAAGTATGAAATTTATATATGAAATGTGAAGAGATACGTTGACGTTAGACTTGAGTAATAAGTACAATCGTGGGCGGTTGATACGCTTATGCGGCATGATGATAGGTCTAGAAGCACATGACATAGATGATCCAAGTATTATATTCCCAGCCGCGATATATAATCGACATCCATGAGAACAGCTTCATCGGGGCGAGGAACATCCCCCCGGACAAAACGATGGGTTCTCGAAATTGGCTTTACTCAGATACCAATGCTGGTCTGCACACTACCTTGAGGCACGCTCGGCAAGGTAACCCGGAACACTAGGAATTGATTATCAACATCAATGCCTGCGTCAAACGGTACTCCCAGCGATACGCCATGGGTGCTGAGGAAGTCATTGTCCGACTATATTATGAATATCGGTAAGTAAGCAGTATAAGTAAAAGGTAGATTCAAGATAAGGATGTCGACGCACGGCTGTGATCAAGAAATAGTCATCGGGAACGCAGAGTCGCCAACCGGCGCTAGGGCAAGAGATTCCCATTTCGCGTCAATCAAAGTCTCGTCGTCGGGAGATCCTAACCTTCGGTTTAGCATGATGTTGGCTAGAGATAAAGAGCTTTTTTTTTTGCGCACCGTTATGGAGCCAAACCTCGCCAGTTGTGTATCGTCCACGAAGTTTACGAAAGAGACATATGTAGCGGCGATAATCCCTTGGTAAGCTTTCCTTTACTTGCAATTGGGTTGGCCGGAGAGTCAAATTTGGTGCCGTGGATATCAGTCGCGCCCGTTATAGAGAAGAGATCTGCTTGTCTTGAATTTGCGTTAATTTATAGCGCCACAGCTCCAGGCAGAAAACGAATGATATCTTACTTATACCCTGAATTGTTATCATCTCCGCCCCTTCCATCCCCATCTCTCGACAGTGCCAAAAACACCCCAGACCCCAAAAAGTGAATCTCACTGCATGCTTCAGTGTTGCCTTTACTACTTTGTGGAAGAGGAACCACCCATTCGCCTATCAGAGGGACGCTGCCAAGCGGGTTGGAGACATCGTAAGCAAGGAGGCGAGTGAAGCGCGAGGTACTTTTATCATCACCGCCGTCCTGTATTGTAGCTGATTGGAGCATTGCATAAAGGCTGTTTGTAGTTGGATCGAGTGTGAGGCCTTCGAAACCTGGGAAAAAAAAAGATGGGATTCAATGGTGGTAAAATAATCAGTAGCAATCGAATGATGTACCTTGGTTGGACGCGCGGCCAGTATCAGGGTCATCTAAGGAGGTAAAGTCTAAGCTGCCAGAGACTTCCGGAAGAATGGCGCTTGGGGGCTGGATCGTCTGAATCAAATTTCCAGCAGCACTGAATCGATAGATATATGGCCCGTATTCGTCGCTAAGCCAGTATCTGTCCCCAAGAAATCATCAGCTCTTCCAGTGTCACGTCTCTTCCACGGGGATTTGATTAGACGTACGACCCATCCGCATTCAAAATTATACCCTCGATATCTAGAGTCAAATGCGGCTCACTGCTTGACGCAATTGGCATTTGTGGGTCCGCGGTTGGCGCTGTCGGGAATCCACTTTGTGCCGGCCGAATCGCAGCAGGGTCGAGGCCACTAGTTTTGGTATTGTTGCGCTCAAACTCGAGGATAGTGTCGACGTAAGAAATCTTGAACGTTTCCTGTGCGGTCGTGAAATTGAGGTTGGCAGAGCTTGCATAAGGGGCCAGCGTAAACTGGAGCTCATGACGGCGGGCTTGATAGTCTACTGTGCCGTCTCTGCAGAGGAAACGGGATCAATATTGGACTCGTGGTCCGCGATATTCATGTAGGTCGGAGGACTTACACATTGAATCCTCGATCAGGATGGACGACCAAAGTTCCCGTAAACGTCCCATCAGTGTGCGCAGCCCAAGTACCGCGTTTAATGGCGATGGCACTTCCGATCCCACCAATCGTGTCTCCTGTCGATTCAAGGAAATCGGAAGGGATAAGCCCGAAGCCTACCAAACCCTGTTCACATCTCTGGAGTCAATATAATCTCAACGGAAGTGCGTGGGGGCAGACATACCTTGTTGACATAGGTCAGTCCACCCAGTGTCACAGATACAGCCGCAGAAGCAGCCGAGGAAACTGGGGTCGCATCCGTTCCTTCTATCACAGGAACGGAGATAACGGAGTCAACCAGGAAGGCTAGGAGTAATAGAGGAGCTGATAGTGCGTACATCATATAGGACACAAAAGTTCTCGTTATCAGATATCTGTAAGGTGCATTATATAGACTTTCCTGCTCTTGCAGAATCACGCATGACGTCGACATAGCATCAAGGTGCGTTCTGATTCCAGTCCCCCTTCGATCCTTGAGCACAATATTAGAAATTACCGATGACGTATCCATGTGGTAGAAGTGCCCTAGCTTGAGTTCGTCATGCCGGTCGATAGAAAATAGGCATTGCTCAGTGCTGGGAATTCGGGAGCACGAGGAACTGGAAGCACGTGCGTAACTCTTGAGAAAATCTTGTGGTATTTATCTGATTATGATTAGGTTCATAATGATTGTTACATCTATTCTGCAACGGTGAGTCGTTAGGAATAACTTGCTTGACATGTCGGAATGATGGCCAAAAATACCAGTTACTCACTGGAGCCCAAGCCGTTAATATACCACAAGGGTGCCGTCGGAGAAACCGAGAAACGCCAGAGTATCGTCATACTACTCCCACACAAAGGATGCATCTTCGACCAACATGCCCTCTTCCATATCCTCGCTTCCTGCTTCTAAGCAAACATCGGCAATCGCGTCAGATCAGTAAGATATGACAACACACCTAACAAATCAAAATGGCTTGTATCGGCGGATAGTAAAATTTCCTTGAGTGTCATGCTCGGCGGGTCGTCGCCAAAGACGTCTTCCTCATCCGTGAGCCCCTCGTCCTCAAGAATCTTCTCTCCTTCTTCATCTTCAGAGTCAATAGATTTGGAAACCTGTCGGTGCATGCTCCGCCTTGCAGGCCTGGGCGTAGCATCCACATTCCTGGCAGCCCATCCACCATCCGAGTCTTCCGAGGCTCCGATGCCCCCACCAAACTCATCCGAAGAAACAGACCATGTCGACGAAGCTAAACGAGGCATGCCCATGGGTGGATCCATATCCAACAGCAGAGCCAAAGCGGCTGACTCTCGCGGTTTCGGCGTCCCCTTCTTCGCCGTCGCAGGCGTACCGGCAGTCCATATCCTATTGACTTCTGTTCGCTTTGCCTCTGGGGGTCTTGTACGGCGAGGAATACTCATTTTCGGTATCTTCGTCGTCTGTTGGAAATCGTGGGTTTCGTCTACGAGCTGCATAAATGATAGATAAGAACCTTGCTTGGATTTTTGAGAGAGGCATACCCTGTCAACTTCGTTATTCAGCTCGCCGCTAAGACCCTGAACATCGACGGTCGCCTGTGCGTCTTCTGGCCATCGAGAACCGACCGACTTGCGCCTGATGCTGCGTGATGATTGCTAGGAGACATCGAAGGAGTGCTCGGTCCGTCCGTGTTGGTACCTGCAAGGAAGAGCTCGTAGTCGGTACAGATGTCGTCGCCGTCCTTGTTTGACTCCGACTCGAGCTCGTGGCTTTGTCTCGTCTGCGGAATTTTTGACTCATATCCCACTTTTCATGTTAGCTGGTTTAAGTCGCGAGGCGGCAGTCTTGGCGCAGATAAGTCCGGTATTGAAGGGTAGGCAGGCAAAATCGACCCTCTGATATCCTCGATCTTCCTCTCGAGGGCTTCGTCGTCATCCACGCCGTCTGACTGCAGAATGTCAAACTCGAGCTCGAATCCTAACGAGGCCATGAGCTCTCTATCAGGTTCAGGGCTGAAATTAATGGTGCCGACTCGTTCGTTCGAGAGGTTCCAAAAGCCAAACCCGGATGTGGTGGGACCTCCATGTGCCGTTCGCGTAGTGATTAGGGATTTGAATTTCTCGCTCATCTCGAGGCTTCTCTTCTCCACCCGGGCGAGGGCATCGGCTAATGTTTGGCGCATACGCTTCTCAGAGTCAAGATGTCCTGCAAGTATGATCTCAGCGTGTGATCGGGATGGAATGGGAGGTACAGAGTCGCCCCAGCTGGCGCTTTAGGCTTGATTTGAAAAACGGACGACGCAGGCGTTTAAGATGCGCAGGATGGTGGGCTGCTGCGATAGGTAACGGGGATGGAATCACCTGAGCTTCTGTGCTGTTTCTATTAGTCATTGGTCATACAAGAGGAAGGAACCAACCGAGGACGTATCCACTTGAACTTGGGCACGACTCAGCAGGATTTTCGAGTCGGATGTTGTCGATTTGAGCCCGGCTAACTCGACGAGGAAGAGGAGGGCTTTTTGCCGTCTTCGCCTACCCAAGGTCGTTGGAGGAGTTCCTGGAAGCCGGATTCCGCAAGGGCCTGGAGACGGACAGTGGAAAGGGTGCTGTATTTCGAAGCAGTCACACTGCTTTGAGATTGAATGCGTTCCTGCGATTTCATTTCAAAATTCGACATGCCACACAGTAGTAAAGAAACGTACGCGAAGTGCCTTCAAATCAAGCTCCGATCTCGTTAGGAGGGAAGCAGACTTCGTCCATGCATGTCGGGTTCTGGTATTGCGCAAGGGCAGTAGAGTATGCCAGCGGCTGTGAGCGAAGTAACGCCTGACAAATGTAATTAGCAGGCGATATACCCTGGTTATTCGTATCCGAACCTACATACGCTCATCGTTTCAGGAGATAATAGACGTGAAGTCCTCATAAGGGCATGGGTGGACATAGATAACATCAATCGTTCGAACCTATGCGGAATCGTTGAATGAGTTCGGTATGGCACACATATTTTGGAAACTTACTTGTCCCCAGAACATTCTTCCATAGCGATTTTCTCACAACCACGTCTTTCCACCACCATCCTACTGCACCGGAATCCAAATCCGCAAATGATGGTTTGGACGTGCCTTTCCATTTGTTGATGATCGAGAAGAAGCGGGGTAGATACTTTGGTGTCGAAGGCTCTCTATATATTTTGTCAAAGAGGTCCTGAATGCGAGCGATTCTGAGGGTTGACTGCATGGGTATGAGGCGAGAATCTAATTTCTGGCATTAGCAAGAAATTTAACAGTGGCATTAGTCCAGAACTATGACTTCGATGGCTCTCAAGGCATCATCTAAATGTCGCCTTGAAAAGATCCTCCTCCATTCGAACAAATATAATAACAGGGAGAGATATGCTTACGGTTTTTACACCTTTTCCTTCAATCTTCCCTACCAAAAAATACGCGATATCTTCCATTGTCTTTGCTCGTTCCCGCAGACCGCGTGTCCGTAGGTTGAAGATATTGTGGTCATATTCGGCACTATTCGCATGGGCATATTCCAATATATGGAGGTGAACGAGCAGAAGAAGGGAATTAGGGAGACATAGAGCGGTTATAGAGGGCGATGACATTCTCTTGAAGGCTTGCCGCTTAGCTCGCAATTAGCACGCACGTCGTGGCTTGGGCAATCAGCGCGGACGTTGAAATATTCTAACTCCGATAAGGCTGATCCCGAGATCCGAATATTCAGCCTGACTGCCATCAACCACATTCTTATACCAGTATAACGTACTTCCACGCGCGTTTCTACATGGTCCGGTTGTCGACGCGTTGACAGTCCACAAAAGCTATCATTCCATTGTTCAAGGTTAAACCCGGTTTCATTCGTCAAGAAAATCCCACCCAATGTCGGCCCGAACTCTGGAACCGCGAAGGCAACTCGGAGGTTACATGATTTCTCAAATTTCCATCTTATGACGAATTTTGGTCGGCCTTAGCTCATTTGCCAGGGGTTTCAATCGTCGAGCTTCTTACATAAAGCACGGAACTAACTGGATCATGAGTCGTCGCTCTCACACGTTTCTTTTCTCGTCAGTTTTCAGCCTTGTTTTCTTACGTTTTTTGGGGTTGAAGTAGATCAGTCTATCCTCTTATGTAGTGGGCAGCGATCACTGATGACTATACTGTAGCGCATCAAGGCATGAAACTTTCTCGAACGGACTCAGCATGGCAAAACAGGCGCATCCCGAAGCCGGAACTAGGCTCGCCAAGAGGCCACCTGAGCACTTTCGAAACGTTGTCTCAGGGTGGTTTCCACCACTCTGTCATAAGATCTGCTTGGGTCAGCATACCGTTTCCGATTCGATGTTCCGTCCTTGGTGCCGCAGGGCCATTCTGCATATAAAGGGTGGATTTGTATCTATGCATTCAAGGCATTCACCCATACCAGTTTCCTTCTTGCCGCAATGCTGGATTTGCTTTCTCTGCCTCCGGAAATTGTCGAGAAAATCACGGATCAGGTTCGTCCGTCATCCATAATCCTGTCGCGAACGCGAGTGCTTTCCTAATCCGCGTTGATGGATTACTTAGCTTGAAGGAATACACCAAAAGACTGTTCGCCTCGTATGCAAGCAACTCAACTCCGTCGTCGAGCACCAACTCTTCTCCAATATCGTTCTGAAATATAGCAACTACCAACCGGATTTGATCTGCGAGCAGTTGGAAGCACTCGCTTCGCGAAAAACGACGGCTAGGTTCCATGCTCGGTCACTGGAGATTCGAGGGTTCAGTGTAGACTCGCACTTGGGTGCCAAATCGCGGTCACGCTCAATTGAGCGCACCAGAGGCTCGCCGAGTCGCTCGCGCAGTAGGGGTCCTCTTGCGGAAAACCATCAAGCAAACAAGGGCCTCCTTGCACATCTTGCCCAAGCTATCTGCTCGCTTAGCAAAGTGCAGGAGGTATGGTGCGTCAGAGTGCCCTAAACATCCAAGAATTTATGGGATTTGCTGACCCCGTTGAACGTTGTATATGCATAGGTGGCATCTCAGCGTAAATGATCCAGAATGGGCGAAGATCGTCGTCATGGACTCTCTCGCATCCCTGCCTTCCCTCGAGGTGCTCCGAATTTCCCTCGGAGGCGCGCCAGCTTCGTCCTTGAAGCTCGAACTACTAACCAACCTACGCAAAATCACCATTGCGGGCTACTGCCCCGACTACCGAGCGGACATCGTGTCGGGCCTGGCTATTCTCATCTCCAACTCCCACAATTAACGTATCTGGACGTCGGCTTCAAGGGCCGCGCGAATAGTAGCGACTTGGCGACTCTCCACGACCTTTTCGGTGCCGTACCCCCGGAGATGCCCCTATCAGTATCTCATCTCGTCTTGCAAAGCTGGTGTGTCCGCCTGGATTCGGTGACCCTTACCCATCTGCGCGCGTTGGAATCCCTCTCGTTATACAATAACATCGACGTGCGCCAGAACCCTCCTTCGAACGTGGATGAGCTGGCCATGGAGGAACTCATGGCGCGCACGGAGGCATATTGCTCCTCGAACGACGACATCTGGGACGCGCTCCGGGAAGACCGCATCTGGCTCAAGGAGATCGCCACGGATGGGGTTAGTCACGCGTTGCTCGATTATCTCGCGTCGTATTCGGGCCTCCAGAAGCTCACGCTGAGTTCCTCCTCCACTCACGACGGGCTCGCATCCGACGTCCTCGCCCTAAAGTTCTACAAGGATGTGCTTCCTAAACACGCCGCCTCCCTCGTGGCTCTTGATGTGTGCCCAGAATACGAAGGCAAATGGTGCTTCGGACTCCACAATCGCACTAGCTTCCTGGATTGCACCAACCTCGAAACCCTCAAGGTCAATATCAAGTCGGACGAGATCAACCGTGCGAAGGAACAGGACGTAGTGGTGAGTCATCTTCTTCCCTTAATATACGCTATCAGTAGGCTCATAACATACTTGCGCTTCAGTGGACATTACTCGAAATAGCCGATGAACTGCCGCGCCTCTCGCACCTTACGATATCCTCTGCGGACTCTGAGAGCAACCGCGGCGGACGCAGCGGGAACCCGACCATTGGGCACATCTACCACGCCAATAAAGAGATTTCTCAGAGTGTCACGACGTTTGGGCCCTTGGATCCTTCTGTTATTGCGAAAGTCATCACAACGCCTGCTCGAGAGTACGTCGCGAGGTCCGACGAAAAGGCTGGGGCAGGCCTCTGGTACCGCTCTTCGATGAGCCAGGGTAGTCATCTCGAACTCTAGAGATTTAAAGGGTAGGTTTTCGTGGACTAATGACCGTTCCTTGTATGCTCGATACAGGAAAAGGTCAAAGTAATTATATACAAGCAAATTATCCCGTTTCAAAGCTTTTCATGCCATTGACCGACTAATAAAATTATTCACGGCCGATGAGGGCTACTGTATAAGCCCTATCACACCGAAGATGGCATATGTTAGACGAGGCATATCGTTCTATGGCGAAATGTTAACAGACAGAAAGACAAGATTACAGTCAATTGTAAGAAGCTAACTATGGAAACCGAAGCATATCCAACATAAGGAAGAAAGCTGCACAAGAACAAAATGACGAGGTTAAGTTCAATTTTCTAGGTAGACAGACCCCTCGTCGAGTACGACTCACCCTCGGACTTTTCCAATGACATGCTTTCGCTGGAGCCGTTCCAGCCTTGCATACAATACGACATTATCCATGCCGTTATTGTCGCCCTTCGTCAGAAGCAGTTGGTCTTGCACAGCAAAGTCAAGAGCTGTTTTTGGCGATGGTCGATAACGGGCATCTCGGAATGTCCATCTTGAAGGATCATTTTCTTCGTCGAGGTTGCGAGCCTCAATAACTCGATGAACGATGGAGTCTGAGCGGCAGGCACATCGATGATGTCTCCTATTCTGTATTGCCATACGATGGATGTGTCAAGAACAATAGATCTTCGCGTTTGAAAGCCGGTTCCATGGATCCACTAGAGGCTATAACGTTGATCTCAAGACCAGGGCGATAGGAGACTCGGAGTTTGAAACAATACCCAGACGTTCATAGAGTATGAGAATGGATGTTATCGAATATCCGAAAGACAAAGCCTAGAGCAGAAGCTGAAAAAAATGCGAGTCAACGTTATAGAGCAATTTATGGCCTTTTTTTAAATAAAGACAGCCCACCTGGCATCTCCGTATGCCGCGTAGGTCATAGTAGCAAGGAAGGAGATGAGCATCTCAAAGCGAAATGCTGCTTGAAGATATTAAGACGAATATACATATATTGCCGCGGTGTCGGGTAAGGCAGTAAGAAGAAGGTCCTTCTGGCAGGAACACGTAGGGATGTAACGGCGCGTTGAGCTATGGTTACGCGACACGTTGATTCTGACTGAATTGAATTTGAACGCGCTGACCTATACAGTCACGTGATAAATACTGAAAGGTGTTAAGTCCATGGTTGACTACTTAAATAGCAAGGCAAGTCCTATGGACTCACAAGTTTATATACATCAGGAAGCGAAGGGGCGACAGAGATTTGGAGGATGATCGGAATGGGCCTCAAGCGGTTCCATTCTTCGACATCTCCTTTCTCGCATCACTCGACCACTTGAAGAATTGCACTTCCACTGAGGGTCAACGTGCTCTCTCAGCCTTTGAGATCGGCCTTTGTCATAGCCAGGACCAACAGGCCTACGAAATTCGTAGTCAGCGCGAAGCTACATTGTGATCAGAAAGGTTAACATACCGAGAACAGATGAAGAACTTCTTCCCTTTATTCGGGCCGGGCTTGTTCACAGTATACTCTTTAGCCGGCTCACCATGGACGGAGCATTTCGGTACTTGCGTAGGTGCGAGAAGGGTGTTCCAAGCCTGCTTGCTCTCCTGGTCCTTTTCTGTCTGTCCAAGACCTGAAGAGCTTTGCGAACTTGAGGGCATGATGTTATCTTCAGATTGCGAGAGCTGAAGAGCGAGTCTATAGTCGGCGTCTTCGTCGACATCTGTCGTATCAGGCAATGCGGTATCTGCGTCGAGGGCGAAGGGAATCAGGTGATTTCACTTTTCCTTTAGATTTGGACGTAGAGGCACGAGTGGATGATTTCGAGTTGGAAGTTTGGGCTGGGCAAAGAAGCCGGCCAGTGTTGACTGCCCAGCCTTTTTCTCTTTCTTGTCCTTGCTCTTCCCGTTTCCTTCTGAGATTTGTCAGCTTCGGCTTCTTGGTCGACGAATCGGCGGAATCGGGGACAATTTTGCGCTTGGTACTCGAGACCGAAGGGGCTGATGAGCAACGGAAGGCGTTTGTGGAGTCGATGACTCCGGAGGCTCCTGCTTGGCGAAAGGCAAGGAAGATTCAGTGAGGTCAATGATGGCAGGGGTGGATGAGGGGCCATTGTCGGAAGCCGCCTGACGAGAAGTGATTGGTGGGCTTTGAGACGAGACAGATTGCGAAGAGATTGATTGTCTAACAACGTTTCTCCGGACCTCTTCCCGAAAAATGTCGATAGAAGCGTCTGTTTGTACTCATCCCAGTATTGGCTGCCAGGCGAGGGGGTTCTGCCATGCAACCATCGGAAGGTTTGGCACCCAACACATCAGACAATTTCACGATCGTTCCATCTTCGTTGGCGATCTCATCTCGCAAATCAACAAAAACAGGACAGTGGTCGCTGCCTTTGACTTGAGGTTGAATGTCAGCAGCCTTGACCCACGGTACGAGGCCAGGAGTGATGAGTATGAAATCAATTCTTGTCCCGTAGTTCGTTTCTCGTGCCGAAATCTTGGTGTTCCAGCCTATATTCCATACGAGGCAAAGTGGGAAGAGGCTCAACCATTAACCAAGAAATGGAATCACGTACATGTATACATCCCTTTTCGATCAGGCCAGAACTTCCTGACGATGTCAACCATGCACCCACCGGTGCCGTCTTGTGTTACCAGCCAATCCCTTATCCACCGCCGATAGTCCTTCCCCCAGAAACCTTCTTCTCCCTGAAGGCCTCGGCTAATCCACGCTCAACCATCAAGTGGCCTTCGCAATGATCTTGAATCGCAGCACAGGCATTGAGATCGCCAACGACCATAACCTCTCTGCCTTCCTTGATCAGACCGTTGACTCGCGCCTCGAGGAGTCTATGGTAATCCATCTTGAATTGTCCGCGTTCTTCAGTTCCGGTACCGTCGTTGGGGCAATACACGCTTATAAGGACGAATAAACCCAAGTCAACAACCACGGCGCGTCCTTCGCTATCCAAGTCTTCGTAGTCGACTTCATCTTCGTCTTCTGGCACCTGTGGGTCGATGACGTCCGGTGGATATGACCCAATCTTCGAAATTCGCTCATCTGCGTTGAGCGGCGGTCGCGGTTGAATGAGCCCTGTCAGCCCCTCCTCTGCTTTGAGAGGTACGACAGCACTTCGACGTGTGTACACGGCGATACCAGAGTACCCAGTTTTCCGCGTCGGAAATGAAAAGAAGGAGTCGAACGACGGAGGCAAGGCGACTTGTTTCGGTAGACCTTGTCTGGATGATTTCATTTCTGGATATCGAAAGATAAATTCCTTAACCAAAACATATCAAGGACAGGTATAAAAATACCTTGGAAACATATGACATCTGCATCCAAGTGATTCAGAATATCATCAAAAGTCTTAAGAGTGTTCCATCTGTTAGGAAAGTCATAAATATGACCCATCAAAAAAGTAGTAAAAATGCATAGACTGACGGGTGATACTGCGGAAGCGTGCGGACTCCATTCTGTAGGAAGTCGTGTTAATCGAGCTTTCCAGCAATACCATGCAATTAAACTCACTATATTCCAAGTGAGAACGCGCATGGAATGCTCTCTAGATCTTCTGCCAGTCCAATTTCGAATTTGGTTTCCTGCCTTCGGGGTATATCGCAGCGAAAACGACACAAGAAAGCCTCTTTTTAGCGCCAAAAAGACTAGAAGAAAAGATGTTGCATTCTTCTCTAGGTATGTGTCCGACCTTGAAGGACAAATATTAGTCCAAGGTCAAGGTCCAAAGTAAGGAACAAACCACACGCCCTGGCACATGGCCGATTGCTTTCGTAATATTATTTGGCAACATAACCCATTCCTAACACCAAAGACCGTCTCAATAAATTTCGCCCTGACTGAGTACCGTAACAATGGGTCGTCTACGTCGTTCTCGAGCCCATCATGCAAGGAGAGACGTACAGCGAGCGGCCAGGACGAGGGTATGTCAAAAAATGTCTCTGCATCTCCACCGTTTCTGACCGAAATCTCCTGTTTCTCAGGTGAGGACTAGGGATTTAGATCAGATCCAACAAATAGACCTCGATCCAAAAGTGAGGGCGATGGTGGCCTCTGCGTTAACCTTGTGAACTGAATAAAACTCTAGAATCGGGCCGCTTTGGAATCGCAGCCCATTGACTTCGAAGTGCCTGGTCTCGCGCAACATTACTGCGTGGAATGTGCCAAGTGAGTTCCAGTGGTCCCTTCACCTTCTCCGCCTCGTTGCTAACCACACTTCCCTGCTTTTTCAGATATTACGAAACAGATGCTGCCCTACAATCTCACTGGAAAAGCAAGGTCCACAAGCGGCGCCTTAGACAGCTACGAGAACCTGCGTACACAATAGAGGAGTCTGAGCGTGCGGCTGGATTGGGAAGGGAGCCGAGACGACCGGTTGCAGCTGTTGCACCAGCAGAGTTTATGGTCGAGGCTATCGCTGTTTGATATGTATAATTTCTGTATAAAATGCTTACTTTCACTTGGGCGCTCTCACGACTTAATAGATCACGATTTCATTCCATCGAATTCTGGGACAGCAAGAAATACGCCGAAAAATCTTTACAGCAGTTATTTTGCAGATGTCACTTATCTACCTCAAGGATGTCGCCATGCTGCAGTCGCTGAACTGGGAGGAACGTTATGAAAAGCATTTTCATTCAATTACATTTTCTATTCAATTCACCTCAACAGCCGCTGTCAAAACATCCAATGCGGCCAGCTGACCCCACGATGTGAAACTCGTAGGCGTTGGTCCCGACCAATTGGCAGAATAAGAACTTCCATTCGCAGCCAATTCCAACAGGGCGTTGTACTGATTCCAGCCGTACAAGAAACATGGTCAATGATAATTTGAATATGAACAGGGAATGGCGAACCTGGACATCGATATAGGCACGAATGAGCGTGCGTAGCTGGGCGTTCTCTGGGATCCTTCGGAATGCTTCGCGGAGTCCACGGATGAAAATGGCTAACAGATAATCGAATATTCAGTGTTTCTGCCAAATACCAACGATAGGCAGAGAGAAATAGGACATACCCTTGAAGCCAATACCATCGTTATTTTGGGTATTATCGGAGCCTTCAGTGATAATCCCATTCGATCCTTGCCAGGACGTATTCTTGACAGCAGCTGCAATAATCGATAGCATCCTAGCAAATTCGAACAATCATCCTTTTCAGAACAGGCCCAAGAAACCAAGGGACGGAGGTTTACTTACAACGCATTCCATTGATTATCTGCAGTAACATCCGCAAGGACAGAAAGACCTTCGATAAACTTCCCACTATTATACGTGAAAAGCCACGACGCCGGAGATCTAGTGCAGTCAGCGCCACTAACAGTGTCTAGGACTATATCGTTAGTGTTGAGGTTGTGAGCCCGAATCCAATTAGCACTGAGAATGCGGCATTCGTATATTTCGCGTCCTGCGTCTTTTCAGCTAGATAAGCTGATAATCTGGGTAAAAGTCAGGTGTCAAGTCCTTGAACATGGGTAGACAGCGCCGACGTTATGAAGAGTCTGTGTGGGCCCTGTCAGCCGGATAATTAGGATTTGTAAGAGAGAGGACGTACCCAGTGGTTATTGAGTTAACGGATGTATCGTCCGGTGTTGGTCGCTGAAAATGAATCTTCAGCACTCCTACAAGAACATATCTATATCTATCAAACGCACCCAAAACACCCCACCCGCCATAGTGACTAAAACAGAAATCAAAAGAAGACGATCAGTCAACTGACATATATCAAGAATATGAGCAGATGAACCTCCATCGCACGTTCCCGCAAGAGGAAAATTCTTGAGGGGATGCGTCCCAGCCTGAGCTTGAGCCTGTGTAATCTGGCTATGACGAAATAAAAGAGCGACCTTAAATTCAGAAGTAACCAGAAACTCACAATCGCGAGACAGAGTTCCACGTTGCGATCGAGTTGTTCAGGAGCTCGGTATCATTGTAAGCTTTGTTGGCATACATTGCCGCTGTAGCCCACCACCTGGAACCAAATTGCGATATTGTGGGTCGGACATGCATTTATGTTCGGAGGGAGAATGTGCGTACAAGGCATCATCGTTGAACTGATAAATTCAAGTTTTCGCAAAGTCAGAGATTTGTAAACCTAAGAGACAAAAATAAAATACGTTACCCTATTGAATGGAGGACATCAGCGACTGTAAGACACAGGACATCAAGAAAGCCTCACCCGAATTGATCATAGTTAAGATAAAGCCCGAAGACGAGGTTCAGATTTTTCACAACGGCGGCTTTATTCGTCCCTGTCCCTGTAAACTGGTCCTGGATCGCCATGGCCGACCAGACATTGCCTGCCTGCCAATATCCTATACCTGAAGAAAAAGAAAAACGTAGTCGTTTACGATCCCAATAGAACGGCTATTAATGTGAGATCAGACTCACCTGCGAACTGTCCAGTGGTTGGCTGGAGTTGAGGGATTATAGCGTTGATTGCATTCTGGGCAATACTAATACGCTGTGAAAGGGCTCGCGAGGTAGAGGGTTCCTTTTCATATCATAAATCAGATGGAGTCAATCGTGACGGTCGAGCGTCCCGTTGAAACAGTGTGCACTTACCCTCCAATTAGGATCAACGCTTAGATTTTGAGCGTATGAAAATCCACATAATGCAAAGAGAGACGCGTGAATGATATAAAAGAACATCCCACCGCAGGAATCTAGCCAAATAAGAGCTGGACAAGAGCAATGGCCAACGAGAGTAGATGGTGGTCAGGAGGAAGCAGTCGGGGCGCAAGCTAATGATCTGAGTGGTGCATGGTGGATACCATACATATATCACTTGAAACACCTTCGAGAATCAACGGCGACGAGGACAACGATCTAAAATAATATGCTTGGGGTAACTGGGGCGGCATGATGCATGATGTTTTCTCCATGGGTCCAAAGCTGCGTCACCCATCCTCGTGTTCGCCTTTCCGACTGATGTCGAAATCAACACTCATGACCCCGTACATCACCGTTCGAAAGAAGTGGAGAAGAAGCACCCTCACAAGTTCAGATGAGCATGATCCGGCGAGTGCTAGCCCAATGAATGAACTACTGGTAAAGGGGATTCAGATGTCCCTGTTCTTTAGAGGTTTGTTTCTTGTCGTGATTGTGGGCTTTCAAGTCCATGGAAAAAGTAGCACTTCAAAGAAAACTGAAAACCATTCGTGTGCAGTATCGGCATTTCGAGATCATGGGATAACATGGTGGTGTCGGACAGACGAAGGAAGAGCAGAAGCTCCGGCCCCCGGCCCGTTTAATCAGCAGCCAACGTCATCATGCTCAACGCTCGTTACCTACAACATTAGCTGGCCTCAACGCAAAAACGACACAACATAAAAGTGATTGGGCCCGTAGGCACCTAAAGGACATACATTAACAGGAAGCGTGTTCGACACAACCTCGGCATAAAATACTGGGTAACAAACAGAGTAGTAAAAAAAATCAGCCACGAAAGAAAGAAAGAAAGAAAAAAGAGGAGTGGTAGAAAATAATAAAAGATTCAAAAGTAAAAAGAGACGATAGAGGTAGGACACAGCAAGAGTCAATACGAGATACGATCACGAATACACAACAAAGAGAGAGATAAAGGGAGAAAACAAAGGGGGTAAATGCGAGGGAGGCGGGCTATTAGGATGGATGGGTTCAATCAGCGAACCCCCGAAGGCGACGATGAGGAGGAGGAACGGTGTTACAAAAGAGGAAGAGGGAAAGGAGAAGTACTAGAGGGCGGCCAGATTGATAAAAAATAGATATTCCGAAGAGGAATCGGTCCTTTTGCGAAGCGATCCCACCGCCCGAACATATATGCAACAAAAGGAGGTAAGGGTCGACAGAAGGAGAGGGAGAGGGGGTTGAGGAGGCGGAAGAGTAAGGAAGAACAACATAATAAACATATCCAGAACTATTATCGAGACGTTCGGGCGATCGGTCGGTCGGGTGAGATGGAGTGAGATGGAGTGAGTATGTAGCACTAAACACAAAAGACACATGAAATACGATATGGTAGGTTATTCAAAGAATAAAGCGGCTAGATGGACGACGCGATTAAAACGAGCACGGTAAAAGAGAAAGGAAGTCGTGGGATGTTGAAGGGAAGTGGGCGAATTAAAAGAACTGTCCAAGGGCGGAAGACGAGGAGGAGTAACCAAAGGAAGGAAGGAAGGGGCATATTGGAGCAGAACCAGGGAAAGGCGTAGGTGGAAGGGATGAGGGTCTGTATTCCCTCAATCACGGGTGCAGTAGAGCTAGCCTCGACGACGGGCCATATCGAACTCCGTTCGCGGTCGGCGGCGCTGGCACCACTTCTATTCAATGGAACAGCAACCGGAGCAGTAGTGCTGCTAGACGCAGCTGCCGCTGGGGCTGGCGCCGACGAGAGTTGCGGCGACTGGTGTTGCGACCCCGGCTGTTGAGGCTGCGACTGCGGAGGAGACTGATGCGCCGCCAACCCCCTCATCTCATCCAACGTCCTCTTCATACCCGCCATGAGCCGATCCGTCCTCTCCATCATCTCCTCCCACTTCCGCTTCTGCTCGCCCAGCTCAAAGTAATGCCGCTCGAGGTCCATATACGACGGGATGCCCAGCCCCCCAAGCGCCACGCCCGCGGCGACCATGAGGCTCGACATCTCCGACGGCGGCGACGACCCCGCGTAGTATTGCTGCGGGACGGGCAGCGCATAGCCCGCGCCCGGTCCAGATCCGGCAGGTCCTAAAGGCGAGTGAGTCCGGCTCGGTGCATTCGATCCAGAACGGATATAACTAGAAGGCGCACTGGCACTACCCAAGAACGCAGCGTTGTTCAGCGCCGCCAATGGCGGCAGCTCGAATGCGCCGTGGGGGGGTACGCCCCCAGGGAAAGGCCCGCGGTAATCTTGGTTCCTCGATGGCGCGCGATGGGGCGACGCCGACCGACCGCTATCAGGCCAACCGTTCGCCCCACCCCGCCGCTTCCTCTCCCGCTGTGCGTCCCTCGCCTCTTCCTCGTCCTCGCCCTCCATAACGACATCGTCGTCCTTATCCGCAGCAGCCCCACGAGTGAGCTTGCCACTACGCCTCGGGCGTTTCTTTTTCGGCTGGTCGCCTTCCCCGTCGCTATCTTCGTTTCCTGCGCCCGGTCCTCCAGGCGAGACACCGCCGATACGGCCGACGGCGACAAGCGCCTCAGCAGCGGCCTGGTCAGACATGCGCCCCGACATACTGCCGCTGCCCACACCGGGGGCAGCAGGAACGCGCTTCCGTCGCTTAATGACTGTCTTTTTCATCGAGTTGGGTCGGTGTGTACCGTGTAGCTTGAAGTATAGACCTAGAAAATTCGTACAAGGCGGAGTGATGAGTATCAACATCGCAATTTGAAATAAGCAGCAGGATAAGTCAAAAAATAAACAAAACGCAAAAAATAAAATCAGTGTGACGACACTCCATCGGAGCTCGCCCTGCGAACATGAAAAGAGGTCGAAAACCCCAAAAAAAGTGAGACAGAACAGGGAAAACCAAAGAGGCCAAGAATCGCGGACTGCGCAGACCGTGGGACACGATAAGTCGCGAAGATGTGTCCATCACGAAATCGATCCCATATCTGATAAGATGTGGGAAAAGATAGCAGTTGCCAGCGCATGAAAGATGAAACCGCCGAGGAGAACCAAGGAGGGCGTCGTCCGCCTCGAAAGACGAGTGCCAAGGAAAGAGGCATTGGAGATGGAAGAGAAGAAAAATATTATGGTAGAAGTGGGAGGAAACGAGAGAAAGAGAAAAGAAACAAAAAAAAACCAAAGTCAAAGAGGGTGGAGATAAAAATGCGCAAGAGGCCTGCTTCCTCGACTACTCGGATAAGGTCCACATGGAAGGAGAAGCAGGGATGCGCTGGAAAGAACACAACCCACAACCAATAAACCACGAGGCAGCGCAAAAAAACCTCTCCTCCTCGGACCATAAAAACACCCACCCACGCGCAAAACGAAATGAAACAAAACCGAAACGAAAGGAAGAAAAGACCCACCACAAGCATTACAAATATTATTCCCCACATCATCCCGCCTCCACAGCGGCGTCGTGCTCGTCCCGCAATTCGCACAACACAGCGCCCCCACCGCCGCGCGCACCTTCTTATTCCCCCCCACACCACCACCACCACCAACCCCACCCACACTCGCATCACTATCCGCCCCGCCCGCAGCAGCAGGCGACGCCTCCGCGTCCATCTTGTGCTCTCCTCCTGCGCCTGCGGTGTCCTTCCCCGCTGCATCGCCGCCATGTGCCGCACCACTTCCACTCCCACCTACACCACCGGGGCATTACTGGCGCCTGCTGCGGCACCACCAGCACCAGAAGCGACGGCGGCGTTCGCCTCCGCAGCTGCGTTCTCCAGCTCGATGCGGGCTGAAAGCGCGAGCACGTTGTTGTACGTCGGACACCCAGAGCAAGTGGTCGTACCTCCCGTCCCATCGCACCGCCCGTCGCCCGGACACGTTCCGCCCGTGCTCGTCGTGTGCGGCTTCGGTGCACTGGCCGCCGCCGCTGCTGCTGATGTGGCTTTCGGAGGCATCGAGGGTGACGAGGACGGCTTGCCGTTGGTCGTCGAGTTGGTTAGAGAGCCAGGTGCAAAAGGCGATGGGCCGACGGTTGTATTTGCTGTCGTTGTCGTTGGCGTTGTTCCTTGCGCCGCCGTCGCTGTCGACGGGTTTGATGATGATGAAGGGTTGGTGGTGTTGTTCGAGGGTGAGGACGTCCGGCCAAGGGAAGATGGACGAGGCATGTGTCGTGATTTTTGATAAAGGCCTGGATAATGAGAAGGGTGCGGTAAGTGACCTGTTTTTGCGGCCGAGAAGGAGAATGATACAGTGAAACGTAACAACGAAGGGGGATGGAAGGAAGGCCCTGTCAAGGGCTGGTTTAACTGATGCAACAAGGGATGAAAGGGAGGCGCTGGGGCGTGCTGACTGGAGGGTACTTGCAGTACTTGCATCACCCAGCCTCGAAGTAAGTCGCTCAAATGTCGTATGTTGGGCTGCTTGATCTTGATAATACAAAGGCAAGCAAACCTCTCAAGGCAAGGTGTGGGTAGAAAGTGCTAGAAACACAGAAGAAAACGTGAAGAGGAGGGTCTTTCAAACCGATAGCCCTCGTGGCCAGTATCCAATCCCATCTCGTCGCAAGCCTGAGATGGACAACTCGATAAAATAAAACGGTGCGTCGGGTTTCGGAATACATCCAATACTCGGAGATTGCAGCAATCCCAACGCCCCAGGATAGCACGG
Organism: Flammula alnicola; assembly: GCA_015499995.1. Taxonomy (NCBI): domain Eukaryota; kingdom Fungi; phylum Basidiomycota; class Agaricomycetes; order Agaricales; family Strophariaceae; genus Flammula; species Flammula alnicola. Next base: position 89,764 of record JADNRV010000061.1, read on the forward strand.
ATACACGTGTGTGGATCGTGTTTGTATGATCAGCCCTCGGCACATCCGACGCAGTGGGTTGCAAACGAGCATGGAACGGGCGTGTTGCAAAAAGTAAAAAAGGCAAACACGGAAAGTACGCCACCCAGAACACGCGTACTGCCGGTGGGTGGCCCCATCGTGATCCCGCGAACACAACACGCCGCTGAATCGCGATAACGTGTATCTCAAACCCCAGCACGCAGGATCGCAGACCCATAGTGGAAAGGGGAACAGCTTTTCCTGGCGCGTCTCGGAGACACGTGTCCGTACATCGCCCCCCCAAGAGATTGCGAAGGCAAGGAAATCATGACAGAGAGAGACGACGACGATTGACTTACCACAAGCGTTGCAGACGGTGTTGCCGTCAGGATCACGCCTCCATAGAGGGCTTTCTGTGACGCCGCAGTTCACACACGGGGGACGGCTGGGTGCGAGGACCGTCGTCGATGAGAAGGCGAAGTCGTCTTGACCATCTGGAGTACGCGGATATGTCAGCGACGCTATGAGGTGCGTGGAACGGACGTACTGGATCGCGTCTCGCCATTTGGATTTTGGTTGTTTTCTGACGTAGCATTCGGGCTGAACTGCTGTATCCGGGCCATGGTGGACATGGGCGAGTTGTGCAGGTTCACCGCTGGCGGTTCTAGTACGACGGGAGACATGGCCTCGGATCGAAGATAATTTTTATCAAGGGAGATAAAACTGGAGCTCTTTTAGGAGCTCGAGACAGATTGGCGAGAGGGGAAGGCTGCATGCATGCCACGAGGGCGACGATGAGCAGGCAGTAAGCGGAGAAAAGCAGAGAGACGTACGTTGAGGAATATATGAGCCCGACGTTGAGCACGATGAGCTCGGGGGGTAGGGAGAGATATGGGAAATGAGATGAGAAAAGGGAGGAGATGCAGGTGCGAAACCAAGAGGGCAGCGAGTGAAGGGAAGGAGAGACAGGGAAAGATAACACTCTCAGCCAATCAGAGCCCCTCTGTTTGTCTAAGATAAACTAAGATAAACCAATAATCCCAGATCACACACGAAATCTTATCCAAATCTCAGGGTCGCACATTTTTAATCGCCGCTCTACCCAAGAAACCTTACATATCCAAGTAGAAATTTTCTTCGTCGCATGCCAAAACAAGGTCAATTTCCTATGCAATACAAATTTCGCTCATTTATCTGAGGGTACGCACCCCAAAACCGTCTTCCTCTCCCCGTGCGGCGTACTTCCTGCGGTGGGCGGGAGCGAGCGTGATCGGATCATGTAGAACAACAACATATCATATCTTTTTCGCGTCATATCATATCAAGGGCACCGTCAAGTTCACACCATTTCCCATGGTCGCATCTAATCTCCACACAGATGTGGAAACCGTTCTCGCGCCCCCGCCGAGAAGTCAAAAATCAGAACTGGCAAAATAATTAGAGTGGCTTCGTCGGCAAATCCCACAGCAGCCTCTCCAATGATCCCTTCAAGATCTCCAATAGCAATTATTAGATTGGTACCCAGTTCTTGCACGAACTCCAGGTACGCTCGGCGATATTACCAAAAACTATCCGTAACATTGAACTCTGAGATCACACTTCTTCTTATGATATACATGTGCGCTTGCTTCGGCGTAATCATACGCTAAGAACGAAAAAAAAATTCATGATCAAGCGTGATACGTGGGACTGATCCATGATATACGCACATCAACGTGCGTCGTGCGACTTCTAACCCTGCGTTGCTCGTCTGGAGACAAGATCGGCAACAGAGGATAATTCTATTTGGAAACCCGGGTTGTTGGCTTTTAGCCGAGCAACCCCTCTAAATAAGGCAATAATCCCTGACATCACGAGACCTCTTGCGCCTCCATCAACGGCAAGTGGGCGGCACGCTCAACTCGCGACCGTCCTCGCTCTTGGCGACAGTGAAACAAGACTTTTGTGCTCTTATTTTGAGGTATTTTTGAAGAACAAAATAGAAGAAATATTCTCAAATACAATGATTTCGAATTCTACTGCAACATGCTTGCCTCTGGTGACCATCGAGCAGGCTGGGTCGGAGAGCATTCAGAAGATGCAGAACGTGGTAAAAGGTTGAATATTTTGCAAGTGCATCTTTATTATTTTGATTTTAAAGGTAGTCTATGTTGATTCAAACTTGTTGTTGGCTCAATTTCCTCGACAGCGAGGACAGTCGCGACTACTGAGCGTGCCGCCGACAATGCCGCTGATGGTGGACGGGAGCTACGGCGAAAAGTCTCGTGACGTCGGGGATTATTGCCTTATTTAGAGGGGTTTCTCGCTAAAAGCCAACAACCCGGGTTTCCAAATAGAATTATCCGGCAACAGAGGAAGCAGTTTCGTAATATTTCTCGAAAACCTTCCTTCCTGCCGCCCCGCGTATGATTTTTGCCTTTCGATTCTCGAAGCGTACCTCATGCGTCGCCGAAGGGGATGTAGTTAGAGCGCCGCTGCGCCGCCGCCTATCAGCCACCCCACCGCGACTCGAACGACGGAGGACACGCCACGTATCCGTTCCCAACCGCTAACCCCCGCACGTCCCTCCCATCATTCAAGAAATTTAGCCACTTTTCACACAGTTCTGCCTGTCACAAGCCTAGTCTAATCTGATATGGATTTGTATTCCCGTCAGAACTCAAAAAGTCTGATTACGATTACTATGGGTCTGTTGACGTTTGAATGTACTTACTCTAGTAGTAAGTACTCTACGTTGCACTATGCTCGAGCAAACAAATTTAGCCGCCGAAGGACGTATTTAGAGTAGATCATGATCCACTGCACTTGCTCCGCCTCCGAGGTGCCATAGACATCTAATCCCAAGTAACTCCGAGTCCGAGCGGCGAGCTTGAGCCTCTGCGACGCCTCTGCGCAGTCCGGCCGCCGCGGCGTCTCGACCTCTTCTCGACCTCGAAAATCCTAGGATTTCAGGGTTCCTTCTTTGGGCGAGGATTAGGACCGAAGTTCCCGGCTGTCGCCAAGGATAAACAATCAATTCAGCTCTCCCCGCAAGACAAATCTGATAAGATAAACACATGCCCATAAATATAGTTTTTCACACCGTTCTGGCTGTCACAAGCTTATGTAGTCTAATCTGATATGGATTTGTATTCCTGTCAGAACTCAAAAAGCCTGATTACGATTACTATGGGTCTGTTGACGTTTGAATGTACTTACTCTAGTAGTAAGTACTCTACGTTGCACTATGCTCGAGCAAACAAATTTAGCCGCCGAAGGACGTATACGTATTTAGAGTAGATCATGATGCTCCGCCTCCGAGGTGCCATAGAAATCTAATCCCAAGTAACTCCGAGTCCGAGCGGCGAGCTTGAGTCTGCGACGCCTCTGCGCAGTCCGGCCGCCGCGGCGTCTCGACTCTCGACCTCTTCTCGACCTCGAAAATCCTAGGATTTCAGGGCTCCTTCTTTGGGCGAGGATTTAGGACCGAAGTTCCCGGCTGTCGCCAAGGATAAACAATCAATTCAGCTCTCCCCGCAAGATAAATCTGATAAGATGAATGATGCCCATAAATTTAAATGTCAACTTCCGAATTGATAAGATGGCCGTTGACTGATAAGATCAATCCCGTTTCCCAATGGATCAGATAAACACAATCATGACCGGACTGCGCATGCTCTAGAGCAGTACCAGACCTCTATGTATGCCCGAGGCAATGTCTAATCAGATAACCGCCACCCAAAGATTACCTTTGGATGCTTTACTAGGAAAGCTTGAGGCAAACTGAATTCGAAAAACGGCCACCAAAGCCCAACGGAAATGAGTGCCTCGTCAGGGAATAAATATCCTGGGGTCGGATGCTCGCGACTCTCAAACCTCCTGTTTCCTGATAGGTAATTGAATTCGAGTTTCAAGGATGAACATGCCCACATGTTACGAAAGATTCTCTACGTCCTGGGTGTTACTTACACCTGTTGTAATGTCAATTCAACTTTGTAAGCAAGTATTATTACAGTGTGGTAGCAGTAGACGAAGCGACAAACGCCAACACCCATCGCCTCCTAAGCCTCCTCGAAATGTAGGGTCCACTAGAAGAACGCTGGATAGTCCAGCCTAATCCAGATAGATATGTTTTAGGATGCATGATATTTGAAAATCCAGCTTCGAGTACCCACCCTCCTGGAGCTCTCGCTAATTACCACAACCCGAGATTAGATGATAGATCCACAGGATTTCGAAATATCACAGAATATCACATTCTGTCGAAGCCTGCATCTGCGCGAGATTTTTCCAAAGCCCAAATCCGTCCATAAGTACAGTACATAGGCCATAGCCAACGACGATTGAAAGATCCACTCGCCTCGGTCGGATCCTACTCGTAGCATAGTAGCATAGTCGCAGACTCCTGAGATTCCCTCGCCTACAACGTTAACGAAACCAAGTGACAGATAACAAAAGAAAAAGAATCTCGAAATAGAGCTCATGTGAATACGTGCATCACCGGACCTTCTACTAGGGCTCTATGTGACCTCGAGTTTCCCGGCAACGACGACATCTCCGAAATCTCAGCGGTGTAAAATTTAGAAATCCCATTGCGCTAGCCTACGGCTCATAAATCTTAAGCACAGCAGAAGAAACGCCATCAGACCTCGAGAAAAAAGGGCTCAAGATACACAGAAGGCGGTGGGATAATCCACAATCGAAATACAAATTACCCCGCATGCCCCAGATCCCATGACCACCTCGTCAAACAAAGCATGGATAACAGCACTTGCCCCTGCATAGCCGAGGTTTCTGAACGTAATAAAAAAAATGCAACGCATGCGTGATCTCCACTGCGGACGATCCTGCACCATCTTCGATCGCGACACGACGCAGCCATCGTCCAGGAAACAGAATAAGACGGGGACGTCGAAGAAGCCTTACAGCTGAAGCGAGTTGAGGCTGAAAGTCTTATCAGCAGGACCATTACGCGAAAATTCGGAAAAAATGCTGGCCAATCTCAAGAGGCACAGATATCGCAGCTTTCTACGCCCTGATATCACACATCACACCGAGATAACGAAGAGGAAACGTCTCTATAGCCTTCTTGCCCGACAAGGGTATGCAGGGATCAAGTCTTTCCCAAGAAGCATAAAGCATGGTTTATTTTTGCGTGGTGCGATATGAAAAAAGAAAGAGCCTAGCGTCGCATAAGATCGAGGATGGCAATGCAGGAGCGATGAAAAATAGCCATGCTCATATGAGGTGAAGGAGACATGTACATGATTAAGCGTCAGCCTTGGCTGTAACCCTCTTCTTTGCCGCTGTGTTCTCCCTATTTATTTAACGTGTGAGCGTTCCATGGCAGACAAGAAATCGAAGGTAAAACATACCTGAATCCGTTCTTGAACCTTCTTGAGACATCCTTCAAGTAACGCATCCTTCCAGTTCCGGTGGTCTTTCTGCGCTTAGCCTTTAGGCCCCACTCGTAAGAGCGAATTTTGGCGGAGGGGTAGCCGCATGATGCACAAGCTGTCGATGGGAGAAACAAACTATCAGACGACGAATGATATATGCGAGATTGTGATCGACGCACTCTTGTGCTGCCTGTGGAAGGCGCGGTTGCCACAGCGCCGGCAAAGTGTGTGGGACTTGGTATGTCTCTTACTACAAGGTTGGAAAATCCATGATCAGAATTTCCGAAACTTCAAATGAACGTCGCGACGGTCGACATACCCAAAGGACGAGGTACCTGCGTGAACGAGTCAGAAATGCCATTTGTAAATCAGGAATAGCCAGCCAAACGCACCTTTCGTCTAATAGTTGCAAGACCAGCAGAAAAGAGAACAGCGAGTTAGCATCGTCCCAAACATCACCAGACCATAGACAAAGAGAGCGCCCTCGAACACTATTCGCATTCCAACGGCCCAGCCAACGCAGTCCTCCACATCACCCACAGTCCATGGCCCAAGCCCAACCTTTCGTCCACTCAACAACGCCATCCAAACCCATCCGGCTGCATCCACCCCTTCTAAACCTCGAACCGCGCTGAAACTGGCCTCCTGGGTGCGCAAGACACATGCGAAGCGTTCTGGAGGAGCAAAAACTCACCATCTCGTCGTATTCTTGAGGATTCCTGGACTGAAGGGGTCGTTGGTCGGTGTGCGTAGGTCTTTCGTTGGGTCTGCACGGATGATTTTACGTCGTGGGAAGATTGGCACGCAGCTTGAATTTTGTGGATGATTTGCCTTTTCGAGACTTGACTCCCTACTTTCGCTCAATTCGCCCCTCGTTACTCGTTGTTCTGCTATTTTATAGTCTGCTGGCTTTCAACGCGTGGTATAAGGCGTCTTCGTAGAATTGGAGAACCCAAAAAATGAAATTTGCCTTCATCGAAATGTCGACAATATTTCTCATACGGCATAAAACCTGGAGTGCTCGTCGATGTGTCCTTGAAAGTGAGACTAGAACGTTTCCTGTCTAATTTATTCGGGAATCTAACAGTTGGAAATGATTTAACTCGCTTATTCGGAATTAATCAGCGCCCAAGCTCTACTTCAAAACACCATAGAGATCCAATCTTAAAGTTCCTAAATTCAAACCTCCCAGAGACCGCAGCATTGAAGAGAACCAAGAAGGCATCCTTCTTATCGTTGCATACTATACAAGAAAGATCGAGCCGCCAAGCAAAGGACCCACAAATACCAGAAGAGCTGCGGCATGCTTTGTACGCCCTACCTCCCACTCACCGCAATGATAGCATCCAATAAATTGATTGATAAGGCTCGGAGAACATAAATACTTAAGGTGATCCGGTTAAACTTATGCACGTTGCAAGTATGTACATACCGACAAAGTCAGCGCCACCGCGAGTTAGACCAGAGATACAAGAGGCAGCCTATATAGTATAGAGTGCCCTTAACGATAGGCTAAAGGAGTTCATAAGATATTTTCCGTGAGCAGAGACCAACTGTCCCAAAATCGCTGGTGAGAGAGATGCATAAAAAAGAAAAGATTTGAAGCGCCGAACCCGACGGAGTATTTGATTCCAAATCCTTCTGAAAATACATTTTCTGCGTCAGAGCTTATAAATGAAGCATGGTGGTATCTCTTACCCCCAAAATTTCGAACAGTTATAGTGTTTGAAAGAGGTCCAAACAATGCCGGCCAGTCTAATAGATCCCACCCAGCAAGAGCGACGAAAAGAGCCGCAATCGGTGCATAGTTCAGCTTCCCAAGCGCATAGAAATTCGACCATATCGCCATAACGTTCCATATCTGCCATGCGCGACCTCACCTTCTCTCCCATAGTCTCCCGAAAACTAATTTGTTTGTGGCGCCAACTATGGCTAATCAGGGCATCGCTCACAATATAAAACCACCCGGCCCACAAGATTTGCGACCACGGATCTTCGTAGATGAGGGGCTTCATGTTCCCAGTTTACTCCACGAGGAGTTGTATCGAGGTGAAAGCCCAGATTACAGTTATGTAGAAACCATCTTGCTCGCAGGTTCTATCTGCCCTGGGCGACGTAGTGATAATTATGGTTCGTTTAAAAGAATGAAGTCAGAGGCCGTGAAGAAGAGAGCGGAGATGGCGAGGGCCAACCCGCATTCCATGCGCGGCGAGAGAGGCTACTTTGAGGGTAGAGCGAGGACGTCGCCATGAATAAAACAGGCCAGGGGAACAAGAAAATGCGTGTTGGAATTGGGCGGTGCAATCCGGCACCGGCTCGTATTTGCCAGAACATTTTGATTACTTAGTAGGCAAACAAATTTTGATTAGGGGATTGCCAATAGGTACTATGCAATAAAGCGATGGCAAAACTTTGGCTGTCCTTGTTCTACCCAACTTGATATACCCCGGAAATTGAAAATACCTACACATTTCACACTCTATTGGTAGATACCCTAATATTTTACATGAGGGACAGAGAACAATGCATAGACTGGCAGAGAATAATCTAACGTACACATTCTACAAATGCCGGGTCGTGACCACTGAGTACTGACCAGCGGTAACCCTAGTCCGGATATACTCGAGTAGAGGAAACTGTTGCCATCACCGAATTCCTAATCTAAACTCCCATATGAACATATGGCACCCATGCTAGCAGAGCCGATGGCGAGTCACCGAGCTCTTCTCTGAGACGCTGGATGGCATAATGAAGTGCATGTGCTGCACCAACGCTGCCGACCAAACCTACCCTTCCTTCTCTCATTCTACCACGTCGACCGATGAGGTCAGTATAAAACTCGTCCGCAACCTTCAGTCCATACTGATCCTGAATAGACCACATGGTGCCTACGACCCCTCGGTATCCAGCGGCTAATAATCCAGCGGCGAGGTGGATGACTTCTTCCGAGAGTTCTTCTTCCCCTTTACTGGTTTGGCATGCAGATAGGAAAGCAAAGTCGGCTACAGGATTTTGGATCTGTAGGACTTTCCAAAGTTCCAGAAGTCCGTCAGACAGATAGAATCCGCTTTTGAGTGGGTGGCTGGCATCTTGGACCGCATGACAGGCGAAGTGGATGCAACTATGCAATTTCAGTTCTTTCATTGTCCGATCGATAGTTGCGGGATCTCCTTCTAAACTAAGGAATGGAACATTTGCCGTGCTGAATTTCTCCTGGATCGCCTTCAATTCTTTTTTGGTTCCTGGAATGGAAGGAAGCCCGGGCGCGTTTGGCTGGCCAATCACTAAGACTTTGTCTGCCTGCCCTGTCGTATGTGATACTCTTGTCCTTTCCATGCAAAAGTTCACAGTAGGAGTGTAGGAAGAGACTACGTAGTCGAAGATACAATCCGTATGAGCTTCGCTATAGAGCCCTGCTGCATGCATTGGAAGGAAAGCAAGAGGGCCAGTTGGACACCACCAAATGCGTGATAAATCAGATGAAGGTTCAGGACGCTGCGTCGACCACGCTAAGTAAGTATATATCTGGGAGGAGGAGAAAAAAGAACTCGCCAAAATCCCGAGAGCGTTTAGGATTGGCTTCACGACGCCTAGCCATAATTCACGCAGAAGCCTCTGCATCGTGTTACCAAATCTTGCAAATGGCACTATAGCACGCGTCTCATTGACAGGTTCGAGTTCCTCTGATTCTTCGCCCATACGACCTCCATGAGCGGAAAGATGTGAGCGTAAAAGATGCAGAAGGCGGACTGCATCTTTATAAGAGAACTGATCCAGATGTATATGAAGGGGATCATCAGTCCCAGCAACGAGAGCTACTGCGTCACATCGATCCTCGTGAACGTTAATGACAACCACCGGACCCGCCTTGGGTAAGCGGGCAATAAGGTCACAATATCGCGCGGGTCGAAGAAAATTCTCGAATTTCGGGATATTGCGAATCTTTTGAAGTAGTTGGTCCCATTCCTGCGCAAGTTTCACGTTGGCGGTGGTTTCATCTTGCAAGGCCATTTTCTCGACCATGATGTCGGCATCAGTTCCAATAGTGACAGACTCGTCTCGTAATCCTGCGTTTTCTAAGCCTTGCGAAATCCTTGATAGATCATTGGCGAGTTCGGAATCAAAAGACGCAAGATCTTCAAGAGGGGTGTGAAGATTATTGAGTTGATTCCAGACAAGACAACGGCCTTGTTCGAGCCATTCTAGGGCTGTTTTTGATTTACCAAGAGAAAATGCGGTGGCTGCTGCGGCGTTCGACAAATCTGGGATGTCGACAAGGATTCGGTGACGCAATCCAATGGTGTATTCCATACCCGCAACCTGGGAAACCAGTTTGATTGCTGTGTTATACGCATCCAAAGATTCCGACCGGTCTTCCATTACCTTGGACGCTGTCGCCCATTTTTTTGCGGCTCTCAGTCGATCTGAAGGTGGTCCAGTAATGAAAGAAGCCGCCATTTTATATGTAGCGACAGCCCTCCTGATATCTGTGGGATCGCCCGTGAGTTCGAAGCGGTCTTCAAGGAAGAGCCCAAGGTTTATTAATAATCCTGGTAAGTTGGCGTGATTGCCTGGGGTCAGATGAATCGCCCTCTCCTGTCTCAAAATAGCCTCAAAAATATCCGTGGGGTTTTTGGTGCGCTCAAAGCGCGTATGGAACGCTGTCCCAACGTTGTTCAGTCGTAAAGGAATGGAAGGGTCGTCCTCAGGAGTGAGTTCAACCGCCCGTTCTGTTACAGATATGGCTGTGTCAATATCTTCGATGTTTCCACTGAGTTCGAAGCGATTCTTCAATGAAATTCCAAGGTTACCCAGTCGTCCTGCCATCGCCGGGTGTTTCTCTGAAGTGAGGCGAACAGCCTCTTGATGGGACAGTATCGCTTCAGATATATCTGCAATATCATTTGTGGATTTGAATCGGCCGTAAAGTGAATTGCCGAGATTGGAGAGGAGTGTTGCCATCAATGGATGACATTCAGGGCAAAGGCGGACCGATTTCCTGTGGGCGTCTATGGCCTCTGAAATGTCTGTTATATCCCCAGTGCGTTGAGAACGACACTGGAAAGATATTCCAAGGTTGTTCAGGTGGCCGGACATGTCTGCGTGGCCCTCGGGAGTGAGGTGAATGGATTTCTGGTGTGCTGCGATTGCTTCAGAAATATCTATCAAATCTCCCGTCACGTCAAAGCGAGTTTGGAACGAGAGCCCGAGGTTGTTTAGCAGGAATGGCAGCTTAGCATGGTCGTCTGGCGTCAATCCGACTGCTTTCTGCTGGGCACGTATTGCCTCGGAAATGTCAGACGGATCTCCGGTGCATTCAAACCGACGAATGAGGGCATTTCCAAAATTGGTCCAGTTGACGGCGCTGTCGGGATCATCTTCTGGGATGAGATGAACTGCCTGTTCGAGAGTTGTTATCGCTTCGGAAATATCTTCTAGATCGCCTGTTTCGTCAAACCGACAAAGATAGGTGGAGCCAAGGTTTCCAAATAGTTCGTGCATTTGGTGATCACTGTCTGGAATGAGACTAATCGCTTTCTCCTGGTCTTTTATCGCATTGGAAATGTCCGCAAGATTGCCTGTACGTTGAAATTTCTCTCGAAGTAGTATTCCCCGCTTGCTTAACCGTCTAGACATGTCCGTATGCGCGTCGGGAATGAGGTTGATTGCTTTACTCAGGATCGATAGCGCGTTGGTGATGTCGTCAAGGTCTCCCGTGTATTGGAAGCGATACTCGAGAGAAAAAACTAGATTATCCAACCAACCGGGCATCTCTGGGTTGTCCTCAGGCATTAGGTCGACTAATTTCTGTTGAGCTAGTATTCCGTCAGAAATATCCGCCAGATTTCCTGTAGATCTGAATCGACGACGAAGGAAAATAGCAATGTTATTCAGGCGATTGGGTAAATTGGCGTCGCTGTTGGGAGTAACATCAATGGCCAGCTGGAGCGTTTCTATTGCTTTCGAGATGTCGGCCAGGTCGTCCGTGGATTTGAAGCGAATCAGAAATAGACTTGACAGAAAACCCAGCCGGTGAGCTGATTCTGTACTCCTGTGAGGTGTTCCCTTTACAACATTTTCCAGAGAGGATATTGAACGATTTAGGTCGGCGAGGTCGTGGGTTAGATTGTGGCGCTCTAAGAGTGCAGTGGCATAGTCGTACTCAAAATCAAGGAAGTGTATGTCTGTACTGCCGAGCTGCCAAGCCCGTTCGAAAGCCTTGACAGAGTTGTCGATGTCATCCTTACTTCTTGAACTGCGAAAACGTTTCAAGAACAGATCTCCGCAGATTCTTAGTTCCAGAGGCTTCTCTAGATCGTCTTCTGGAAGTAAGGACGTAGCCGTAAAGAGCAAATCTGGATCGTGGGCCGCCGAATCTATATCAGTCGTATTAATTGTTGGGTCAAATATTCACCGGAATGGGGAAAAAAACGTACGATCAACTGATTCAAGTTGATTACTGCGTACCGTAGCATCTTCTTTGGATCCAGTAGCTGGTACCCGGAATGACATCGCCATTGATAACATGGACGGTGCATCCACTTTGTTTCGAAAGTGAAGCGTAAATCCTGGTAATTAAAGGGCGAGTTAAATCGGCTGACTGTGACTTTGATGCTGGCTTACGATCATCCACGGATGGGGGTGTAATAATCTCTCCTATCTCAGTCCTTGTCAAGTGAACATGGCCCAAGTCACCAGCTTCTTCGGATCTGGCAATGAAAGTGATTTCTTCTGAACTGGGGGCGAGATGGGACAATCTTCTCTCTTGCACGGTATGACGTCGAAACTTACAATTCGATAATTCCATTATGCTCCCATCTTGCCTGAGATACTTTTCCCAGCAACAGTGGCTGACCATCTTCCGTGCCAGGAACTAAGATTTCGACACTGATTGTACTCGGAGCTGGGCGATTCTCATCGAACGTCCACTCAAATGAAATACCTGAGAGAATTGAACAAAGAGGTGAGAAGGTTCAAGGGTCTTAAATTATTAAGATCGCTACCCGTCAGACAGCCTTGCCTAAAGGATAGTTCAGCGTAGGTGTACACCAGACAACGGGCAAACATACCTATCTCGACCAATCAACCTTTCGGAATGTTGTAACTCTGAATCTTTGGGCTGCAACATGCTACAATGGTAATTAGGATTCTATTATCGAGGAGGGAAAACGAAGTCGACCTTGATGATTTATGGCTAGGCTTCTGGAGGGTATCTGGGGCGAAGGTGGGTTTTGTACAGCCGCGTTGTCCCGGATCGGGATATCGTTACAACCCATTCACGCCTTTGCCAAGCAAGGACAAATCATGCGGGCAGTAGTGCTGATTTAACGTTTAAGTAACGTTTAACCCTCATTATTCTTTCCCATTTCTCTGATATGTTACTTGCCGAAATCAACCTGTTCTTTGTTAATCGTTCAACGGATTTTTCCTGCTACCAACCTGCTACAAATAGAAAAGCAATTATCAAGCGACCAGTCTCTTCAGTACTACATAACTAGTAATTAATAATTACTTACCTTAAAATTCAACTGAGGAGGATTCGGAGGGAATACCTTGTCCTCATTACTGATTGGGAGCATAATGGAATTATCGAATTGTAAGTTTCGACGTCATACCGTGCAAGAGAGAAGATTGTCCCATCTCGCCCCCAGTTCAGAAGAAATCACTTTCATTGCCAGATCCGAAGAAGCTGGTGACTTGGGCCATGTTCACTTGACAAGGACTGAGATAGGAGAGATTATTACACCCCCATCCGTGGATGATCGTAAGCCAGCATCAAAGTCACAGTCAGCCGATTTAACTCGCCCTTTAATTACCAGGATTTACGCTTCAGATCCTGTGCACATTTCCAACAATGCGGATCGGTGAAGGCTTGCTAATGACGGCAACATTACGTAGGTTGCATAAAGCAAATAGAGTCGGTATTAGCATAATATGGATGCTATAGAAATAAGTCTTTCAGCCTTTAATTGGAAGACAAGGTTAAAACACAGTTAGAAATTCGCGTCATCAGCACGGAGAATTTTGGCTTGGTGCCAAAAGCCAACTGGTCTACTGAGTAACATACCCTTCTAGAGCGGTGCTACCACGCTGCTTGATGTCTATCATCTGGCAGATACTTCAAATGGCTCCTTTGCATTGACTATCAACTTCTGCTGTACTCGAGTATCAATGAAATACATCATGATCCCGCCCTGGACCGTCATCCGAGCCATTGTAACGCTGATGAGTGGAAATATCGTGTTCCATGTGAGACCGTTATCCAATTTGAGGAACAGTCGCCACATTAATCTTCTGAAGGCGGACAAGCTTAGGAAGTATTGCCGCAGTTTGTTCGAGACAAGACTACAAAAAAGATCTTCAGATATGGATGGTAATAGTAAACGATTCGGCGTTGAACACGTACCACGACATCTTGGCTGTGGGACTGGATCAGATCAACAACGGATACCGTTAGCTCTTTCAACTGCTTGCATTGCGCGATTTTCTGGGCATTATATTTGTCGAAGCACCATCGGTCAGGGAAATAGATTCGAGGTACAATACCTCCAGCGTGCCCGCAATCCTAGGGAGGACGTCATGGAAAAATCGGCTGGCAAAGACATTGGCCTCAGTGGTGCTGTATATGACTTCATTGTTATCGAATGTGATGTCTCGGATTCCTTCGTAAGAGGACAGATAATCTAGTAATTCGTCTTCAACGTCGACGATATTGACATTGACCTTTTTCAAATGAATGCTCTCTGTCCCGAGAATTTTCCATATTGCGGGAAGCGACTGGCCTTGAATGGATGTCGTGATATTGAAGTGAATCGAAAGAGATTCCAAGGAGCGTAAGTGGTACAAGGTGGTTGCGTCCAAGAGTATGCGAACAGTGTGGAGGGAGAGAGATTTAAGTTGCATGGGTGGCCGACCCAACCTTTTAGGGAAGAAATCACCAAGTGTAGGAGCGTTATTCGTGACCCCGCAGGATCCAGTTGTGATTGATAGATTTTCTAGGTCAGGGCTATTTTCGATGACGGTCGCTAGTGCCACCACTATGCTTGCGTTATCAACCCCAGGTCTTGCAAGGTCATCGAAGCACAGCGTATGGAGACCACCCATGTCAAGGAATGCCAAGTTCGGATGGCAACCGGCGGTAAAACTTATCGATAATTCTTGAACACGTCGAATCGTTACATATGCAGAGATTGTTCCAAACGCCCAGTTAGGATCATAACGATGCGTACACCATCTACAAGTTTAATTAAACGAAGCTGGATGATCGAGTACTAAATAGGTTACTCACGAAAGAGCCCGTACGCTATTCAGTGCGAATAGGGCAGCGGACAGGGCGTTCTGGAAATCATCTTCCACTTGAAGGCGGTGCACTCTAGCTAGAGAACGGAAATTGTAGTAAATTCATAATTTGCCATTGCAGGATAGAGCATAAGCATACGATTGCCGACAAATCCGGCCATATATTCCCATGTGGGCCAATGTGAAGGCCTCTCTGCAGGACAAAGGGAAGAAATGGACACCGTCCGAACATAATCGGTAGCTCTGGTCCTGTGTTTCGCGTACGCCTCCAATTTCTCGATGGTCTCGTTGATAGTATTCATTTTTACATCGATTGAAAGATGAGACAACGCGAGAGGTTCGACAGCAGAGCATATTGCATGGCAGACAAGTCGCAGAGTCCTGTTACATGTTGGGTCGAGCTGATTGAATCAGATTAGTGCTCGCGTTTGGTGGATTGTCGTTAATACCTTAGAGCCTATGTCGTAGAGAATTTCTGGTGCTAGAGAAAGTATATTGGCCATTGATGAAAGTGCGGTTGAGATGGTATTGGAGACTAAGTAGTATGGTTGGAATCAAAGACACGACACAGTCTTTACGGTCGTCCAGCTTTTACGTAAGGCATCCTGACATATTAATTGCAAGATAATTTGTTTGACCGTCCCAGACCCTCCAGGGGTGAATTCCTGTGCGCGCCGGAAACGTTTGTTGTCGAGAAAACAATAGTGGGTCTTCTGTATTTGAGAACGGCAAAACAGGATAAAGTGCCAGTGAAGGGCTTGTCATTCGACGAGATACATTCTGAATCTCCGATGATATGCTATTTTTTGTGTGCCTACTATGTTACCACTCTGCCCTGTAGTCCTTTCGAAACCGATAAACGTTGTATCCTTTCCACGTACGCTTCCAACCCTTTATCCCACATCTTGAGTTCTCCCTTCTTTGTCACTGTATAGAGGACGCCTTTGGGTTGTTCGCCGTCATCTTCGTCCATATCTTCGTCGTCGCCTTCGATGACCTGCTTTAAGAACCAGATATCGTGACTAACCACCACCAGGGCACCTTCAAACTCGCACAATGACTCAACTAACGACTCCACAGTGCCCATGTCAAGATGATTGGTTATCTCGTCAAGAAGAAGGACGTGAGGGTGGTGGAACGTTACGAGCGCCAGAGCGACGCGATTTCGCTGACCCCCACTCAGAGTTCGGATGGGGCGTGTCACAGGATCGCCACTGATCCCGCAAGATCCAAAGTGTGATCGCGCTTCGCCTTCTGAGATGACGACGTCCGGGTAATATTTCGATAGCTGCTGCAGGGCTGAGAGAGATAAATCAAGTTGATCCACCGTGTGTTGAGAGAAATATCCGATGCGGAGACGGTGGTGCTTTTTGACCTCTCCAAGGGTCGGTTTAAGTTCACCAGCAAGAAGGTTCATGAGGGTAGATTTCCACACCCGTTTGGACCGAGGAAGCCGATTCGAGCATAGGGACCAATATCGAGGGAAACTTTGTTGATGATCATGGGTGAGCTGGGCTTCGCGTCATAGCGGAAAGATACTTCCGAGAGCTGTAGGAATGAGCTCCCCGGAAAGTTGAATGGCTCGGGCGGAGGTAGGTGAATAGGTGTGGTTTTAACTCCTTGGTCAACGACGATCTCATCGTGAAACCCATGATAACTCTTCTTGTACCGTTTCCCATCTTCCAGCCGCTCCATTCCGAGTCTGTCGAGTTTCTATAGTTCCAAGCATTAATGTCGGTCCAAATCTCAAAGGAAGGCATGCAAACCTTTTTCCGCGAAGCAACTTGCCCGAGACGCTTATCATCTCCTGTTGACTTTGCATGCTGAACGTTCCGTTGCATGCTGGTAACTATTTGCTTTCGCCTTTTTTGCTCAAGCTACCAACGTAAAATTATAAATTGGAGACCAAAAATCATGTAAACGCTTACCTCTTTCAGGCGTGACTTGCGTTTTCTTTGCTCCTCGGTGTTTCGCTCCCAGTCATCGTAGTTTCCGGGGTGATATGTCAGTTTCTTCTCTCGGAATATTATCGTCTCGTCGGTCACTGCATCCAGGAAATTACGGTCATGAGAGACGACGACAACTGTCAGATCCTCGGTTTCGTTGGTCAAATATGATTGAAGCCAGATAATGGCAGGGAGGTCCAGATGATTGGCTGAAATCGCGAGTCACGGAGGTCAGATTCCTTCGCAGAAAGAGGGGTGAGAACACAGACTAGGCTCATCCAACAGAAGGATATCCGGCTTCATAAACAACGCCTTTCCGAGCATCACCCGCATACGCCAGCCACCACTCAGCCAGCCAATCTCTTTGCCTTCTTTTGTGAGGTCCTCATCACTAAATCCCAAGCCTTTCAGGATCGCCTTCGCCCTGGCTTCATCGGCCTCGACGTCTAAAGCCTCATAGGCACCGAACACTTCCGTCATGACGTCGTGAGCTATCGTAGAAGTGATGTACGTTTGCGCATCTTGCACTTGAAGAGTTGCGAGTTCACTTTCAGCGACGAGCAAGGCCTGGCGCGCAGTATGCCCGCGCTGGCCTGAGCGTTTCGTAGCTATTTTCTGTGCGAGGTCGAGAGCATCCTGAGCCCGAGAGATAAGGATGCCGTGGATTATCGTGTTTAACGAGGAGTCCGACACAGACTTCGTCGTGAAGCCTTGCAAAGCTGGAAGGTGTCTGGGTAAGGCATCTCATTCATGAGTCGCTCAGGGTATACTGACCGTGAGCTTCTCTGATGATTCGGGTACGATCGGTATCTGCGCTAAGCAGTTCGTCCAAAATCGTACGACCGACAGTGACCTCCTCGAGCTGAGCGATGTGCAGAATGCGCACATTTTGAGGCAATCCTACAAGGATGTTATTTCCAAGGACTGACATCAACACTGTATATCAATATTCATCAGCCTTGATACTTGGTTTTACTGAGGTACGCACCTGATTTCCCCACGCCATTCTGTCCAACCATTCCATATCGAACCCCAGGCTTTAAGCGTAGGTGTGCATCAACAAGGAGCTCTTTGTTATTGACGCTGACATTAACCCCTTTAATATCGATATCGATGCTACTAGCATCAAAGGTTTCGCGATGAAAGCGACTCTGTTGCGAATAGGCAACAAGTTCCACAGCCGAGTTTGATGGCGCTGATGGACCGACGTTTTCTGGATTGGGCGATCCAGTAGATTGAGGTTGCTTCTTTTTGGATTTGCTGGTTCGCGATTTGGCGGGAGAAGATGGCTACGAAGAAACCCGTATCAGCCGTACCCTCAAGTCGGCACCAGAACCTCCAGCTCACCTTGGTCGAATCCGCAAGCCGCAGTGATGTCAAGTTGATAGTATCCATTGTGTTTTAAGCGGAATTTTAGATAATACGGTTGGATTGTAGTAGAGACCTCTGCCCAGAGGGTAAACCGGCAATCGCTTTAGTATTGCTGGACCGTGACTCATCCGGGGCCGACAAGGCGTCATGCCAGTCCACTGACAGGTTCGGGTGGAGAAGGAGAATCGCGAAGCAGAGTTTGCAGGACATGTCGTCTTAGGTTCCTCGCGACGAGTCATATTTTCGCCTCCAGGAGTTCCATGGGGCTCGAAGGTCGTTCAAGTAAGAAAGGTTCGACGTTGGCTGTTATTCAATGGCAGACTCCGGCCGCTCCGGCAATACTATAACAGGGGCCGCAAATGCCTTGCAGCCGGCAGATCTATATTTGGACTGGCGCCCAAAATGTAGCAGTGGATCAACTTTCAAGTGCAAAAAGCCGATAGCTGTGTTCCAAAGAGGTCTTTATCTAGGAGCAATGATTTAAAGCCTTTATGTCTACAACCGAATGAGTGGAATCACCCTCTAACTTTGGTCACGTCAACTTGCGACAGTTGTGGTTTTGTTTGTGCTCCCTCCAGCCATCTTTCAAGCATTGAGGGCTACAGAAAAATACGCGTCCGCGACATGCTCCTATTTCAAAGAAGCAAGTCAGCTTATTTCTGCGGGGGTGCTATACCATTGCACATATAAATAGAAATCGGACTGACCTCCACATTTTTTCCAAGGCCCCGCAGATCCGCATGCAAAACATCGTTGCCACGGCCCCGCCTTTGCCGTGCGGGCCTCTTCTTCGAGATCAACACCGTCGAAATGCCCTCCGGGAATGTCCATGCGCAACTCCCATAAATCACAGAAGCTCCTTGAGAATTGTTTCAGGCGAGACGGAACGTACTCTGTATTAATATATCCCGAGAAGAGGTATGTCTTGCCGGTCGCCGGATCGACTATGAGGTGCGCCCGGGCCCGATACGTTGGGAACCCGCGGGTGAGCACTTGCCGCCATGACGAGGGGATAGAGTCGACAGCAGAAGCACGACTAGAAGATGCACGTCCCTGTGGATCGACCGAAGATGATCTTGGGTTGTTGAAATCGCAGATGAAGGTGTCTGCGTAATAAGAATAGTGAAAAAGCTCGTTGTTTTGCCGATGGAACGTGGGCGCCGAGGGACTGTAGCCTCCAAATGTGACTACTTTGTCCAAAATTGGATTCTGTTGAGTAAGAAAAATCAATATCAGCCTTACGAAGACACTCGATTTCCGAAAAAGGCGGGAAGAAGAGAATATGACATACATAAACAGCAGCCATCTCCGTCCTCGGCGACGGCGCATTCCCGACGATCTTCTCTCGGGTCCATTTTCCCCTGGAATGTCCCAACTCCAGAGATCGTCGTATCCGTAAGACGTCAAGCCAGAAGCACCATGGCCTGACGAGCCAGCTGGGCACCCATCCGATTTGCATCGCCGTACATCACAAATATCTTGTTCTTGTCCTTCCCCACCCAGCTACACGCGTTGACACGTGGTCCTGGGCTGAGAAAGCTGGCCTTCTCTGGAAGGACGGATCCACTGAGACGGCGCCACTGCGCTGTACTCAAATTAAGTTCAAGTAGCAGATCACATCCAAGCTCTGCATCGTCATGACGTCCACCAAAGACATACAAGCGGTCGCCGACACACTGCATCACAAAGTCTTGCAACCTCTGCGATGGATATGGCCAGGACTTTTTCAGAGTTACGTCAGGTTTGAAGGTTGTCCTAAGATACTCCCATGAGAGGCTTTCAGGTCGAAGTAAACCACGTCCGGAGACCCAGTGAAGTAATATGCTTTGTCGTCAGGACCGACGACCATTTTATATCCAGCGAGTGAATCCACCCGACTTTCAGGAATAGGGCATGGAGACAAAGACTCCCATTTATCCATCTTGGAGAGGTCCAGACGCCAGAAATCACGGTAATAAGGACCGCCGGTAAACTTTTCACCACCAACGACATAACAGTAGCCTTCGTGCAAGCTTTAGCACGGGAATATCACTGGCGAGGAGAACGAGCGTACTTTCATGCGCAAAAACTCCGCAGCCCATTCGCGAGGTAAGTCCTCCTGGACTTTTTAATTCGATTTTCGCCCAGGAACCGTGGACATGGGATTTCTTATCGATCACCTCCAGCTTCGCGACAAGAGATGGCTCCGGATGGCGGTAGCATGATGTCGCTCTCAATTCCTTCCCAGCGTTATCAAGAAGACGATCCATCTCCGATGTTTTCACAGTGGGGGGGACGTTTGACATGGCGACTTGGGCTTGGAATCGGTAGTACACACTGGCGCCAGTATTACCAAGCTTAATGTAGGCATCAGCGAGGGTGTTATACATGGTAAAGACCTGGATGTAATGGTGTGACGTTTGTAGGTGAAAGTCGAACCAGTCTAAAGGAGATTGTTACAGAGGAAGACTCGGAGTAAGGAAGTAAGGAGGCGTACCAAATGCCGGATCATCTCGAATCATATCATAACGAATGTTATTGTACACGGTTTGACTTTCACCCAACCAAAGCAGAGCCTGGAAATAATACGAATGAGAAAGGTTTTCTAACACGCCATGGAAATACGTACCTGAGAATAGTCTTTCATTTGCATCAACGCTTTCGCCGCTCCAGCAAAGCACGACATGACATCTTGCGCGTCCCAGTTTTTGTCCAGGTCCATATACACCTTCGAACGGGCGTGTCGTACAGGAATCTTCGCTCCACAATATGTCTCTGCGCTTTCAAGATAGAGTCTAGCGGCTTGGGAAAATTGCTTTTCTTTCATAAGTTTATCCGCCCTGCAGCGGAGGAGATTGGCGCGTATGGATCGAGACAGCATATCCGTGGCTCCCTTCGCAAGAAAGGCGTCTCCCTCAGCTTCGTTCTTTAGCAACATTTGCACGCGTTCTTGTCCCAGCCGCACTTTTCTGGGGTCTCCAAAGGCACCCATAGGCCCCGGAAATCGGATGCCCGTTGGGGTAAATTCGATAGGAATGTCGCCAAAAACGTTTCGTGCAGCAGCAGCCATATTGGCTCGAAAGTTTTCATCCGCCATGTTGAAGATGTATCGTAGATGCTATGAAATGCGTAAACAAGTGGTTTAAAGGAGGAAAGAGGCAACAAGTGGGACTAGGCTTCAATGGGTCATTTAAATGAAGCAGTGGAGAGTCGCGTTTTTTTGCCTTTTCCCATCACGTGACACTCACGTCCGATTTTTTATTTTTCAATTTTTTGTCAAGGCGTTTCTGTCGCATTCAAAGTGTTTTACATGTTGTTGACAGTTATGCGCGTATAGGTAACCATATAACACGTCCGAATCCAGAGGACGACAATGTCGACGTGTTATTAAGACCAGTCACGCCACGCCGGGCCGGCCTGAGAATGCCACGCCTCAGCACGCTTGGATACTGCCTTCAAGCAAAAGCTCTCTAACGAAATGTATGACGGAAGATGCTCGCCTGAACGGCAGATCTGTATAGGCTTTGGTTCTCCCACAGGTTGATTAGCCAGTGCGTCTTGGATTGCAGTCACAGCAGACAGCGCTTTTTGGATGCACTTTCATCACCTGCCGTTCTCCACGCCCGTTCAACGAGAATTTCATTTGCAGACAGAGAACCTTCCCCACGTCTGCGGCATTATGTTCTAGCCACGCATTATCCTTGGGGTGAGAGGGGCTGCAAACTCTTCGATAAAAGCTTTCAGAATCTTTCTGCTCGCCACAAATCTCCAAATCCTTCCAACTTATATATTCTACTAGAATCACAATGACGGAAGCCGAATCATTCCCTCCCAGATACTATCAATACCTCGCCACAGAGCGTCGGGTATCCAATTGGGTGAAGCAGACCCAGTCGACGGAGCTGTCAGGCAGGATTCACCGTCATAGCTCGAAATCTACTCCTGGCACCCAATCTCTCGCTACGCATTCAAGTTCATTGTCCGTTCATCGCCCTTCTACTTACAGAAGAAAATCAAGAGAAAGTGGACCGCGTCCTTCAGAAATGAGACAGCCGTTTCCTATGTCCCCTGCCATCGCCCTTGTCTCCTCGTCCTTGTTCGTATGCGCACTCTTGCCATCAATCTTGACGGTGTCGGCATTCGTGCTTTTGTTAACATTGGCTTCTATGGAGAGCGAGGTATGAATTTCAGCGGGCGGCATGGCGAATGCTAACACGAAATCGTTGACGACTCAGGAAAAGAAGACCGGCGCCGAAAAAACACTGGCGCACAGTACCACGACACACAACTCAATCACTTGAACAGCATCCATTTTTCGGTCGAGGACTTTCGGATGCGAATTTATGTACGGTGTAATTATAATATATAGGTGCTGGCGTCATCAGTTTGCAGTAATTGAAGGAAGACTATGCAAAAATCCACTTGATTTATACCCGGCAGGAAAGGAAAACATTTGCACAAAAAGAAAAAGAAACAAAAAAAAACAGCAAAAAAAATTCATTGCATACGCTCAGTCGACTGCCCCGGAGAGACTTGAACTCTCGATCTTCCGATATCAACTCAAGTCGTAACAGTCGGACGCCGTAACCAACTAAGCCACGGGGCATGTGGAATTTTACGCGGATCAGTGCATCACGTCATGCCAGGGCCCAATGCTCCGAAATTCGGATGCATGGTCTGTAGTAGACTGTACTTATATATAGCGCCCTTTATACTTATGAGTCTCATCAATGGCTGGATAGTCCATGGACTAGAACATTAGGGTATATTATTACTTATATAGCCTGTAAAAAGTGTCAAATCCGCGGTGGCGCAAGAAATGGAGAACTTGGCGAAATATCTAGAATTTTGTTGCAGGATCACAGGTTCCAAATTACAGTAGTGCTTACAGTACTTTGGTACATAAAAACGCTGACTCGTAGAACAAATTCACCCACTTTAAACCGCTGGATGGGTGGTAGCGGTAGTGGAACAATGGGTCCCGTATCGCGTGGGCAAATCAAGACTGCGCTGGCGTCGTTGTCGCTGAACGTCGACGATGCACATGGATATTTACAGCATCTCCTGGCTTTCTTGGAGTAGACAATGCCTGAACCAAGGGAAGTGCAGCAGTCATTGCCAAGGACCTTTGGAGCCGGAGGATATTATCTGATATACGCGTTCATCGCAAAACCAACAAGTTAGAACAGACACGCACCCCAACGAACTTTCGAAGAACATTGACCATAAAGAACTTATTACCAAGATCCAGAAGTCAAACGGAGAGAAGCACTTGAAAAAGTTAAATTGAGAGAATCTCCGGAATACCCGTGGGTTCTGACATTTGGAACTGCGGTCCGGTAGCAGGTTAGGAAAGACCACGAAGGGATAGGAGGAAAGATGCTTACTGCATCGCTGAAGATTGTAACCACAACCCACATTGCGATGATCCGACATCCTTGGAGTGGAGTCCAGCCTATGGTATTGGCCTTCGCTGGGTATATAAGTCAGACGAAATAACCAAGGATTGATCACTGCACATACCACACCCCGCATCGTTTAACACTCAAGTTTAACATTTAACCGACATGTCTCCCAAAACGCTCAATCTCGGGCTTCTGCTCCTTCCAGGCTTTCAGTGGCTCGACGCCGCAGGGCCCGTCGATTACCTCAACAACCACTCGCACGCGGAAATCGAGAAGCTCATTCCCCTCGGAGAGGATAAATCCATGCTCGACAAAGCCCCCTACATGAACTGGCACTACATCTCAAACGACCTCTCGCCAGTGCACGCTACCTCGGGTCCACCCCAAGTTCCGACATGCACGTACGGCAACTGTCCGCCGCTCGATTACCTCATCGTCCCAGGCCCGGACCTGACGACGCCGCTCCCAGAAGGCTGCGCCTTGTTCCTCCAGAAACTGGTCGTGGATGAAAGCTTCAAAGCGCTGCTGTTGTGTGCACCGGATCTCTGGCGATAACCCCGACCGGGATCCTGGACGGTCTCAACGTCTGCAGCAACAAATACGCGTTGCGGGCGTTGGCTAAAGCAGGGATGCTTTATAGAAAGGTCAAGTGGGTTGGAGACAGAAGGTGGATTGTGGACGGCAAGGTGTGGAGTTCGGCAGGAATCACGGCGGGGCTCGACTTGGCTGCCGAGTTTGCGAGAGTCCACTTCGATCCGGCGTTGGTGCAATTAGGGAAGGACTTGAGTGAGTACACGCCTCTTCCAGCACAGCCAGACGCGTTTGCGAGGCTTCTCGAAGGCGTTGACTTGCCTTGAACTTGGTGGAAAGGACATTGGGAAATGGTTCTGTATACAAGTGTGCTGTATAAAGAGATTCGTGTTCAGTTGTAAACGTTCAATTACACCAATAACGTCGCGATGAAAATGACCAAAGTGAACTCAGTTGGTTATTGTCTGTACGGCTGACGGCGTGGCGCTGAATTTCGGCCTCAATTCATATTATGGGGTTAGATTAGAAGCTATCGAAGAGTCTGTTGATGATGAGAATGCATGAAAACTATAACGATATGAACGCACATGGTCCTGAATTCATAACAACGCCTACGCTACTTCTCACTTCGAGACTACTTTTTCGTCTTCTTGCTCTCAACGAAGAGTACGCGGGCTTTCACTGTTTCAATCCGCCTGAGTATCTTATCTGAAGAGAGGAGTCAACGAGCACACCTTTTGGATCATACTTGACAGCAGAAAGCTTCGGTCCTTGACGAAGTCGCTGGGTCGTGTAGAAAAAGCCTGTTTGCGCCGTGGATATCATGCGCACGATGAGGGTTCTGCAGAATGCGCGTAAGTTGGATGAACGGTGCGTCGTTTTATTATTGGATATCTTGCCTGGCTTTCGCCTTCGGGGCCATGGTGGATTTGTAGTAGGTCCGCAACGAAACGAAAACTGATTGCAACTTCCGGTGTTTGGCAACGACGACGGGTCATAACAGACTATAAAAGTCGCGTTTCTTTTGAATTTTTTCATACAAAATTTGACAATGCTGCACCGTGTACCGGCGAGGAGTGCTATCTGTCCGTTAAAGTGTGGATCCTCCAAAAATTCCTTTGGCTGGGCAAGCAATTCGCAGCGCTTTCAGACTCCCCGCGGACGTGCCGGCCCGGCCGAAATAAACGTTCTGTCATCCGAAAACCAACTTGTTCCCAACTTATATAATCTCTACAGTCTACATCTGGCTTGGGAGCAATCCTGGCACGGTAACAGCGACAAACTGAGCATAGACATATGTCAAATGGCGACACTAACTTCCACGGCCATCGATTTGATCAAAGGAAATCGCAACTGGACAGCAACTCAAGAGAAATCAATCTCGCAAGAATATCCTTTTCAAATCCAAAGCGAGCCATTGGATCAATATGTTGCTCGTACCTACCTTCAGTTTCTTTGGCTTCCAGAGGTGAGCGAAGCATGATACTTTAAGATGGCGGAACTTAACACAATCACAGTCTCTCATGCCACTTAACCTGCTCGTTCCCTCGCTACGACGCGTCAATGTGCCTCAACATCAAATTCAGACGCGTCTGTCCATTCAATGCATGCATTTCTGGAACCATTATTACAGACGACACGCTCGACGACGATAAATACCACGTCGAGCTCCCCCAAATCCTGGCGGACGGCGGTGGAGCAGGAGAGATGGAGGAGACGATGATGTGGTATGCCCTGGCGCATGAGAAGGCCGACGAAAGCATATCCGCTACTCTTGCCTCAGCAGAAAATGCTGGAGGTCCTTGGGTAGACGAGAAATGGCGTGAGAGGTACTGGAAAGGATGGAGAGACGAGAGTAAGTTATTGCTGCTGGTTCCACGTCAATTCTGACGGATTTCTGGCAGAGTTCAGATTCAAATTCTGCTTTACTTCTACAAACTTTCATTGCCCGGACTGCCTCCGCAGACTGAATCTCCAAAGAAGAAACGGAAACGCTCTCGCAACCCTCCAGAACCCACCTATACGGCGCAAGACCATTTAGAAGTATTCATGGACAGACTTTCGACGTGGCAGCTCGTCGGGGCTCTTGACCATGCCAAACCATCCTCATTGAAGAACGAAGAGCGAGATTGGACACAGGTATTCGTAGAAGATGTGGTGGAACGACAGTACGTGGCAATGATTGTAGCTCAAGCACGAACGTTCATTGTCTGTCCAGGTTTACACCCCATCTACCCGAGCTTTGCTCTCTTCTGCACTCCAAAGTCTTCCCAACATCCCCCTTCTTGGACGACGAAGTATCAAACGCGCCCACGTCGCGTAACCCCTCCCCAGAGCCGATGTCAAGAGCTCTATCTCGCGCGCCGTCAACATCACGCCTCCCTTCGCCCGCCCTCTCCACCGCATCGCGAGCCACGACCAAGTCCAAGTCCTCAACTGGCACCCGAGCGCTGGTCCGCTCACGTTCGCGGTCTCTCTCCGTCTCACTTGCCCAAGAACAAGAAGAGAGGGAAAGGCCTACAACGCCCCTCCGAAGAAGCGGATTTTGAATCGCGAGGTTAGCATGTCGCGCGTGTTCAAGCCTAAGGCCAAACCGAAAACAGAGGCGGTTGTGGTTAAGACGGAGGCTCCACGTTGCCAAAGCCCAAGCCCAAGGACCTGGGGGTTACTCTTGTAGAAGAGACTCCGTGAAGCTGCGTGTTACGTCGACAGCAACGCTTTCTTTTGGTCAGCCCTCCTTTGCCATGAAATTACTGGGAAAGGAGCAGGGCAACACTCATTCGCGTCTCCCTGTTTTGGACGAAGACAACGACGACGATGGAGAAGAGGAGTGGATGATGGACAGTTCGCCTGATATCATGCTGTTGAATCCGACGCGGAGTAGTAGCACGAGCAGTGGATTACTGGGATGGATTCGGATGGAGAGGCGATATTCATGCAGGGCAGGCTACGCCGACCAAACCTTCCAGGGCTCGACGACGGTAATACTCGTAGTGGCTAATGGACGACGACTTCGATGCTTAGGCTCACATGACCTCCCAGGAAAGTGACATTTGTATTCTGAGGTGTGGAGCCACATGCCAATCAACCTCATCCTTACACTCTGTACTGGCGATACATGGATAGTTTTATGTGTACCTCGCTGAAATTGTGCCGTCCTTTTCAATCATGATCGACTACCCTCGAAGTACGCAGTCTAGTCTCATGTATCGTTATGTCAGGGGGCACGGCCAGCACAGCCCCCGTCAACCATTTCTACCCATACAGTTCTGAGATTCTATCCCAGGCTCTGGCTTTCAACCTCTTGTTCATGTCCTCCTTCTTGTGTCCATCGTTCTCAGCAATATCCAACGGCCAATGTTCTCCGAGGCTCAGAATATTGTAATCACGGGTGGGACTTTACTACGCATGTAGACCGTGGAGAGGAGATAACCATTTCAATGCGGCGGGCAACGTTGATGCTAGCCAAGCTAGAGGTACGGCCAGCTTTCACGCCTTGCTTGAAGCAGGAAAATTCTAACAAGCATCTATCAGCTATGGAGATACTGCGACAACATATCGCTTCTGGCGCCTTCCATGACTCCGCCGAGCGGTTCGATCCGCCCAAATGTCATCCCCAAACCCGACAAGCCATCATCAAGAAGATCATGGACTGGATCGAGGATCCCGAGAATTTACGGCATTTTCTGTGGATGTATGGTCCAGCGGGATGCGGCAAATCAGCGATTGCCCAGACCATCGCCGAGATGTGCGCAGAAGCTGGGATTCTTGCTGGGTCTTTTTTTTTCTCCCGCACGGCAGCAGACCGAAACAAGAAAGACCATTTCATCCCAAGTCTTGCTTATCAGCTCTGTCTGTCAATCTCGGAAATGCGTGTCCATGTGGCGATGGCGGTTGAGCATGATCCCACCCTCTTTTCCCGCTCGCTCATGTCCAAACGCACGCGCTTCTTGTCAAGCCGCTCAACCAGAGCGCCATCGAGCGGAAACTCAACATTCCTCCGGTGTGCGACCCCGACTTATCATTGTCGACGGCTTGGACGAATGCAAAGACGCCAGTTCGCAGAGCGAAATTCTTATGCCCTCTCCGCAGCCATCAAACAGTCGTCCATTCCCCTCCTTTTTCTCGTCGCGAGCCGTGCGGAACACGAGATCCGTCAGGCGTTCAATAGCTCATCGATGCGCCCTTTGATGACAGGATTGCCGTTGGATGATTCCTACGAGCCCGATGCCGACATCCGTATCTTTCTGAAATCAAAATTTGCCGAGATCAAAGAAAACATCCATCGCGCGCGTATATCCCCCCTGACTGGCCCAGTGCCTCCGACATCGATCGCCTCGTCGAAAAATCCTCTGGGCAGTTTATATACGCGTCAACTGTTATGAAAGACGTTGGTCGCGTCATACCCTTCCGATGCAGCGGTTGAAGGTCGTTCTCGGCATATCTGCTGTGAAAATGATGCGGACACGCCGTTCGCGCAGTTAGATCACTATACCATCATATCCTGTCCTCCGTCTATGAAGCAAATCTCCCGAAAGCCTCGAACTACTCAGTTGGCGCATCCTCGATTCCCAGATCTGGACACTGGCCCTCGCCGACGATCTTTTTTCCCTACAATCTGGAGGCGCACAAATGATACTGAGTGATCTCCACGCGCTCCTCCACATTCCAGAATCTGAAGCTACAGTTGAGCGGGTTCGCATTCTCCATGCCTCCTTTCCCGACTTTCTCCTTGATCAGTCGCGGTCGGGAAGATTCTTCATTGACGTCGCAAAGGCGCACACTAACCTTGCGCGACGATGGCTACGCTATTGTGGAACCATAAGTCTGATCTCCTCAAGGCCGGAGATCATATCGATCCTGGTGAGGATTATCATTCTCGTTAACCGCAAGTCGGTGACTGTTATCCTCCTGCTGGTCGATCTAGAGCCTCCTGCTATGCTTCGCAGTGCCCGCATAAACGAAGCGATCTTTCGACATTGCAGACATGCAAACCTGAGCGCTGAGCTCCAGGTCGACCTATACAATTTCGAGGTGGATTCTACTTTGTCAATCACCGGTTCAGATAAGGAAGAGATGTGGCTCCACCTTGGGGTGATCCTTGATTTTATTGCATGGCTGGAATATCAGGTCTGGCCTTTCATTTTCTGCTGCGGTTTATTTACTGATCTGCATACTTGATAGATATTTCCTGATCCCGGAAAAGATGTGCATCATCATCTCCTACTGTGTATGCAGAACATGTTCAGGCGTACTTTTCACAGTACCCGAAGGACATTCAGCATCATTTACTGGTGGCTTTCACACTTTCACCATTTATTCTGGACAGGCGAACTTTTATTGTCATTTCCAGGGTAATTTTGGAGTATTTGATATACTCAAAAAGTGTTTCCGAGCAGGCCTGCATAGAGGCAACAGATCATGCTCTATTCCAATTCCATGGCGATCAAATTTCTCGCGGATTTGGGTATGCTTTTTCCCGCGGGTCTAATCGTATGAATTTACTTTGCCGGCTTCTGACAAATGACATGTTGCCCATGGCTGGAGGTTATTTGTTGACCAAAATGTGTACGCTGATCTTGCCTTCGAAATTGCGAGATTTCTCTTTCCTCCGTGAGTTCACGGTCAAGTCTTGACTATGTTTAACTACTCATATTTTTGCTTTGTGGATAGGGCTGGCCGTTTAGGTATGGCACATAGATGGTTCAATGTTTCATCGGACAGATATTGGGCCTCGAAGATCCTTGCCGTCACCCTTTCGAAGGCCTCGCCGGCCTCGCGCCTTGCAGAGATTCTGCGGGATAATGCACTCCGATTCGAGACTTCATCGGTACCTGCTCAAGACCCCAATTCTTATCTATACAAAAATATCCTCCCTGAGTTAGCCCTCGCCAGTCTAGTTTACATCAAGGTGCTATACCCGCAATTCTTAGCTGTGTTTATTCTGATCGTCTTCACAGGAATGCAACATACCCTTCCGAGAACATTCACATAACCCGAAGATGACATTTGCTACGTGTGCCTGTCGCAAGAATGGGAGGACGAGCTGTCTGTCGAGCCTGCTCCCGAGCGAGTCGAGGAGATCGTCCCAGCAGCACCAAGGCCGCTTCTCCCTCTTTTCTTATTTGCTTGGTTCGCCCGATTGCTCGAAGTGCTGATGCGGGTGGGTAGCTGATTTTCTTGTTTCATTTCTCTCACTTACTGATCGCCCTCCACATATAGGATATCCACCACATGTATATCTAGTAATACACTCTTTTGTGCCTATCAATATCTCCTCGACTTCGACCGAAATAATATCTCTTCCCCGCCGGCGAACCGCAAGTACGCAATTTTCGCCAGTTAGTTACATTGCCCCATTGCCACCCTCTTCTTACTTCGAACTTATTTAATCCGTATGTATGGCCGACCCAACCGTGCTCTTTTCCCAATCTTTTCCTCTCTGTTTTGGCTTTATCGTGAGGGTGATCTTTCGATTTTTCCGCTGTAAACGTCACACCCCCCTCAAGGAATTAGCCCGTGATCCCACCGATGGTGCAGTTCTCCTTCCAACGCTGCCCCTAAAAGTCCTCGCATTGTCCAGTCCACGGCCCCGTAGTATGCGCTATCCTGGAATAATTAATCTTTTCGCCAATGAGTATTTCGTCAGTTCGAAAGACCCAGGCTTGCAAAAAGGCTCGCAATGTCAGATGACAGAGCAGCTGCATATCCTGACCAGCCCATACCAGCCCATACCACCCGATTTCTTGAATGATTCGTTACTTAGTGATTCGTCGTGCGTACTTATGAGAGACTTATCTGCGTAACTCTTGCTCGGGTCCTTACGTGCGTCGGCCGATGCCACTCCCGAGCCGAGACGGACAGTTGCCGAATGTCAATTTGCACCGGACCCCTGAGCAAATCACTGATGTTGTTAGGAAGTGGACTGTGGAGTCTCGTTTTTTCAATCTTGTACCGCAAGTTTCACCGCTGCTTTCGAAGATGTACGCATATGCTACATGTTGTTCTACTTGGATTTACCTTTTATTAAATCTTGCTATGCATAGCATAGGTTTAATCCAATAGCGTTATCGCCTGAGGATAAATACCTCAACAGCCACCGCAGCGTTATTAGGGCTCGCTTGAACGTCCCTGCACCAGTCCCCACTCGAAGGAGCACCTAATGTCGTCGATACTACCCAAAAGATTTGTCTCGACCATAACTCTCAAAGCAGCACCTTCCAAAGCGCACCACCACGGACCTCTACCAGCTTCGTCGTTTCCAGTAGGATATGTCCTTGGGGGTCTCCATGCAGGTGTGAAGAAAAAGCCAGGCGTTCTTGATGTTGCCGTGATCCTGTCGACCTCGGAACATCCGACGTCAGCCGCAGCATGTTTCACTCGCAATGCTTTCAAAGCTGCCCCCGTTATCGTGTCCGACGAGGTCTCAAGAGGAACGGCGGTTACGCCCGTGCGGTGGTGGTCAACAGCGGCTGTGCGAATGCAGTGACGGGAAAGCAGGGGATAGATGATGCATGGGCAATGGTGAAGGAGACCGACGCCCTTCGGCCCTCAAAGTTGGCTTCAAAATTCGAACACGAAACGCTCGTCATGTCCACCGGCGTGATTGGTCAAAACTTACCCATATCGAAGATCGTGGAGGCCATTCGGTCGTCGAACAGCGTTCTAGGCTCCGATTTCTCGGCTTGGGAACGCGCAGCGCAGGCCTTCATGACGACCGACACTTTCCCAAAACTGCGCTCGCGAACGTTTACGATAGGGGGTGTGGAGTATCGGATGGCGGGCATGGATAAGGGAGCAGGCATGATCCACCCAAACATGGGTCCGGCATCGACGACGTTCGCTGGTACCAAGCAGCTCCATGCAACACTGCTTGGATGCATCATGACTGACGCGGCTGTCTCCCCGCGGAGTCTGCAGAGTGCACTCACCTATGCGGTCGACCGTAGCTTCAACTCGATCAGCGTCGACGGCGATATGTCCACCAACGACTCGATTTATCTCCTCGCGAACGGTGCTGCTTCGAACGGATCCCCTGTCATCGATGAAGAGACTAACCCGGATGCGTACGACGTGTTCAAGAGGAACTAACGGACTTTGCGGCTGATCTTGCCAAGTTGGTGGTTAGGGACGGAGAAGGAGCGACCAAGTTTGTAACTGTCACTGTCAAGGCAAGTCTATCTGTCGCTTCTGCTCTTTCACACATTTACACTATACCAGGGGGCCCCGACATACAAAGATGCTCACAACATCGCGTCGCGGATATCAACCTCGGCTCTCGTCAAGACAGCCCTATACGGGGAAGATGCAAAGTGCGACCCCTCCCCCTATTTCCTACTATGCAGCTAATTTTTCACTTTACAGCTGGGGCCGCATCCTCGCAGCCACAGGCTCCGTACCGCTCCTGCCCTCCTCGACAGGTGCTGCCCCGGTGATCGACCCCACAAAAGTCAACGTGACCTTCGTGCCTTCAGACGGAACAACCGCGCTGCCTGTCCTGGTCAACGGCGAACCGGAAAAGGTCGACGAGGTGCGTGCGAAGGAGATCCTGAGCCTCGAGGACTTTGAGGTCCTCGTGGATCTGGGCATGGGAGGCAACGGCGAGGCGAAGTATTGGACATGCGATTTTAGCTATGTAAGTTTCTGCTTCGCGGTTATGCTTACTTTCGGTGTAAGGGTGGCTGATGTCGTCTCTTAACAGGAATATGTCAGGATCAATGGAGATTATCGCAGTTAGTCTCCGGTCCTCGAGGTCCGCAGTGTACGGCACTTTCAAAAAAGTTGTTCGTGGTTGTTCGGATATGTTCACCCTATCGATCATGTTTACTACACGTTCTCATCCTCGGACAATTAAACGCTTAAGCGACCTGTCTACGATTCTCGACAGGTTCAAGTCTCAGACGGCTTCCTAGAACTTTACCCGTGTCTTTCTACTAACTTCATTTTCTTCCTCATTCGCAGGGCAGATTCCTTTCCTTCAAATGTGTTTGTCGGCATACTCTTATTTTGTCGTTCTCAATGGAATGGCACCTGAGCTCAGTGTTGGCATGTACTGGGTGGGTCGTGTACATCCACCCCACGTTTTAGTGGGTACCCTCATGGGTGCCCACGTCCCACAATCGTGGGCATGGGTATTCCCACGCGCACCTCCCGGGAGTTTAGTACCTCACGTGACAAGGTACTACGTTCTGGAACCGTACGGATGCCGGGGCGGGGTTGCCGATTAGGGAAACACCTGCGGTTCGAGTAGATAGGCCTTGTCCTGGCAAAATTTCGCCAGATCGATGTTGTCTGTAGCATTCGGGGTAATTAGTTGATGTATTTAATGCAGAAAATTGGATTCCCGTTCATAGTAGACTCCGCAGATATGCCATTGCATCAACTACTACTTAGATCTTGATGCAGAAGGTGATCCTGTTGATTTTGAGGAAGGGAACGTCCGTATACGCCCCTCAATGCTGTAGAATACTACCCTATGAACAAATTTGGATGTTACATCGCGATACAGTCGTGCAGAATCGTCGATTTCTCAATGATGTCGCGCCTCCCCCCACGCTGTTTCCTTATCGGGCTATCCAATGCCCACACATGATCGTGGGTGTACACATTTTCGTGGGGGTGTGGGCATACCCGTGCACATCCACAGTACATGCCAGCACTGCCTGAGCTTGTTTGAATTCTCGAGTGCAACCAACACGAGAACCCCAGATGGATGCCAAGCATTTCACAGGCATGGCTTTTTTGACAGTCTCGCCTAACCAGGACCTTTGAGGACCGCAAATTGGACCGCAATGCACTGAATGCAGCATGCACTGCCGCTGAAAATCAGGTACATGCATCTATTTTTACTCTTTTTAGCACTCGTGCTCACGGAATGTCGGAGAAAAGGACAAAGGCGCTTGCTATGAGCCTATTACACCGTCAGTTTTGATGCTCAGCGTTGAGCGTGGCATCAATGACAGGCTATCACAGGTCCCAACAGACTTCAACTCCTCAGGAACGACCGAAAGTACCGGCCATTGAGGGGAATCCACCTCGAGTTAAAACTACCCAGAGTCCTGTTTGTTGACGTTCTCGCAATGCCTCTTCCCAGCACCTCCTTCTTTGTCTCGACGCTTCCCGTAGGACAGAATGCCGTCAAGAATATCTTATTCCGAGTGGCCACAATCTTACTCAATTTCATCATCCTCCGACTCTTCGCGTTTCTGGCGTTCAAGACGCAGGACTATACGTCTTTTCTCATGTTCTCGGAGGATGTGATCCAGAAGGCTCTCTATGTCTTCGACCGGAAGCTTACCCGCCAAACCATGCTAGTCGCGATGTTTGCATGCTTGACGGGCGCGGCGGGCTTTTACGACACCCTCCTCTGGGGACTGGATTCACCTGGTTATGTCACGAAATCCACGCGGGTCAACGCGGGCGTGCTGTCATCGGAGATGCTCGATAGTCCGGCGTATATCACCCTCATATCGAATCCCATGGACGACCTCAGTAGAATCAATTTAAACGACACATTCGGTGCAAACCTCTATACCACCGGCCTCAACTTCACCCTTCCAGGCATCATCCAACCAGGATTCGCAAGAGTCGTTCCCGCTGTCGAACCCCTCTCCGGCGCAAATCTCGTGTCACCTCGCATATGGCTCGACTCCAGCGGATTTGCAGTAGGCCTCGATGACGCTATCATGCGCACAGTGACCATGAACACAACGGAGACGTTCTGCAGTCCGACGAACGTGCCGAACACGAACGACACCCAGGTGTGGAGGTGTAACATCCGGAATAGCGATGCGCAGGCTCTTTTTGTACAGGAAATGGGCCTCCCGCAGATATGGTGGGATTTGTATCATCCCGAATATCTGCTTCCGATTCACAAGGACAATCCATGGCAGTCGTTGGGAACAGGGGGAGATACGGCAGTGATGAAGCAGGTTTTCACGGTTACCAAAGGTTCGCAGAAACACACGTTCCTCCAGACAACATTCAAAGGCACCATGATCGGCTTTCCACCTCTCTTTCTCGACGACGGCGAAATCACGGACTTCATGCGGAGAACGTGGTCCACTTCCGATTCAGGCCAACCGCTCCCTCCAGCTGTGCAGTCGTTAGCTGACCTCGTCATTAGCGCCAAGAACAACCAGACTAGCTTGACCTTCGGGTCGTTCATCCAAGGAAATGATACCGTATATTCATACAGCACAGAATACCTCAACTTCGCTGAAATTGTTAACGGCACGGAACACATCATTTACGGTGCTCTGCGATTCGTTTCGACAACGATCGCCGTCATTCGCTCCGAAGTCCTCTTTCATGAGCCCACGCCGTTCGCTCCATGCAACCTAGTGTACCGAAATATTGCAACGGGTGGTGTCGTCCGCTCCACGAATTGCTACGACGCAGCAGCAGCAGAAAACCAGAGCGTACCTGCGACCGGCGGGTTCTTGGGCCAAATCGACACCTCGTCCGTCGTCATCATGAGCGACATCCTTGGAGACGGAACGACGAACACTAGCGTAGCGGTGTTGAACCAGACAGGCATTGATTGGTACAACAACGTCACCGACCACATCGACCAATTGCTCATCTCGCGCGGCCTGATCCTCGGTGGGAACCGTCCCGACGTGATGGTGGACGTACAACACACCGAAGCCGCGATCTCCCATTTACAGCTGCTCCTTACACTCCTGCCTGTCCTGCTTGCGCTTTTGGTTCTTGGCACGACGTTCCGCCAGCCTATGAGCTATTTCAAAAACTCATTTATGGCGGCCGTGTTTGCAACGACGCACGTCAGCAGCCCGAAGTGCTCAAAGATTGGTTACATGCGCTCGCCGCCAGAAGTCACGCTCAAAGTGTCTAGAGAGCACACAGTACTGGGGACCCGTCATGGAGGCACTATTGCGATTGTAGGCGCAAATCAGCTCATTGCACCTGGTATGAGCTACGAGCCGTTGCTGCAGGAGAAAG
Organism: Flammula alnicola; assembly: GCA_015499995.1. Lineage (NCBI taxonomy): Eukaryota > Fungi > Basidiomycota > Agaricomycetes > Agaricales > Strophariaceae > Flammula > Flammula alnicola. The sequence continues at coordinate 125,638 of JADNRV010000061.1, forward strand.
ACGATGTAGAACAAAGGACAGAAGGTGTAATATAAGTTTTATGTAGAAGGTTGATTTTCACTTTTCTAGTACTTTATCTTTACCCTATTCACACATATACGCAGCTGGACAAGGCGAGGGGCGATATCGATTAGTGGCATTCTATGGCATAATGATGGTGTATTAGCTCAAATGCGCAATTAGTACTATACGCCAGCACTAGATCTGTGTCAATTTTCGAGCTGACTCGCATAGTAACAGTTGACTATCACTCTGGTCCCATTCTGTACAGTAATGACAAGGACTTGAAATTTGACACGATTAAGGACTCCTCGAGGCCATTCGAGAATTTGACAAGAATTTGAAGTTTTCATTAAAAACAATCTTCGAAATGATATGTATCTGGATGAACACTGTATTGAGAATATCTTCAGGACAGCTTTACATGAATATGTCCAGCGATTTTCTGGCCGGTGTACTTGCTGAGTGCGTCTGAGTGCGTTAAACTATATGTCTTCAAGTTGTGTCGTCCTGAGCCGCACTGTTTGATCAAGAAGCCGACAATGATGGTACTGATCCGTATTACGTAATATCACCATAACCAAGGTCTTGCGGCCTTGGAAGTAAACCCTTCTTGATTACTTGCGGTGTGCGGAAAACTTTCCTGGTTTCGCTGTCTTTCAGTGCTTTCCCTCTCAGTACTTCCAAGTTCTTTCTGCTTCGACGCGTGCTGAAGGCTCTCACAAGGTTCTCAACACTTCAATAACATCCGTGAAAATGTCTCGGTCCTTGTGTAAACTTCGGTAATGTCAGGTTGGGCCGCTCTGAACACTGAGCGCTGAGCTCTATGTGACATGTCAAACACAGCGTTCAGGGATTGACAAGGATTGGCCATGAGGCCAAGGCACATCCGCTGGTCCGAATAGTCTCTCTCTTCCTCTTTAACGAGCATCTCCAAGACTAATACCTATTCTTAATACCCAGTCCCTGTCCATCTGTTTTCCATCAGTGCCGAATATTCTGCTTTCTTCAAAAGCCGTTCGCGGCCTAGCATAATGGTTACGGCGTTGTTCTTGGGGGCTGCTATTATTGCTGGTATGAATTTCCATGATTTTTTCTCGGTGCGAAACTTGTCATTGAATCACAATTCTAGTGGTCGTTGCCCAAGAGCAAGTCCTTGTCTATGTTCCTTTTGAATGGGACAAAGTCCCGTTAACGGCTAGCGTCATCGGGACTGCAGGGGGAGCACAACATTTGCGTTGATCGATGGTCCAGAGACAGGCATTGCGACTCCCGGACCAGGTGCGTTCTCCATCCCTTATTGACACTCCCCAAAATATGAGTCGATAGGCATCTTCTAGCAACCGTGATACAAGGCCCCTCTATCGCATCGATGTATTATGTCAACGAGGCCGACACCGTCCAACCCACTCTTTCCGGAGTCTGCAATCTCATCAGTCCAGTTGCTGTGTGTACGCTCAGCGTATGGACATCAACAACCATGGATACGAGTGATATCGGCTCCAGCAGCGGCGCTGCAGGCGGTTCGTCAACAGGGACAATGATCTCGATGACTACCATTGCACTTGGCTTCTGTATAGCCCTTGCGCTCCTGAAGTAGACCTAATGCAGCAACGAACCTTGGACTATGATGACGATTTTTCATTTTACGGACATTTTCTATCCATCTTAATTGCGAGTACACACCAGTAAATCCGATTTCTGGACAGTCACTAACGACGCTATTATGGTTTTGTCTCTGCTCCACGAGTGTAAGATTTCGGCAGCTTCAGAAAGTTGGTAGGGCCCGACATACTTGGTCGTCTTTCTACGCCTATCGGTTCTTCGAGCAAGCGAGACATAGTACGGCCCGGAGGTGACCATTGGAAGGTTCCCAAACGAGTATGGGCTTAACTAAGATGTTGTTCCGGCTTTGCGACATCAAAACTTGATTACAACCTTTATGTACGAGGGCGAAAGCTGTTCTTCGAGTTCATACTATCCCGCCACGATCAGTCACGATCTCCTCAATGGCTAGAGAGTTTGTGAGAATGCGGAACGTACGTATTTATTTCTTCTTTCCGGATTCTCCCGAGTGCCATAATCTCTTATTTTCATCTGCAGAGCTCGAGGAACTTCAACAAACCTACAACGCTCGTCTCTATCCATCCTCGAAGACCACGTCCAGCAACATGCTCACCAATTAACTGCATATCTACCACGTACCATCCAAAGCGAACTTATGTCCAATACCAACCCTACGCCTAGGCTGCTCTCTACTTCAGCATCAGCCTCGCTCCAGGACATTAGCACAGCACATCTTGCGTGCAAGGAGACGGCATCTGCGTTTTACGCCATCAACTCCAATGACCGCATCTCCTGGTGGAACCGTGGATCTGGTGCCGGGCTCGGCATAGACGGATTAGATTAGATCATAGATGGTACAGCGGATCACTGTAGGTACTGTACAGTCCGATCGCCCTACAGAATACACATCGATCCTTGCTCCCGACTTCCATCGCGCTTGAGTCCTTCGTCTCGTTTGCCGTCTCCATCTGGTGACAACAGAGCGATCCTACTTCTCTACGAGCTTCAGTATTCAGTCTTCAGCATTCGGCGTACGGTTATTCGGTCATTCGGTTTGGTGTTCAACAGCAAGAGTCATTATACTTCCGTCGACAGGTTCAAACCTTAAAAATTCCATCAACAAATCTGGCGAGGAGAAGGCAGCTTCCCCCCCGTGATCCTAGTGGAAAGTTTCTACCTAAACCCGTCACCGTCAACACAGATCTCGGGCCCAGCTACATTCCCCAGCGGATACTCGTGCCAAGGTCTATTGTGACGCCACCCGCGCCAGCGTACCAGCAGTGCACTACCGGTAATATCCCTACAGTCGGGCCTCCCACACTGAAAACTATTCCCGACACCAACGTCATGTCAGACAATCAAGGCTTGCGCATGTTCTGGGGTGATGGTGAAATCGACGGCGAGAATCCACAGGACTTCATCAACGGCGTTGAGCGCAGCTTCCTTGCAAAGGCAAATCTCACGGAGAAGGATAAGGTTCGGACTTTTGAGTTGTGGTTGAAGTCGGGGAGAGCGGCGAAGATTTGGTGGAACGGACTAGCAGTGGATGAGAAAGACACTTGGGAGCATTTACGAGGGGCGTTTGAGAAGAGGTGGCCGGAGAAGTTAATTACGGAGAAAACAATGGAGGAGCAGCATGCAACATTGGCATCGACAGTTCTGAAAGAGGAGGATTTGGGGAGGAGGGTGAAGGTAGACGGAGTGGAGGAATTCTCGCATGTGGTGTGGGCGGACAAGCTGGAACGACTTTCGACGGCGCTAAAGGATGACAGCGGCCTTCTCATCCCAACAGTGCGCAAATCTATGCCCAGGGCACTCAAGCTTCTCGTGGGCACGCAGCATCGCACCTGGCCAAACTTCTGTGAGGCTATCCGAAAGGTCTCGATCACGGAGTTGGAGGAAAAGCTCGAGATCGAACAGGAAGCGCGCATGATACAGGCGACGGTCACCCGTCTGGAACAGCTCCAGAAGTCACCGACCAGAGGCATCCGTGAAGCGTTGAGCACGAACGTCGCTTGGTTCACCAATTCCCGCACCGCGTTTTGCGATTCAGCGGGCAGCAACCCAGCCTGCGCCTCCTGCCACTCCGGGACCAACTGCGGGAAGCATGGCATCAGCTCCCCAGTACCGACCTGACTCTGAGCGCCTCGTGGATGTCGTACGCCTCGCCTTGCCCATCCATCCGAATACGCCGGCAGGCAAGCTCGCATACCAAGCCCAGGTTGCAGAGTGGACCCAGAACAACTTGGGTCGTCCTGTGAATGAGATGCGGCCCTATCCTCTCAGCCCCGGTACTTCTCCTGTCGCAAGTGGGGAGTGTTGGAAGTGTGGACATGAAGGCCATCTTGGCACACTGTGTAGGACAGCAGAGCCAGTGCCGGTGATGGAGCAGAAGTGGCGGTCAATAGCTGCAACTATCAAGAGGCGTGCGGAGGCGGCTACGGTGGCGGTGAATTTTGTGATGGAGGATGGAACGTGGATCAGCAGGGACGAGTACGATGCACAGGTCATTGCGGCACATGAAGCTAGCCGCCAGGGAAATGGAGACGGGTCGTCAGCGTAGAGAAAGGAGCTCCGTTGGCGACCCTAATTCAGCGGGATGTAGGGGCAGCTGTCCCTGAGCTGTGAACGGGGGGCTCGGGGACATGAATACACCTAACGCGGAGCGTACAGAGGTTAACGATGGCAATAGGGTAGACGAAACCACGAACCTGTACAATCTCGACGGCGAAAATGAAATATTTGACCTGTATCGCGTTGGTGTAGAGGATGAGATTGCGAGGAGTGTCCCCTTCGTGCAGACAGTCGGTTTTGCGGGGCTGAAAGGCGAGGTGGTGCGTTTGAAAGGTGTATTCGATGATGGGGCGATGGCAAATGCGATAGACGCGGGGGTTTTTGGGGGGGTGAAGGATTTTTTGTCAGCGTTAATTCCTTCTCGGAGACGGCTACGGATGGCGGATGGTCGGGTGGTTCCATCTCTCGGCATGTGGATTGGCGTTGTGTGGCTGGGTGACGTGGAAAGGAGGGGCGCTTTCGAGGTTTTCGACAGCAACGGTGCATGGGCAGTGTTGTTCGGCAAGCCTCTGCTGTCCAGCTTTGCTGCTGTCCACGACTACGGGCTGGATGTGATACACATCCCGGCGGGCAGTGGAAAATTGGTGCTTGCGAACCTATTCTCTGTGACGGAGTCGACGGCTGGCGGTCAGCCATCGATTGGGGTTGTCGGCCTCACGGATGGCATCGAGAAGCATGGCTTAGCCCAAGCCCCTCGCCCTTTAACAAGCGATGGGCGCGAGAGGCAGTCCATGGAGGAGAGGGCGGCGTGGAGGGTGTCCCAAGGATTGCCGGAGAAGAAGTCGAAGAGTGAGAGACGGTTGCGGAGTTGGATGACGCAGTTGAAGGCACGGAGGAGGGGACGGGCAGATGATGAGATTGGTGGAGGAGGAATGGCTGAGAGGGTGCATACGGGGACAGAGGTCTGGGGTGCTGAGGATGTAGTCCCGGGTGTTGTGCACAGCGAGCCACAGGAACATTGGAGCTCGGTCTGGACAGTAGATGAGGTGGCAGAAGGCGATTTTGGAGATCCTGGCGTCGAACAACCCATGCTTGCGAGGACATTGCAACCGGACATCCTCACTCGTCGCACAGACCCATTCCTTGCGGCCAGAGTTGACGCGGTTATGGCAGAAATCACCATTGGCGACGATCTTTCTGCCGACGAGAAGGAGAAGGTCACATCCCTGCTTCACGAATTCGCTGACTGTTTTGCATTGTCAATGAGTGAGGTTCTACCAGTCGAGGGCGCAGCTCACAAACTCAACATACCTGAAGGCGCCAAATTTCGCACCAAGGTCAATCAGCGTCCACTCAGTGTACCGCAGTGGGAGTACTTCAACGGTGTCATCGACAAGATGTTGGAGGCTGACATCATCATGCCTATTAGCCATCGAGACGTTAAGAGTTGTGGTGCCACGACGCTGGCGAGGAAAGCTCACGAGAATGGCGGATTGTCCATCGAGGATCTTCAGCATCGCGTAAACGACCAGTGCGTAGCTGCGGGTTTTCCTTCAGCTTTCGAAGACCTGCCACCCAGGCAAGACTCGCACGTACCAGGGACTGAGGACGAGGCCCCGGCGCCAAAATGGCGAGTTTGCCAGGACTTTGCTGATCTCAACCGGGTGACGCAGGTTCCCGCGCTTCCCCAGGGCGATATACGAGCGAAGCAGCAGCGCCTAAGCGGCCACCGCTGGTTGAACGTCTTCGATTTTGCATCGGGGTTTTATGCCTGTGAGGTTTCAAAGGACGATCAGCCCTACTTGTGTTTTTATGTGGAGGGGCGGGGATACTTCTGTTATAAGCGCATGCCATTTGGATTGACGGGCGCGCCATCTACATTTGGGGAGATGACGGCGAGGAATTTGGGAGATTTGGTGGGGTTGCTGTTCGAGTTGTTTGTGGATGATGGGGGAATGGCAGGGGATGAGTTCGACGAGATGTTGGGGAATTTGAGGGTTTTGCTGGAGAGGGTGAGAGAAAAGGGGTTGTCCTTGTCAGCTTCGAAGTCAAGGTTCTTCGTCACAGAAGCCGTTTTCGCCGGAGCACGAGTGGGGCCTGCAGGAATCCGTCCCGATCTGTCTAAGCTGACAGCGATTGTGGACTGGAAAACACCCACGGACTTGCAGAATCTGGGCGCTTTCACAGGGCTGACAGGCTATTTTCGGACGTTGGTGAAGGGGTATGCGGTTATGGCTCAACCATTAACAGATCTGGCGAAAGGTTTAGACATTCCGCGGGGAAAAGGGAGGGTGGCATACAGACGGGCAATGAAGGGGTATTCTCTGGAGGGTCTATGGAAGCGCGAGCACACCCACGCTTTTCTCAAACTCAAGATCGCGCTTACATGTGAACCCGTGCTCAAGGGTCCAAAGTTCGACGGCACTCCTTTCATTGTCACTACGGATGGGTGCAAGGTTGGCTTTGCAGGCATGTTGACACAGAAGCATACGACGGTTCTGCCTAACGGAAAGGAGGTTACCCGTCTTCACCCAGTTGCTTTTGCGTCGAAACGGACATCAACAATAGAGGAGCGATATCAGCCTTACATCCTGGAATTCGCGGCACTCAAGTTCAGCCTGGACAAGTTTTCCGATATTATTTGGGGATTTCCTATCGAGCTCGAGACCGACTGTCAAGCACTACGCGACCAACTAATTAGTACGAAGTTGAACTCCACCCACGCCAGATGGCGCGATGGAGTGCTCGCCTACAATATCATTGATGTCCGACACCGCCCTGGACGTCTGAACCCTGTCGCCGACGGCCTCAGTCGGAAGTACGTCAATTTGCCGCTGGAGGTGGGAGACGGGCACGAGTGGACCGTTAGCGAGGATTGGGAGGTTAGGACGGGTTTAGCTCACGATATTTTCAGTATCACGGAAGCGGGAGGGGTTGACACAGGTGTGGAGGCAGCATTGAGAACGAGGTTTGCGCAGGAGAGGGTGTTCTTAGAGGTGATTGAGGCGATGCTGGAGCTGGACCATGGGAAGAGTTTGCGGGAGAAGAGGAGGGCGAGACATAGGGCGAAGGGTTACTTGATCAAGGGCGAAAGGTTGTGGAAGCTGGCAGATGGGAAGTCGATTCGAGCGCGGCCGAGGGTGGAGTGCGTGACGCGGGCGGAGGCGAAAGCACTGGCTTGGGAGGCTCATCGCGACGGCGGGCACTTCCAGCAGGACAATGTCAAGGCCGCCTTGTTGGATCGCATATGCAGCCCTGGACTTGATCAGTCAATAACGCTGGCCATCACGGAATGCGGGAAGTGCAAAGGATTTGGCAATACTCACCTCCACTCGCTGCTGGAACCGATAACGCGACGGCACCCATTCGAGCTCATGGTTTCCGATACCCTCACCATGCCAACGGGGAAAGGCGGCTTGAAGAAGGTCAGCCTGTACATTGACGTTTATTCTCAGCACGTTTCGGGTGGGGCGCTGCGCAAGGCTGCTACCGGGAAATCAACACGCACTGCTCTTGCGAGGGTCTGTGATACCTTCACAAACCCTGAGACATTGATGACCGATGGCGGACCCGAGTTCGACAACTCGGAGGTGCGGGAGTTCTGCGAACTACGTGGCATCAATCTCCATATCGTGCCCGCGTACTCGCCGTGGATAAGTGGGCTAGTAGAGGGAACTAACAAGATATTGTTGGGGCGGTTGAAGAGGTTGTGCGCGCCGGATCTGGGGGAGGATGAGTACGACAGGATGGAGGTGCCGGAGAATTGGCCTATGTACCTGGACGACGCCATTCGTTATCTCAACAAGCGAATTCTTCCACTTCTGAAGTTCTCGCCGAACGAGCTGCTCCTGGGGCTCGTTGTCAATACCCCTCCGACACCGGTCGATATGGCGCAAGGGCCTGTGACAGGCGGCGATGTTTCCTTACAGTCGGCGTATGTGAATCAGCAGCGATTGGATGGCTATTCACAGATCGTGGAAAATGCTCACCGTCGAAAAGAGGCTTTCGACAAGAAAGTGGAGGCCAGGGCACCTCGCGAGGTGATCTTCAAAGCGGGGCAGCTGGTCCAGGTGTACCGCAGTGACCTCGACTACACTTTCAAGGCAATCCGGAAGATCGAGCCCAAGTGGTCTGCACCCCGTCGTGTCGTCAGCCGCCGAAAGAACTCATACAAGCTTGAAACATTGGAAGGACTCCCAATTGGCGGTCATTTCAGTTCTCGCCGTTTGCGGCGCTTCATTCCAAGAGACGGAACGAGTCTTCAAGCAGCGCAGAAGGCGGTAGAGGATGCGCTGGGGTTGGCAGAGGAGGATGCCGATGTGGGGGCTGAAGTTGAAGGTGACATCGACGTGGGAGAACAAGATGTTATGGCTGACAGAGATGATGATGCCACGTCTATCTCCGAGGACGAGAGCGGAGAAGAGGGTGGGGCAGGAGCAGGGCCATCAGACAGCGAGAAGAGCGACGGTGAGAGCAGCGAGGTTAGAGAGGATCCAGAGCACGAAGAAGCAAGTGGAGGAGAAGAGGAAAACACGACGATTCCTGTGACTGGCCCGAGAAGGAGCGCGAGATTGGCAGCGCGAATTTTTCTCCTGGGTTTCGACGAAGGCGACGATTACGTTCTTGACGCAACGAGGACGTTGCTTTCAGAGGGGGTGGGCACATGGAACCGTGGATCTGGTGCCGGGCTCGGCATAGACGGATTAGATTAGATCATAGATGGTACAGCGGATCACTGTAGGTACTGTACAGTCCGATCGCCCTACAGAATACACATCGATCCTTGCTCCCGACTTCCATCGCGCTTGAGTCCTTCGTCTCGTTTGCCGTCTCCACTGGGAATGAGCCGAATTCTTAATCAACTTCGGCGGAGATGGCTCAGGTCAACATGGTTAGCGATTCGAGCAAGAAGAGCAGCAGAGAACGGGCCATTGCGCTCGCGAATGATCGGACAAAACCGTATCCTACTGTTGCCACTTATCTCGTTGGATCGGCGAGTCTGCCCTAACTCTCTGCCTCACGTTTCGACTTTGGATACATCAGGTCCTCCGCCAGCCGGTCTTCCTAATACGACATGGCGGGCCTTGGCTGGATGACACGATCTTAGCCATCGCCAGCTCATTTTGTTTCGCTCGATGCTCAATAACGCCAATGCGAGCATTGTCGCGGATGAATCGCGTCTCTCAATTCGTGAGTCACTTCCTTTTTTTCAGTCTCTCCATGTTCGTCAATAGGGATTGGAGATAGGGCGATGCTCTGAACGATACGACCACCTTGCCTTCGGAGAAGAAACGGGGGAGTGATCGATTGCGTATGAGCGGCTCCCTGAAATGTTGCGAGCTCTGAAGAGAAATCAGACAGCGGGCGATGCGGTTTCGCCTACGTCCCCTCCGCAGCCTGCTCCCATTGCCAGTGTCCTCCACTCGACAACGTCGCTGAGCACCCGATCGTTTGCAGGAAGCAAGAGTCGTCGTCGGTACCTACATGCGCGTCGTCCTATAGGCAGCCAACATGGTCGACGTGGCAGCTCAAGTACAGGGCGCGAGTCGATGCGAGTTTCTATCGAGCTGGATAGAGATGCGGCATCCACTATGCGGTATAACGAAGCTCTCCTCGTCATCCTTCATTGGCGTGCTCATCCTGAGATCAGTGCGTTCCATCGTCTTTTCTGTTTCTGTCTCCTTCCCCCAACTCTTCCCCCTCTTCACAGGCAATTTCGAAGAACGCCGGAGAGAAGAATGACCCGGAATACCGCTGAGAAAACCTCTCTCTCCTCAGTTTATACCCTGGGCCACTGGAGGCTCATTCGTATTCAGCGAATATTCCTCCTCGCTCCGAACATCGAGCGCGAACGATGGATACTTCATCTCGTCGCTTTCGCGAATATAACGTTCACGCTGCTCATGGCGTTGCTCTGCAAAAGAGGATGGTTTCCGTTGGGTTACGTTAGCATGTGGTGTCGACGTCTACTCGATACCGTCCAATGAAACGTTCGCTAAATGTGGGCAGCGCTGGGGTTAGACACATGTCTTGTCCTTTTAACGTACGTGGACGCCCAGCAAGACCTTCACCGAACACCCGGTACGTACCAGACAACTAAATTGATCCTGGCAGGTGACGGTCACGATAGAGCATAAGTGGATGCTTGGTGGACAGCAATTGAGCTGAAAATGACGGATTAAGGCGCGTGCGGAGTGGAGGTAACGAGGTATTAATTGTCTGGATAGTGACAGACAATAATATCGATCCGATTACCGCAACGGAGGTGGATATTTAAGCGCACTCTTTAGCTAATGATGATCTTCTCTGACCTCTCACTGCTCTCCGCCAATGGACTCTCCGACAATGGACTCTCCCTCTCCCCTAATGGACTCTCCACTAGTGGACTCTCCAATAATGGACTCTGCATCAATGGCCGGACCAAACGCACGCTGGATTGAAGTGGGTGATCTCGGCAAGGCTCTTATATTACTTTGCTGAAAGTGTCACTTCAGAAATTGGAAGACTTGCGTCAACGCCACCCAGAGGTGGTGTGTGATCTCATAAAGTTGCTAATGATATGCATATTGTTAACATAGCCTTTAGCTAAAGGACTTGGCGGTGAGTGATCTCCCTGTGTCTTTAGGAAAATAGTTGATCATGCTGGGGCGTGGGCCACGGCTATTTTCCAGATTGTAATTGATTTTCTTTTGTTCAAGAAGAGCCGCCTTCTGACCACGTGTTGCTCGGTCATTTACACTAGGACGTAAGTGATTTTGTCCTATGATAAGTAATGGCTACCATGCTGATTGTGTTGTCTTTTTTCTATGCTATGTTCTTCTCTTAGTGGGCATGTGTTATTTTGTCAAACTCTAAAGAATACTTTCTAACCTTGATTTGCCGTCTTTGGGCTACCAGGAAGTAAGCAAATTCATTGGATAAATGCAAAATACTTGCTAATTGTGATGCACCATTCATATGTCTTCAGAATGTATGTGCTCTTGTCAATACTTAGAGCCCTTTTGACCACAGAGTGCATCCATGATACCATCAGGAAGTATGTTTGCCCATCAAATGCATGAAAGAAAGTTGCTGATGAATTATACCATCATCACAGTTAGTTGGTGTTCTCGCAGAGTATGTGCACAATATTTTCTGATTGTTTTGGTCATTCTTTCCACTCAGAAAGTGTGTGAGCACTTTGATTACATGCGTGAGATGAGCTGATCAGATTTGTCATTGAATTGGGTTTTCAGGATGTGAGGACTTTCATCAAGTCTGCACAAGAGATTTACTGACAAAAGGTGGCCATGATTTTGTGCTCAGGAAGTACATGAATCCATTAAATATTTTTCAAATTCCTAATAATAATGTGCTGCCTTTGTGTCCTCAGGCAGTATGTGAATCCATCTAATATTTGCAATCATTTACTCATGATAATGTGCTGCTTTTGTGTCCTCAGACAGTATGTGAATCCATCTAATATTTGCGGTGATTTTCTAATGATAATGTGCTGCCTTTGTGTCCTCAGTTTGTGCGTGAATATATCTAATATTCACAGTAATTTTTTAATGATAATGTGCTGCCTTTGTGTTCTTAGCATGTGCGTGAATCCATCTAATATTTGCAGTAATTTGCTAGTGATAATGTGCCGCCTTTGTGTTATCAGTTTGTGCGTGACTCCATCTGATATTTGCAGTAATTTGCTCATGATAATGTGCTGTCTTTGTGTCCTTAGTGGGTATGTGAATCCATCTAATATTTGCAGTAATTTGCTAATGATAATGTGCTGCCTTTGTGTCCTCAGGAAGTATGTGAATCCATCTAATATTTGCATTGATTTGTTAATGATAATGTGCTGTTTTTGTCTCCTCAGATGGTGTGTAAATCCATCTAATATTTACAGTAATTTGCTAATGATAATGTGCCGCCTTTGTGACCTCAGGTCGTGCGTGAATCCATCTAATATTTGCAGTGATTTTCTAATGATAATGTGTTGCCTTTGTGTCCTCAGGTTGTGCGTGAATCCATCTAATATTTGCAGGGATTTGCTAATGATAATGTGCTGCTTTGTGTCCTCAGCATGTGTGTGAATCCATCTAATATTTGCAATGATTTATTAACCATATTGTGTTGCCTTGGTGTCCTCAGGCAGTATGTCAAATCTCTCAATTTTTACAAACATCACTGATCATATTGGGTCACCTCTCTGTCCTTAGCGAGTATGTAATATTCATTGGGTGTGTATAACACCAACTCAAGTATTTCTCTGTGGCTTTTCTGTATCCTGCAGCAGGTGAGCAAGTCTGTCATGGCCTACAGCCGTCACTTGAGAATACATTCATTAATACCGGACTTCCAAGGACAAATACCCTCCATGTATGTCCTGATTTTTTATTTGGGATCGGGTGTGCACTCTATATTGACTTTTTCCTTTCAAGTCATCAATAATGTCATAAATGAACACATTCAGAATCAACTTCCGATATTCCTTCTTTATCTCAAAGACATGCAGCTTGTCCGTAGGAGCACCATTGGACAGCATTTCAAGAGTGATATCGCGCAATATATCAACGACTTCGTAAAACAGGGCCGGGATCCCTCGGAGCCTCAAGTTCTACGTGATCTGACCACTCATACCAAGGAATGGGTAACGGAACAGACGGCATACGCGATTTTTTCTCATCGGTGGCTTGACGAAGGCGAATTGACTTTTCAGGACATATCAAAATTCAAGAAACTTAGCAAACGCGGATTTCAGCAATTGATTCGTAAATCCAACCGTGAGATGCGTGGGGGTGCAGATATTTTGGACAAGGTAATCGCTTTTACTCGGAACGCCCCAAAGAACACGGAGAAGGACCGTCTCGGATTACTGGAAGTAATGAAAGAGCTGTGTAGAGGGATGTCAGATGAGGAGAAACGCAGCTGTCAAGGCTTCGTGAAGCTCGTTGAATTTTGCAATCTCTCGTTGCAGTACGGTTGCAATTACGTCTGGTTCGACACCGGTTGCATCGACAAGAGCAGTAGCGCCGAGCTCGAGGAGTCTATTCGCTCCATGTTCAGCTGGTACCGCAACTCCAAGGTTTGCATAGTGCACCTCGCCGACACCGTTGATCTAGGGACACTTCAATCCGATCCATGGTTCACCAGGGGCTGGACTTTACAGGAACTCTTGGCTCCAAAAACAGTCAAATTCTTTGGGAGATCATGGCGACGGATAACACCCGCCGGTTTACGCAATAACGACAAAGTTCCCGACGACATCTTACAGGTCCCTCTCTGGGAGCGTATCTCAAAAATAACAGGGATTCCGATCGACCAACTTCTCAACTTTACACCTGGGGTTAACCGCGCCCGGGAAGCGCTTGTGTGGGCGTCGAAAAGGCGAACAACCCGGATCGAGGACATAGCTTATTGTCTCATCGGCTTATTGGACATCCCACTTTCGATCGCTTACGGTGAAGGCAAAATGGCGTCCTACAGATTGCAACTGGAAATTCTGCAGCGCAGCCACGACATGGGATTATTCGTTTGGAAGGGAGAGCCATCAGCCTACAACAGCATGCTCGCCGCAGGCCCACACTGCTTCTCACCTCTCCCATTACAGCCCGTAGTCACTAAAACACAGCGAGGTGCAGACATCGACAGAGCTTACACGCTCACTAATTATGGATTGCGCATCCCGCTTTCGGTTTACGGCGTCCAGATCCCTAACGAGGCGCGTCAAGAGAGTGGGCAGGTTGACGAGTCGGTGCTTGTAGAGACTTCGTTGCGGGTGGAGGAACTGGGAGAAATCAGAGTGAAGTCGGTGAACCTGGCTAAATATGATGGTCTCGAGGTTGCTCTTCTGCGGGATGTAGTTCTGCGGGATGTAGCATCGGACGAGTCATTTGCCCTAGCTATCTTGCTAGGTTTCAACGATGGCCGGTGCGAGAGGATAATCACCGAAGAGCACATCGCCTTACGCCGTCCCACCGAATTGCGAACGCCGGTGATCACATTCGTAGAGTAACGTTTCGTGCGGATTCATGTCTGTTGGTTTCAAGGTGAGTCATCAAAGACTTTACATCATCCTGTATATTTATGGATTGTGTGACGTTTCCAGGGGCTGAACATACTCAAGTTCTCTCTCTCTCTTTTTGTCCATTCCATTTTCACGACTGGCTTTGCCTCTTTTTTTCCTTTTAAAAAAAATGTGTACCACCAGAAAGTTCGCGATCGCCGAACATGTATATAGTCTTTCCGTGCAGAAAGTGTTTGTACATGTACGTAGTAGTAGGTTAGCAGAAGTCGGTTGTAAGTACTATGGTCGCATACATACGTCATGTAGTGTCTCGCTTTTCCATGCTTGTAGTGCGTTTGTCGAATCAACGCGCGTTGTTGTTAGTTGTTGGCTCCTTTTCGCACGGGTTCGCAAGGCTCCCAGAAGCACACGGCAACATAGAGGCAGCAAGGGTAAGGGCAATGAACTTCACGGTAGCAGTATTCGATTTCGTTCGCACGTTGGGAGATAAACTGACTTCTGGGCGGCAGCACAATTTAGTTGGCCTTTTATACGCCAGCGACTTGCGGTGCTAGACTCGTTTTGAAACTTCGGCCCCGTATAATTGGCGGCTTCCCTGCGATATTCCTACTTTTTGGTAGATATGTAAGTGGCCGCCCATACAATGGAGTGTAGTACCGGGTCCAAGGAGATAATAACGGCAAAGTAAGGCTTCGTCTCACGAGGACTGCTGACGGCCATACAACGCCACCGACTTTACTAGAAATGCGACAGGACGCGCCGGAGTACCAGTTCGAGATCGTATAGAAGGCCACGAGAGAGGAAAGGGAAAGGTTGAGGTAGAAAGATGATAAGAAGAGAAAAGTAGGATGATGATGAACGGAACGAAGAGGAGAGTTGGAGTTTGACGGGGAGCGGTGCATGAATCTAAGCCATGACTCCTAGCGGAGGCAGGGTACCCGTATGCACATATCATGATGAAGCCAGGAACAACGCCCGTGAATGGATTAAGTAGAACCCACAGTCAAGGGCTTGTTCGCAGCTTCCGAAAGCCGAAAGAAGGTCCAGAGCGATGACATCGTCTCTTGCGTGCTCCAACTTGTGTAAGAGGTTCATAGATTCGTTCCACCTATGGCTTTCGGACTGTGCCCGCAGCGCAGGAACTTGATAGGATTGCCACGTCACGCCGAAAACTCGTTGAAAAGCAAGTCGACGGAGCCTTTCATAATCAGCCCGAGTTGAGGACATGTAGGGGTAGGCAGCAGCTCAGAGCGAGGGTTGTTGAAGCTTCTCTCCCGCGTCGAGACCGAAGTTGATTCCCCTACTATCCAAGGAGATGGCGGCGTAGGATTTAGAACCAAACGACAAGAAAATCGCCTTGCGAGCGTTTGCGATGTCTTCGAAATGGGAGAGTTCCTCGTCGGCAGATGGGGCCTTGCCCACGGACGACAACAAGGCAGCTGGGTCGATCCTGGGACAATGGATGGGACCAGGGACAACCTCTGGGGTCTGATTCTCCATTTATCCGCTGTCTGACGGCCTGGCGGTGATGAGATGGTAAAGGTTAGTGGGAAAGAGGAGGAAAGAAGGAAAGTAGTCGGGAGATCTGATGTTGTTGGAAGGTTTGTCCCAATGCAGCAGAGGATGTAGAGGAGAGACTATGAGATGGCCAGGCCTCCTTTCAGGTGCGATCTGAGGAGCAGCACTTGTCGCATTGCAGGATTCCTTCTCCTTCATGTCATCTTTCCTCGGCGGTTCGAATGTGATTTTGGGGGAATATAGGCCAGCGTAGCAGCTGGAACGCTGACGAAGGCAAGATAAATATGTTGCGAAAACGAAGGTGGACTAAAACCAGCAACGTAGGCTGAGAGCGGATAAGTAGGGTCGTGGCACGTGAAGAGGACAGATTCCCCGTTGACAGTGGCTAGTGGAGGTTGTATTGCGACGTCATGCGAAGCAGGAAGAAACGACGACGGAACGCGAAAGGTTGAGGTGCAGGGAAATGCAGTGCATGCACAGCGACGGCTGAAGGAAACATATGTCGGTAGGACCTGGAATGCTCAGGAAAATACCTGATAGAGTCCATTCAGACTTAGTAGAGATCAGTCTTTGGGATGAACTCACGCACAAGACAAAAGACTCGCTGGAGGGGCTACGATCAAGCGATGGTTGGCCAATTTTCATGTCCAAAGTTTACTTGTCGGGAGCAACTATGGGTTCTTTCTTGTCATTATCGATGCTGCCATTGGGAAGTGAAAACACGTATAGTGACTCTTGAAATATCGACATTTGGCCCTGGATATCTTTGCGGAGCACAGAGTAGAATGCGGAAAGACATCTATACGAAGGCGTAGACGGAAAGGTTTGATGGGAGAAAAGCGGAGGAAAGAGGCCGTCGTTGGCCCTCGTTGTTGTCGACGACGAGCGGTGATATGCACACATTGTCAGTACTAGGCAAAGGCTTTCAAATCCTCTGCTCTGCCGCTCTTGAACATTGAACGTTTGAACTTGGTTTGAACTCATCACAGCTCTCCGTACAGTGCTATGA
This sequence comes from Flammula alnicola, assembly GCA_015499995.1. Lineage (NCBI taxonomy): Eukaryota > Fungi > Basidiomycota > Agaricomycetes > Agaricales > Strophariaceae > Flammula > Flammula alnicola. The sequence goes on from JADNRV010000061.1 coordinate 142,251, forward strand.
AGAATAAATCAGTCACATGCGTGAAGCAGACGGCAAGAACAGTTAAACCTCAACTAGAACGAAAGTTGAATATATAACGTTCAGGGAGAATTTGACGATCGACGGACATCCTAAGTTGTAATCTTCTCTCTCAATTTCCCTGGAAAATCGCCTCGAGCCCATAAAGTGGAAGAAGGCGAGTTCGTCCAAGAGAGAGGCGCCATCCGAAGCTCGCATGCGGATATCGAATAAGTACCTGACAACCTTGACGTCCTCAGTGTAAGGGTACAGTCGGGCGATGGCCAAGGATGCGAAGATTATGATACGGCTATACTTCGAGTTAAAAAGGGTTATTCCGTTAGTCAAGTACGATAAAACTCACATTGACCGTGCTTCCAAATTCCAATCGGTGGCTCCGGACGAAGATCGTCAAAAGTCTCTGCGGGCCACATTGACTGACCAGATGGCATCGAAGGCGCAGCTCCAACCCGTGAAATGCCGGATAGAGCGGATTCTGGGTAAAGGCGGCTGGGTAACTTTTGAGGCGTAATCCTAGGTCGGGAAATGAGATATGACACCCATTTTGAAAAGAGAAAGGACTTACTTACGACGCATATATTGCCATGTCAGCGCAGGTCGGAGTAGCTCCGGATTATCTTATGCATAACCGTCTTCGTACTAGTGCTGAGATAAAGCTAACCCTTCAATAGGCCGTTAGATCTCTGTGCAGAAGCTGACACCTTGTCGCTCCTTACCTGATGCATAACATAGAAAGGAAGGTCGAAAACAATTCAGAGACCTCTACAATCCTTAGCTGCCGGTTCTGGAAGAACATGACAGCAGCGAGGAAGGAAATCAGTTCTATATCTGCAAGAGAGGGCTAAAGAGCATGGGGAGAAATTGAAAACGATGGATGTAGGCATCAGAATCCAGCATCCTCGAATATCTTCTCTCCAATCGCTCTCTTCAGATTGCAGAGCCTGCATATAGATTGTCGTGTATGGGACGTCGAGGTCAGATACGACCGACATGATGGCGGAAGCATGAACAGTGAAGAGGAGAATGTATGGAAGTCCTCAGAGAATGGGTGGTGAGACATAACGCGAATGGCGAAGATGAGCTAGATATAGCTGTATTCCAAGGTCAGTAGGGCTTCGAGGTACGAACAACATAAGAAAGACTCACATAACCGCAAGGATACCCATGCACCCATGCTCCAAAACCGTTAGCGGCGAAGAAGAACGAGTATCAACATTTAAATGGAGGATGGTCGCGGTGAACAATTCAATTACGTATCCGCCACCTGCGGGGCAAGCTCGCTTCGCCATCCAGTAGTATGGTGGGAGAACCCGCCATCCTATGTGGGTGAGTTCCCGACGACCCGGGACCTTGCAGCAACGGTCTTGTAGGAGGCTCAAGCCTGTAGAGATGTCCAAAATCCCAATTTTTTTGCATAATGATACATGCCATTGCAGTCTATAGCCGATATCAGAATCCCAAGCAAAAATACCCAGTATTGACTGTGGTATTCACGATTTAACATGGTCCCTGCCAAACGGAAACGTGTCAACAATTTGTATTTGTTTACATCCCGGCTCAGCCCTTAGAGAATGATTGCTCGCTGCGCTCGCAATTATTCACGAGTCGACTTCCAAACGAGAGGGAGAACATATAGATCGCGACGCGCGTGTCGGATTTTTATTTTTGCCGAGAAAAGGCAACGATCGGAGTTAGAAAATGTCATCGCCCTCTACAACCGCTCTAAGTATGTCTCCCTAATTGAATATTCCCTTCTCCTGCTCGTTCATCTCAATATACACATGCGAATAGTACCGAATATGATCACAATATCTTCAACCCACGGACACGCCGTCTGCGAGAACGGGCAAAGACAATGGAAGATATCGCGTATTTTTTGGTAGGAAGGAAAAGGTGTAAAAACCGTAAGCATATCTCTCCCTGTTATTATATTTGTTCGAATGGAGGAGCATCTTCGCAAGACGACATTTAGATGATGCCTTGAAAGCCATCGAAGTCATAGTTCTGGACTAATGCCGCTGTTAAATTTCTTGCTAATGCCTGAAATTAGATTCTCGCCTCCTACCCATGCAGCCAACCCTCAGAATCGCTCGCATTCAGGACGTCTTTGACAAGATATCTAGAGAGCCTTCGACACCAAAGTATCTACCCTGCTTCTTCTCGATCATCAACAAATGGAAAGGCAAGGTCCAAACCATCATTTGTGGATTTGGATTCCGGCGGAGTGGGATGGTGGTGGAAAGACGTGGTTGTGAGAAAGTCGCCGCTAGAAGAATGTTCTGGGGACAAGTCAGTATCCAAAATATGTGTGCCATACCGAACTCATTCAACGATTCTGCATAGGTTCAAACGATTGCTATTATCTCCCTCCACCCATGAGGACTTCACATCTACTATCTCCCGACATGATGAGCGTATGTAGGTTCGGATACGAATAACCATGGTATATCGCCTGCTGATTACATCTATCAGGCATTGCTTCGACACAGCCGGTGGCATACTCTACTGCCCTTGCCCAATACCAGGCAACCGACGTGCATGGACGAAGTCTGCGGTCCTCCTAATGAGATCAGAGCTTGATTTGAAGGCACTTCGCGTACGTTTCTTTGCCCCTGTGGTGGCATATCGAGTTTTGAAATGAAACTTGCAGCAACGCGTTCAATCTCAAGGCAGTGGGACTGCTTCAAAATACAGCGCCCTTTCCATTGTCCGTCTCCAGGCCCTTGCGGAATCCGGCTTCCAGGAACTCCTTCAACGACATTGGGTAGGCGAAGACAGCAAAAAGCCCTCATCCTCGTTGAGCTAGCCGAGCTCAAATCGAAATCATCCGACTCGAAAATCCTGCTGGGTCGTGCCCGAGTCCAAGTGTATACGTCCTCGGTTGGTTCCTTCCTCTTGTATAAGCAATAACCATGCTAATAGAAACAGCAAAGAAGCCTCAGGCGATTCCATCCCCGTTGCCTATCGCAGCAGCCCACCATCCTGCGCATTTAAAACGCCTACGTCGCCCAGTTTTTCAAAGCAAGCCTAAAGCGCCAGCTGGGGACGACTCTGTACCTCCCGTTCCATCCCGATCACACGCTAAGATCATACTTGCAGGACACCTTGACTCTGAGAAGCATATGCGCCAAACATTAGCCGATGCCCTCGCCCGGTGGAGAAGACAAGCCTCGAGATGAGCGAGAAATTCAAATCCCTAATGACTACGCGAACGGCACATGGAGGTCCCACCACATCCATGGCTGGCTTTGAGACCTCCGGAACGAACGAGTCGGCACCATTAATTTCAGCCCTTAATCTGATAGAGAGCTCATGGCCTCGTTAGGATTCGAGCGCGAGTTTGACATTCTGCAGTCAGATGGTGTGGACGACGATGAAGCTCTCGAGAGGAAGCTCGAGGACATCAGAGGGTCGATTTTGCCTGCCTACCCTTCAATACCGGACTTATCTGGGCCATGACCGCCGCCTCGCGACCTTAAACCAGCTAACATCATGAAAACTGGGGATATGAAGTCGAAAATTCCGCAGACGAAAGCCACGAGCTCGAGTCGGAGTCAAACAAGGACGGCGACGACATCTGTACCGACTACGAGCTCTTCCTTGCAGGTACCAACCACGAACGGACCGAACACTCCTTTGATGTTTCCTAGCAAGTCATCACGCAGCACCAGGCTCAAGTCGGTACGGTTCTTGATGGCCAGAAGATGCACAGGACGGCCGTCGATGTTCGGAGTCTTTAGCGGCGAGCTGAATAACGAAGTTGACAGGGTATGTTCTCTCTCTCAAAAATTCAAGCCAGGGTTCTTATCTATCATTTATGCAGCTCATAGACGAAACCCACGATTTCCCAACAGACGACGAAGATACCAAAAATGAGTATTCCTCGCCGTACAAGACCCCCAGAGGCAAAGCGAAACAGAAAGTCAATAGGATATGGACTGCTGGTACGCCTGCGACGGCGAAGAAGGGGACGCCGAAAGCGCGAGAGTCGTTCGCTTTGGCTCTGCTGTTGGATATGGATCCACCTATGGGCATGCCTCGTTTGGCTTCGTCGACTTGGTCTGTTTCTTCGGATGTGTTTGGTGGGGGCACCGAAGACTCGGATGACTCAGATGGTGGATGGGCTGCAAAGAATGTGGATGCTACGCCCATGCCTGCAAGGTGGAGCATGCAACGACAGATTTTCGAATCTATTGACTCTCAAGATGAAGAAGGAGACCAGATTCTCGAGGACGAGGGGCACTCAGACGTGTTTGGCGACGATCCGCCGAGCATGACGCTCAAAGAGACTTTACTATCCGCCGATACGAGCCATTTCGATTTGTTAGGTGTGTTCTCATATTTTGTTGATCTGACGCGATTGCCGATGTTTGCTTAGAAGCAGGAAGCGAGGATATGGAAGAGGGGATGTTGGTCGATAGGCTCTAAGTAGTGAGTCACTTGTGTACGTACTTCGGGCATCATTCTAACTATCAAGCAAGTTATTCCTAACGACTTCAATGTTGCCGAATAGATGTAACAATCACTATGAACCTAATCATAATCAAATAAATACACAAGATTTTCTCAAGGAGTACGCACGTGCCTGCCTGGTCCTCGTGCTCCCAAATTCCCAGCAATGAGCGATGCCTATTTTCTATCGACCGGCATAACAATTCCCTCAGCTCCATGTCAACTCCATATTCGATAGCGACCCTTGGTCGTATCTCCCCGGAACACTAGATCCGTACGCCCATTTCGGCGTCAAATACTATTGCCCCACACTCCCATTCCTTGATGTCGTACGAGAATCTCGCATTTTCGTTATTCCCTTACCCCGAAGCCGTACGCCCTCCAGCCCTCCGGTATTCCTCCAGGTATTCAAAAAGCTGTAGTTGATATGCAGGATGAAGCTTTGAAGGCCGAATGACGCCCGCGATAAGGAGAAGTGGATGAAGCAGGACTTTGAGGGCATTGGGCCGTTACCTGGCGGTGTTGCTCGTTATGGAGGTTGGGTTGGGTTGAGAGGAAATGGGTTGAGAGGAAACACGAAGCCTTGAAGAATCTAGAGAGAGACTGGGAACCAGGTGGACGCTGACCTCGATCATGTTATATGCTGAAGGAGGTTCGTCACACCTTCATTTCACTCGTCATCTCATATCTAAAGCACAGACAAGATAGACGCAGCGGAAACACTCGTGGCCCTCCAACAAGAACAGGCCATCATCCGATCAATCTAACGCCCACCTTTCGCGTGTACAAATCTCTGCTCCAAGGCGGCCACTACATTGACAATCACACAACCATCAACGTTGAGTGAGTATACTGCTCTTCATGGCCTTCAGCAGCGCTTGCTAACCAATCCCTCGGTGTGGTGCTCCAGAAAGAGCCTATAACCATTGTCTTAGGGAAGGTAACTGCGTGCTTGTCGTTGCGAAATTCTATAAGGCTCTCATGCAAGGAGAGGCGAAGGAGGGAAGACGAACGCTGAAGCTCTGAAGGCTTGGTTTGGTGATGATCAACGCAGATCAAGGGTAAAGAGGCGAATGTAAAGAAGGTTCTGTTAGAGTACTGTTGTGTACGTTCTCCATTCCTCTATTCTATTTAATTTGGGTCAGAGTCAGTGGTCGCTAATCGCGCTTTTAGAACGTTCATCGATCTATTCTGATCGACCGCATTTCGTGCGTATTGCTCTTCTACGGTACGCTAAATATAGACTTATGCGATATTTCTAGTAGTAGAGGTATTGCACCTTGGCGGTATATCTCGGAACCAATGGTGCTTTGACAAATCTTACGAGAGGCAATCACCAAATGCACGCAGTTGAACGAGTTGACGCTGTCCGTCGATATCAACTCGCCACATAGCCTAGGTGTCGAATTACATGTTCCATCCTTCTGTCCACAGTCGACGAGCGCGTAATAACTTTTGTAGGCTTGTCTAAAGGAAACTACCGCGCACCTTCCCGCACCTTCCCAACCTTCTTCGCCTCAAGCAGCTCCAAGTGTCAGTTGTGCCTGTTATTGTGTAAAAAGTGCGACATATGTCCTTTGTGCTGCGACGATTGGGAGTATCGACTCAGGTGTACATGCTGCAAGATTCGAGGTCGGAATACAGTGCTAGGACCTGGAATTAAATTGATGCAGTACTATGCCATCCTAAATATTGCTTGAATACAGACGCCAGTGCCAATATCGACACTGACAATCATTTGACCAAATGATATGACAATGGATGAGATCAAGATGATACCGAGAGAAAGATAGTATAAATAACCGTTACAGGCCTATAAGAGCGACTCAGAGGTACATACCAGTTTGAAAATCACACCTCAGCGGCTGGTTCTTCAAAGCTTCAAGGCTGGTAAACTTTGCCCCGTGTGCCATGCGCTCTGGCCAACTTTATGTTTCTCTGACCTGATTATATAAGGTGCTTTTCTCAAGTTCCTTTCTCCCGGTCCGTACATCCCCGTTCTCATTTCCCAACGACGGATATGTTTTCTAGTGCACAGAACGTTTGCAGCACATTACAATCACAGGAGGAACGTTTACAGTCCTCGAATAGAATGGTACCCATCGTCATTTCGTGGGCAGGCACGCTCGAGGTACGCTATCATTTGTTTCTGGCTGTAACTTTATCAAAACCTTTATGTACGATGGCGAAAGCTGTCCCAGAGTCCGTACTATCCCTACTATCCCGCCCACGATCTCTTCAATGGCTGAAGAGTTTGTGACGAATACGGAACGTACGTCTTTCTTTTCTTCCTGTATTCTCCCCCAGTGCCATAACCTCATATGTTCATCTGCACAGCTCGAGGAACTTCAACAAACCTACAACACGCTCGTCTCTCAGGTTCCCTCCATCCTCGAAGACCACATCCAGCAACATGCTTATCATCTTTACCACGTACCACTTCTCCGAGATTTTTCGCCAATCTCTCGACTAAATCCAAACCCAGGACGCGAACTAGGTCTAATGCCAATCCTACACCTAGGCTGCTCTCTACTTCGGCATCGGCTCGCTCCAGGACATTAGCACAGCACATCTTGCGTGCAAGGAGATGGCATCTGCGTTTTACGCCATCAACTCCAAGTACCGCATCTCCTAGGATTGTGGCGAATTCTTAGTCGAGTTCGGCGGAGGTGGCTCGGGTCAACGTGGTTAGCGACTCGAGCAAGAAGAGCAGCAGAGAACGGGCCATTACACTCGCGAATGATCAGATAAAACTGTATCCTACGGCTACCACTTGTCTCGTTGGATCGGCGAGTCTGCCCTACCTCTCCGCCTCACGTTTCGACTTTGGATACATCAGGTCCTCCGCCAGCTGGTCCTCCTAGTACGCCATGGCGGGCCTCGACAGAACGACATGATCTTAGCCATCGCCAGCTCGTTTGGCTTCGCGAGATGCTCATTAACGCCAATGCGAGCATTTCGCGGATGAATCGTGTCTATCAATTCGTGAGTCACTTCCTTCTCTTCAGTCTCTCCATGTTTGTCAATAGAGATTGGAGATAGGGCGATGCTCGGAACAGTATGACCACCTTGCCTTCGGAGGAAGAAACGGGGGAGTGGTCGATTGCGTATGAACGGCTCCGTGACATGCTGCGAGCTCTAAAGATAAGTCAGACACCGGCCGATGCGGTTTCGCCTACGACCCCTCCGCAGCCTGCTCCTATGGCCAGAGTCCTCCCCTCGACAATGTCGCTGAGTACCCGATCGTTGGCAGGAAGCAAGAGCCGTCATCGGTACCTACATCCGCGTCTTCGTATGGCTAGCCAACACGCTCGACCTGGCAGCTCAAGTACACGGCGCGAGTCGATGCGGGTTTCGATGGAGCTGGATAGAGGCGGCATCGACCACGCGGTATAACCGTACCTCCTTCTCCGCTGCGAAGCCCTCCTCGTCATCCTTCATTAGCGTGATTATACTTCAGCTGGAGATCAGTGCGTTCCACCATCTTCTCTATTTTTGTCTCCTTCTCACAACTCTTCCCGTTATTCACAGGCAGTTTCGAAGAACGCCGAAGAGAAGAATGCCCCGGAATACCGCTGAGAAAACCTCTCTCCCCTCAGCTTATACCCTGGGCCGCTGGCTCCGTATTGAGCGAGTATTCCTCCTTGCTCCGAACATCGAACCCGAATGATTCATGTCGTCGCTTTCGGAAATATAACGTTCACGCTGCTCATGGCGTTGCTCTCCCAAAGAGGACGGGTTCCCGAGACTGCTCTGTATCCGACGATCTGGCGGATTTTACGCCCGGGTCGCGGTAGCATTTGAAGCCGACGCTGAGTACTGCTGGGTGGGTTTAGAATGTGGTTTAGACGTCGAATCCTGGATACCGTCCAATGAAACGTTCGCTGAATGTGGGCAGAGCTGTTAGACGCGTGTCTTATCCTTGTAACGTACGTGGACGCCCATCATGACCTTCACCGAACAGCGAGCACCAGACAGCTAAATTCATCCTGGCAGGTGACGGGCACTATAGAACATACGTGGATGCTTGGTGGACAGCAATTGGGCTAATTAAGGCGCGTGTGGAGGTGATGGGCTATTAATTGTCTGGATAGTGATAGACAATAATATCGATCCGATTACCGATCCGATTATCGCAACGAGGCGGATATTTAAACGCACTCTTGAGCTAATGATGATCTGCTCTGACCTCTCACTGCTCTCCACCAATGGACGAATCAAACGAAAGCTGGATCAAAGTGGGTGGTCTCGACAAGGCTCTCATATCGCTTTGCTGACAGCGTCACTTCAGAAAGTGCAAGACTTGCGTCAACGCGACCCCGAGGCGGTATGTGATCTCATCAAGTCGCTAAGGATATGCATATCGTTAACGTAGCCTTTAGCTAAAGGACGTGGAGGTGAGCGATCTCCCAGTGTCTTTAGGGAAATAGAAGTTGATTGTGCTGGGCCTGGCTATTTCCCAGTTTGTAATTAATCTCATTCTTTTTAAGAAGAGCCGCCTCCTAACCGCGTGTTACTCGGTCATTTACAATAGGATGTAAGTGATTTTGTCCAATAACAAGTAATGGCTACCATGCTGATTGCGTTGTCTTTTTTATGTGCCGTGTTCTTCTCTCAGTGGGCATGTGTCATCTCGCTGAACTCTAAAGAATATGTTCTAACCTTGACTTGCCGTTTTTTTGGCTATCAGGAAGTACGTAAATTTATCGGATCCATGTGACATACTTGCTAATGATGATGTACCATCAATATGTCTTTAGGACGTATGTGCTTTTATTGATAATTAGAGCCCTTTTGACCACATAATCCATCCATAATACCATCAGGGAGTATGTTTGCCCTTTGAATACATGAAAAAAAGTCACTGAAGAACTATACCATTATCACAGATAGTTGGTATTCTCGCAGATACATGCAGTATATTTGCTGATTGCTTTGATTATTCTTTCCACCCAGAGAGTGCGTGAGCACTTGGATTACATGCACAAGATTAGCTAATAAGTTTTGGCATCAAATTACATCTTTAGGGGGTAAGGACTTTTGTCAAGTTCACATAAGGGATTTACTGATGAAAGGTGACCCTGATTTTGCGGTCAGGATGTATGTGAATTTATCAAATATTTTGAGTGATTTGCTAATGATAATGTGCTACCTTTGTGTCCTCAGGAAGTGCGTGAATCCATCTAATATATGCAGTCATTTGCTACTGATAATGTGCTGCATTTGTGTCCTCAGCATGTGCGTGAATCCATCTAATATATGCAGTCATTTGCTAATGATAATGTGCTGCTTTTGTTTCCTCAGTATGTGCGTGAATCCATCTAATATATGCAGTTATTTTCTAATGATAATATGCTGCCTTTGTGTCCTCAGCTTGTGCGTGAATCCATCTAATATATGCAGTTATTTGCTAATGATAATGTGCTGCCTTTGTTTCCTCAGGAAGTGCGTGAATCCATCTAATATATGCAGTCATTTGCTAATGATAATATGCTCCCTTTGTGTCCTCAGACAGTATGTGAATCCATTCAATATTTGCAGTGATTTGCTAATGATAATATGCTGCCTTTGTGTCCTCAGACAGTATGTGAATCCATCTAATATATGCAGTCACTCGCTAATGATAATGTGCTGCCTTTGTGTCCTCAGCGTGTGCGTGAATCCATCATCTAATATATGCAGTCATTTGCTAATGATAATGTGCTGCCTTTGTGTCCTTAGGAAGTGCGTGAATCCATCTAATATATGCAGTCATTTGCTAATGATAATGTGCTGCCTTTGTGTCCTCAGTTCGTGTGTGAATCCATTTAATATATGCAGTCATTTGTTAATGATAATATGCTCCCTTTGTGTCCTCAGCTCGTGCGTGAATCCATCATCTAATATATGCAGTCATTTGCTAATGATAATGTGCTGCCTTTGTGTCCTCAGGAAGTGCGTGAATCCATCTAATATATGCAGTCATTTGCTAACGATAATGTGCTGCCTTTGTGTCCTCAGGATGTGTGTGAATCCATCTAATATATGCAGTCATTTGCTAATAATAATGTGCTGCCGTTGTGTCCTCAGCATGTGTGTGAATCCATCTAATCATTGCAGTCATTTGTTAATGATAATGTGCTGCCTTTGTGTCCTCAGGGAGTGCGTGAATCCATCTAATATATGCAGTCATTTGCTAATGACAATGTGCTGCCTTTGTGTCCTCAGGAAGTGCGTGAATCTATCTAATATATGCAGTCATTTGTTAATGATAATATGCTCCCTTTGTGTCCTCAGCTTGTGCGTGAATCCATCTAATATTTGCAATCATTTGCTAATGATAATGTGCTGCTTTTGTGTCCTCAGGGAGTATGTGAATTTCCTCAACTTTTACAAAGATTCACTGATCATATTGGGTCACCTATCTGTCCTTAGCGAGTGTGTAATATTCATTATGTGTGCATAACAGCAGCTCAAGTGTTTCTGTGTGGCTTCTCCATGTCCTCCAGGAGGTGAGCAAGTCTGACATGGCCTTCAGCTGTCACTTGAGAATACATTCATTAATACTGGACTTCCAAGGCCAAATACCCGCTGTGTATGTCCTAATTTTTTATTTGGCATCAGCTGTGCACTATATTCACTTTTTGCCTTTCAAGTGATCAATAATGTCATAAACGAACACATTCAGAATCAACTTCCGATATTCCTTCTTTCCCTCAAAGACATGCGGCTTGTCCGTAGGAGCGCCATCGGACATCATTTCAAGAGTGATATTGCGCAATATATCCACGACTGCGTAGAACAGGACGGGGATCCCGAGGAGCCTCAAGTTCTACGTGATCTAACCGTTCATACCAAGGAATGGATAACGGAACAGACGGCATACGCAATTTTTTCTCATCGTTGGCTTGACGAGGGTGAATTGACTTTTCAGGACGTATCAAAATTCGAGAAACTCAGCAAACGCGGATTTCAGCAATTGATTGGTAGTAAACCCAACCGTGACATACGTAGAGGTGCAGATATTTTGGACCAGGCAATCCGTTTTACTCCGAACGGCCCAGAGAATATGGCGAAGGACGGTCTCGGAATACTGGAAGTAATGAAGAAGCTGTGTAAAGGGATGTCAGCCGAGGAGAAACGCCGATGTCAGGACTTCGTGAAGCTCGTTGAATTTTGCAATCTCTCGTTGCAGTACGGTTGCAATTATGTCTGGTTCGACACCGGTTGCATCGACAAGAGCAGTAGCGCCGAGCTCGAGGAGTCTATTCGCTCCATGTTCAGCTGGTATCATAACTCCAAGGTTTGCATAGTGCACCTCGCCGGCACCGGTAATCTACGGAGTCTTCAACACGATCCATGGTTCACCAGGGGCTGGACTTTACAGGAACTCTTGGCTCCAAAAACAATCAAGTTCTTTGGGAAATCCTGGCGACGGATATCACCCACCGGTTTACGCAATAACGACAAAGTTGCCGACGACGTCTTACAGGTCCCTCTCTGGGACAATATCTCAAGAATAACAGGGATTCCGATCGACCAACTTCTCAACTTTACACCTGGGGTTGACCACGCCCGGGAAGCGCTTGTGTGGGCATCGAAAAGGCAAACAACCCGAATCGAGGACATAGCTTACTGTCTCATTGGCTTATTGGACATCCCACTTTCGATCGCTTACGGTGAAGGGAAAATGGCGTCCTACAGATTGCAAGTGGAAATTCTGCAGCGCAGGCATGACATGGGATTATTCGCTTGGCAGGGAAAGCCATCCGCCTACAACAGTATGCTCGCTGAAGGCCCACACTGCTTCTCACCTCTCCCAATACTGCCCGTAGTCACCGAAACACAGCCAGGTGCAGACATCGACACTTACACGCTCACTAATCGTGGATTGCGCATCCCGCTATCTGTTTACGGCGTCCAGATCCGTAACAAGGCGCGTCAAGAGAGTGGGCGGGTTGACGAGTGGGTGCTTGTAGAGACTTCGTTGCGGGTGGAGGAATTGGGGAAAATCAGAGTGAAGTCGATGAACCTGGCTAAATATGATCGCCTCGAGGTTGCTATTCTGCGGGATGTATCCGACCGGAGAGATACCCTTGCTATCTTGCTGGGTTTCAAGAATAGTCGGTGCGAGAGGATCATCACCCAAGAGCACATCAAGTTACGCCGTCCCACCGAATTGCGAACGCCGGTGATCAGATTCGTAGAGTAACGTTTCGTACCGATTCATGACTGTTGGTTTCAAGGTGAGTCGTCGAAGACTTTATATTCTTGTATATTCACGGATTGTGTGCATTTCCAGTGGCTGAATGTACTCAGGCTCTCTCTCTGTTTTTTGCCTATTCCATTTTTTACGGCCCATTTTACCTCTTTTTTTAAACGTGTACCAGAAGTTTGCGATCAGTGAAACATGTACTTATATAGTTTTTCCGCTCAGAAAGTGTCCCATATCGTTTGTATTTTACTCCTACACAAGTACGTAGTAGGTTAGCAGAAGTCGGTTGTACTATAGTCGCGTACATACGTCTTGTTCTAGTCCTTGCGCGTCTCTCAATTTTTCCTTTGTTCGCAGTTTGTATTTAGGCTTGTACTACGTTTTACGTACTTTGTCGAATCAACGCGCTTTGTTGGCTCCTTTTTGCACGCTCCCACTGGCAGAGTTTCCGGCTATCCTTGACCGTAGCATACTGAACTCCTCGTGCTTCAATCTCAACCAAACGCTCGTCGTTCATTTACTAAATAATCTGCGCCACAAAATCAACGTCTTTGCATCCCGAGGCTATACTGTGTCCTGCCAAACAGGTATGTGGTCTTCTTTGTCTGTCTCATCGGCGCTGACCTATTGCCGACTTCAGGAAGTCGTCGACCGCCTCCCACTTTGCGCAATTTAACGGATGTCCGCTATCCCTTTTTTACATCGTTATCGTGCATGAAATTCGGCGACACGATAGCCATTTGCTGGCATGAGACGAGCTTGGGGCAGGTATCGAGCGCGGAAGAGAATCGTCATGTTCATTGGTTCGTCGGCTTATACTGTAAACCTGATTTGACTCGGAGAGGTCTATCTCGTCTAATTTTCTCTATCCCAGCTGGCCAGGAAAGGCGTCCTCGAACTGTGGTTGAACATGGATCAATTCTCCCTCGATGCAATCCCCCTACATCTATAACCCGTACTATTCCCTTCACCTGATTGTTCAGTCGCCGAGCTCCTTGCGCACCTTGCGCACCTCACAGGCAGTAATAGATACCCTTCAGCGCCACTCTCTGATCCCAAGACATGCCGTCTTCTATCTTTTACACCCATCTCCCCAGGCGAGTATCCCTCACATTCCATTGCCTTCCCTGTCTGGATTGTTGCATATTGGACCCATGTCTCGCGATTACGGCGCCATGCCCTAGCGCCTTGGGTGCGAGCAGAACAATGGCCGAAACTGCCAGGTTTATTTCACCTTCAGGTAGACATGAGCTGGTGGACAATGTCCGTTCCCTCCTCCGAAATGTTTCCTGGACCGGGAAGACACACGGTTTCACGAAGAACCCATGCTCAAATACGCGACTTACCTTTCTTCCGACTGGCTCAGCACGATCCAGACCTCCTGCGCCAACGACTTGCGTATGCCTCCGACACCTACACTTTCGAGATCGCAATGACGGGTTTTTTAACAAGATCATCGAATTGCGCTGGCCCAAATGTCGTCTATGAGCCAAACCGTCGCGGGACTCGCCACCTTTGGACGGTTGGTGAACAACTCGCTGATTCGAACTTCCCTCGAACGATGCTCGCTGGGATTGTGAATATCAAAGGCTGCACTGGTAACAGTTGTCATCGACGTTGGGCAGTCAGCTATCTTGTTCGGAGACTCACAAGTTGCGATGGACGTCTTACCATTTATCCATACAGTCCTTCTCATCGGCCGTCAGACGGATGGTGTTTTCTGCGGTCTTTTTCTCCAGCACCCATTCTTTCACCAGAAATATCTTCAATTTTTGTTCTCCAAGCAGTTGCGATTATAGTCGAGGACGCCGCTATTGGTATAAGGAAAGAAGCTTAGCGCTAAGGTGTCGTGGCTGGTTGGGTATTTATGGGTTTTATGTTAGTTTGCATAACTAGACATTAGAAAGATTGAAGCTATTAAAATTATTCTCCGCCATATATCAAGATAAATTTACCTTCTGAGGCCATCAAGGAATGGACCGCAGCAACGATATCCGGATGGGCCTGCCAATATTCAGTGTTAGAGAGCGTTGACTGCGTGTAAAGGTGTTACAGAGATGACACACATTTCTGTCGGAGACGTCGTGGAGAACAGTGAGAAGGGTGTCTCCAGTGGCTGCTACGACTTTGAATGCTGGTATGAGATACATACAAGGCTTCCAGCAACCGGTCCATCGGCTGTAAAATATCTTAGCTACCATTAAAAAAAGTAGAAATGGATGATCATACATCGGAAGGTGATGGGGATGGGAGTAGGGTTCGCAAGGCCCCCAGAAGCATATGCCAACATAGAGGCAGCGAGGGGCAAGGGCAATGAACTTCATGTTAGAGGTATTCGATTTCGTTCGCACGTTGGGAGATAGGCTGACTTCTCGGCACAGCACAATTTTGTACGTTGCGGTGCTAGACTCGTTTTGATACTTCGGCCGCGTATAATTGGCGGCTTCCTTTGGATATTCCTAACAGCGACAGTCGGGTCATCGTATTGTAAAGATATGTAACGGGATGAGTTCGGAGCCTTTCACGCCCTGTGTTTGAACGTGAGCTCAGATCGTTATACAACTATACTGAAAATTTTACCGGAGAATCTGACCCTCCCTGAGGTTTACTGCGTTTTCCAACCGAGGCCAGAGGGTGACCTCAGTCATTCACAGTCCCAGTCAAATGTAGGATCACGACATCACACCACACCCAACAGCCCCACTCATCAAACCGAACCTCCAAAAATCTTTCATCCACGAAGCTGTTGTAGGTCCGGCGTGACGGTGGCACAAATCCAACTCGTGCCTGACCCAGCCCAGATACCGCGAACATTCAGAATCTTCTCGTCATCGCCTGGTGGAGGCCACAGCCTGACGGGTGTCGGTACGTCGTCCGTATGCCCCATCCCGAGGTTTCCATGTTCGTTCCATCCCCATCCCCATACGTGCGGCGACTGAGCTTGTGAGACGGCGGCTGGATTGGGAGTGACGAGGCGAGGACGTGCTCGCTCCCACATGCGAGATTAATGGCGGTTCTGTGAGCGTCTGCGGTTACTGGAAATCCGACCACGTCTACGGAAGTAGTTCCATTCGAGTTCCATCCAAGCTGGCTATGAGAGTTGCTCCCAGACGAATATACATTCCAACGTCCCTCGCTCTGGACGACAACGTAGGTGCCATTCCAAGTACACCCAATGTTTTGGATGCGGCCTGCTTCTGGCGGCAAAGTCTTTACGACTTGTAGTTGGCCCTTGCGATCTGAGCCATGACATGAAAGTCGGCCCGACTCCTGGAGGATGACGCTGTGGTGTATACCGAGCGCAATGGATGTAACAGGATCGTTTGCGAGGTCGATTTCCGTGATAATGATCTGCGGAGTAGAGGCAAAGGGTGTACTGGCATGACTCCCGAGCTGACCGTGACGAGAGGTGCCCCAGCCCAGCAAGATGGAAGACGAACTTGACGTTGTATAAAGGATGATGTGACGCTGGCCCGAGTGCATAGCCCGTACTTTCAGAGTCTCAGAGAGGGATGGGATATGATCAAACTGGACGATATGAAAGTCCGTCGTGGGTTTCTTTCCCTTCAGGCCACCGATACCCAGGTCACCATAGTCGTCGGAACCCATGGATATCACTACGTCCTTCTTTCCTTCGCAGGAGAGAACAACGTAGCTCGTCTCCCATGTGGCTGAGATAAGTTTGAAGCGATAGCTCCCGAGGCCCACATCTTCCAATGCCAGGTCGAGTTTCCGGAACAACGTCGTGGAGCTCCTTCAACTATTGTATGCTCATACTTTTGCCCAAGTTGACCTTTCCTACCATCTCCACATCCCCACAACTCTCGTTTGTTTCCCGTCATTTCTAACAGGAGCAAAGTGTGGTTCGCTCCTGTAGCGACCTCTAGAACTTGTGAAGTCCCCGAAGGTAAAGTATTAGTGGATGATCGGCGAAAGAGCATGGTTGGAAAATTCGAGAGTCATCGAGAGAGCGCTTCCTAACTGACCATGGGAGTTTGATCCAGATGATAGGAGAGAAAGTATCGGTTTTGAGGACATTGAAGAGACAGTTAGGTCATGATGGACTCGGCCGTGTCACGTTGTCACGGGTTGTTGCTTGAGTTCGTACTACTGCACTGAATCTCGCGTTACTCCCTTAACCCAAAGCCGCACACCCTCCGGTATTCCTCTAGGCATGCAAAAAGCTGTAATTGATATGCGGATGCAGCTTTGAATCGAATGACGCCCGCGATAAGGAAAGTGGATGAAGCAGGATTTTGAGGGCATTGGGCCTTTACCGGGTTGCTCGTTATGGAGGTTGGGTTGGGTTGAGAGGAAATACGAAGCGGAATCTAGAGAGGCTCCGGGAACCAAGTGGACGCCCTCGATCATCTGGAGGAGGTCGTCACACCTTCATTTCACTCGACGTCTCATATCTAAAGCCTACCACCTTTCACAGACAAGACAGAAGCGCGGAAATACTTCTCAAAACTCATGGCTCTCCAACAAAAACAGGCCATCATTCGATCAATCTAACGCCCACCTTTCGCGTGTACAAATCTCTGCTCCAAGGCGGCCATTACATTGACAATCACACTACCATCGACGTTGAGTGAGTATACTGCTCTTCATGGCCTTCAGCAGCGCTCGCTAACCAATTGCTCGATGTGGTGCCCAGAAAGAGCCTATAGCCATTATCTCAGGGATGGTAATGGCGCGTTTGTCGTTGCGAAATTCTATACGGCTTTCATCCGAGGAGAGGCGAAGGATGGAAGACGAACGCTGAATCTCTGAAGGCTTGGTTTAGTGACGATTAACGCAGGTCGAGGGTAGAGCAGCGAATTGCAAGAAGGTTCTGTTAAAAAGTTGACATTACTTTGAGTACTGTCGTGTACGTTCTCCGTTCCTCTTTTCTATTTTATTTGGTAATTGTTTGAATCCAGAGTTCTTCGGGCGACGAGTCAATGGATTTTCAATGAACGCCTTCCCTTGCGGATACAGCCCGTTCGTTTAGTGACTTCATTCAAAAGTCTCGTGAATGACGCAACGCTCTAAGGGCTCGGGATAAATCGCTACTGCCTCCTCAAGTACAGGATGCGCGGAAGAGGGTTCTCAACAGCTATGGATCAATTCTCTCTTCCCGCTTTAAGCGGTGCAGCTGTCCTCAGTGGTTTTCTATTCTGCTATGGATTGTCGTTGATCCAAAAGAAGACGAGATTGCCACCCGGACCACTTCGACTACGACAGGCAATGCCCACCAGACGCCAACGAAAACGCCCTCGCTGGTGTTCTCCGAGTGGGGAACAACTTACCATATGGAATCTTGGTATTATCGGACCGAGAAAGAGTCAATGGTCGTTAATCGCGCTTTTAGAACGTTCATCGATCTATTCTGATCGACCGCATTTCGCGGGTATTACTCTTGTACGGTACGCCAAATATAGGTTTATGCGATTATGGCAGGTGAACGTCGAACTGTGAGTAGAATTGTCTAATTGTAAAGTGTCACCGTCTGACAAATCACCTTCTTATGTTTTGTTTTGTTCGATGAGTATAGCATGCTAGCCAGCAGGTATATAGCTCTTCTCATGCTTTAAGGTGGGGATAGCGTTGTGCACATGGGCCCAACGCCAACTTTCCCGCAGCGATTGTCGCCCATAAGGCGATCGTGTAAACTTAGCCTTTTGGCGCGTACATCGCTTGCCGCGACTGCTCATTTTTTCTCACTAACTGAGTGCAACCTTTGCCAATCTTGTGCCTCACCTCAAACGTGCATGATATACTTAGCACCTCCACCGTCCATAAAACACCTCCAACACTTCATCGTGTTGTTCGACTAAGACATCGACTCTCGTCAAGCGATGTTACGTATTGGTGCATTTGTAGCTCTTTTCGCGGCGTGTCTTGACGTGCATGCAAACCCGGTGGCCAACCCCACCGTACCACTGGCAGCTGCATCGAGGTCTGCCGCCTCTACGTCTACTGCCGCCTTTTTCGCGACTCCACCAGCTTCGCTGGGCGTCCCAGCCGATTTCACAGCGGGTGCATTCTTCGCGACTGACTTCCTTCAGGCATTTTTCCCTGGATTCGGACCGAGTCAAACCTCCGTAGAGCCTCAGCCACTCATCACAGATCCAGTCGTGAGTGTTTTTGATAAATACCTGTTTGAAGCCATGCTCAAAGATGAACGCGATTAATAGTCCAAAACTGTTTTCCCGCTTGATCTCACGAACCCCAAAACAATTCCAACGCAGAATGTTAACGACCCTGTCGTACTTCCTCCGTCCGAATTGACCAACTCCCCCACTGTAATCTCGCCTTCAGCCAACCTTTCTACTCCGGGCTCGATCGCCTTGCGCCAGAATGCTTTCAACGAAATCACTGCGATCCTCAACAATACTGAAAAGACTTTCAGCTCTACATGCCAACAGTGCATTTCCAGTTTGCTCGTTTACAAGAACCTTGCGCTCACTGCTCCGTGGGAGGTGCCACCGCTTTTGATTGAAATTTGCAATTTTGTCGACTTTAATGGTAATCTATAATTTTCGTCATTCATATTATTAACAGGATTTACTCAATATTGTTGGTTGTAGCTTTCGGAAGCTGTCAAGACGAATTCATGGCCAACTCTGATGGTCAAATCGCGACTCAACTACTCGCTAACGCCGATGTTGCTGGACAGGATGGACAGGTAAGTATTTTTTTGCACCAAACTCTCCCAAATTCATTTCTTTGGGGCTCTTTAGTGGATTTGTGCAAGAGATGTGATCGGTCTCCGCAAGTCGTGCCCTCAGCCTCCCCAAATGACCTGACAGAGGTTCTTTCAACCTGGTTCGCGAAGCCCAAACCCGCCAACGCCGTGGCGCCTCCTCCCAGCGGAAAACCAAATATGCGAGTCGTCCATCTTAGTGATTTGTGAGTAGAAGTTATTATGAAGGTGGTCACTGACTCACGCACAAATCCCGTCAGCCACATAGATCCTCGTATGTTTCACGCTTATATATTATCAAATTGATATTGATTAGGGAATCTTCTTCGCAGGATATACGATTGGTGCAGAAGCTAATTGTTCTTCGTTCCTCTGTTGCCGTCCTGGTGTATCCTTGTTCGCAGTTCTCTTCTTCTGAGTATTGAACGATCTCTGAAGCGTAGCGCATATTTCAGCTCACCTGGCGGCCCCTCGTGCTTCCTGCTCCCCGCTTCGGTGCTTATGAATGCGACACTCCATGGAACTTAGCGAGTGCGGTCATGCACGCGGTTGGGCCTTTGACAGGCACGGCTAGTGGAAAAAATAAAGGGGGAGAGGGTAAGATATTTTTTCCCCATTTCATTGACACTACATGTGGCGTATAATGAAAATATGTATCTCCAGGGAAAAACAACGCCTTCACGATCTTCACTGGTGATCTTACTTCGCACGATAATGACAACCATTGTCTCGAGCATACGTCGAATACGTGGAAAGTGCCGTTTACAGTTTGTTCAAGGCTTATCTCGCAGGTCCTGTATACGCTGCCATGGTATGCCAAGTAGCATTTTTTACAGCGCTAAGATGTTTCTCAGTCGATGTACTGTATAGGGTAACCATGATACATGGCCCCAAGCATTCGACGCACCTCACAGCATCCAACCGCAGACTCTTTCAAGCCAGTTTGAGTGGAACTATGCTCATTTAGCCGAGTAAGCGACTTATTTCCTGGTACCACTTTTCGTCCTTGTTCATAGGTTTATAGTCTCTGGGAAACCGAAGGCTGGATTTCAGCTGACGTTGCAAGCGTCTCTAAGGCTACGTGAGTCGTTACAACTTTCAGACAGACTGCACTATCTCAGTGCATCTTCACGTTCCGTTTAGATATTCCGCTTACGCTACTATAACGCCCTTTGGACTCAAGATTATTACGTGAGCCATTTCCTCAAGTTGTCGCCATATACTTATATCCCATGTTGTCGCACAGCGTGAATACTGATTTCTGGTATGATGATAAGTAAGTTCTTTTTAACCCATGCTGCAAAACTATCGATCTCATCCTTTCCCGCCTTGTTTAGCTGGTTTAAGTGAGCGTCATGCTACGATATCTTCTCTCGGTAACTGAGATTCATTAAAACTCTTCATTCAATGTTAAAGCTACATCAACGTAAGTGTCCAACCCACGCTCCGTGATCCTTTCAGATGTTTCTGATTCTCACGCTGTCCAGACCACCAACCCCGATGTGAGCGGCATGCTTCGTTTCCTCACGGATGAGCTGCAAGCCGCCGAGGATGCCGGGCAGAGAGTCTGGATTCTGGACACGTTCTCCCAGGTTCGTTAACCCTCACTTACTGACATATCGTGGTCCATTTGAAGATTAACTACTCGTACTTCTACAGGCTGGGATGGAACCAGTGCGCTTCTTAACGGTCCTAATTTGCTCTACCAGATTATCGATCGTTTCTCGCCCCATGTTATCGCCAATGTCTTTATGGGGCATATCCACGATGAGGTCCGGTACATCTACTACGCGTGTGTAATATTTCGCATTATATCCATGATATTTAGACTTATATTTGCATGATCAGAAACAATGGTACCGTCATGGACAACACTACCGCACTGACACCACTTGGGTCGGTGGCTCTGTTACCCCTCTGTCCGGATTGAATTCTGGTTCGTGTACATCATGTCGTATCCGAACTTAGACCTTTACTGATCATTGGGTTATAGGCTTAGTATGTATGAAGTAGACCCTGTGACATTTGAGTAAGTACTACCTACCTTCTCGCTGTCATTTTCCCCTGCTGATGGCCCGTCAGTATTATGGAAGCCTACACATGGTTCGCCGACGTTAACGATTTCGATACTTTGGATCATCAAACCAAAGTTGGTGCTGCGTAGTTTGTTAAATGTTTTTATAACGTGTCAAATAACTGATCTACATTCAGGTATCACTTCGAGTACAGCACACGTGAGACGTATGGTGTTGGTTTCGACTGGCCGAAAACGGCCCCTTGAGTGGGCAACTGTTCTATGCCATTTGAATATGACTAAATGGCCTCCATTTTCAGATGCGACATGGTGGCACCTTGTCACTGAGAGTACGCATATTTTTCTCAAAAGGTTAACTTCTTTTAACCGTAATTCTACGTTAGGTTTCCTCGAGAATTCTACCCTCGTCGATATGTGGACGCTGAACCAAGGCCGCCAGTCTGCCCTCACGGCGAACGTGAGTGAAAGTTTCTGAACAAAAGATCCCTACTCACGAACTTGACACTATAGTGCACCTCCACCGAGTGCCAAGAGGCGAAGGTATGTTACCTTCGAAGCGGATCTCCCCCCATTGCAGCGCGTTGTACAAAAGGCTTTGGGAGTGTTCAAATGTGATTTCTTTTGTGATATTTGGATTACTGGAACCACGTACAATGTATACAGAAAATGTGATTGTTACGGAGCGTGTTAGAAGTACCGGATCGCCACATGTAGTCTGCACCACTCTTGAAGGCTTGATCCTTGACTCTCTCTACCAATTTCATTCCGAATTCCTTGTAACTGTGAAAGTTTTTTTCGCCAACTTCATCTCTAATCATTGGAATCCGGATCTGTTATATTTACAGTAAGGACTACTTGTGGCTGAAAATATCAGTCACGGCACGCCAATGTTTAGCGTTTGTGCGAATTTAAAGAGCAAAAACAGAGGGTCTATACAGAGATGTCGATGGGAGGCATGTACTTAATCCTGGGCGTCGGAACTCACCGATCTTTAAGCGCCGCCTAGCTTATATCATAACTTGAACATCATTGAACTTCTACCGCCGCGGTCATACATATTTCTTACGACGAAAACATTCAGCTGATACTCATACAAGACCCTTGTCAGACATGTCCCTGAACTTGGATTCGAAGCTTGTTTTTAAGCCACCTTCCACCAAAGTTGCCTCAGGTAGAAACAATTTGGCATCTTGTGCGCACTCGCAATGCAGCAACGAAGAAAAATTAGGAAAACCCAAGTTCCCAGTCTGTGCTTCGTGTAAGCACACTCGATATTGCGTACGTTTGCATTTCTTCTGTGGCTTTCAAAATCTGATTTCACTTGTAAATGAATGATAGAGTCGGGAACACCAAATTGCGGATTGGAAAGTACACAAGAAGCGATGCAAGGAGTATCAGGATAAAGACAGAACGGATGGCATTTTGGCGGGATCTAGTATTTTGACGGAAGCTCAAATCGTTTCCAATCTCCTCGAGGACTTCGTTCACTTGCATGAATCGACTTTCCACCAGATCTTCAACTATGCCTATCACACACAATTGGTGGGCAAGGAGATTGACCTTTCCCGGCTTTGCGCAACAGTAAATCTCGAATACCTTCCGATTGTGGCGGAAATCCATCCAGGGCATTCCATTTGCGAAACATTGAACTCGTTGAGGTTGGACCTAACAGCCTAGCGCCGGAAACAAAGAAATTTAGAGATGACTTCAACACGAATCGAAAAAATGATTCGACATTTATTCAAGGTATCTTTTGCGGATGTAGGTAATTTCCAAATAGTTTTTGCCACATGATTTTCATTGACTTTGGTAATAGATCGTATTGACGGGTTTGAGTCGCTCTATGAGCCTACCGGAGTGAAGTATACTCAGTGGGCTGGCATATATATTGAAGATGTACCTTTCAAACTTACGCAGAAGTGGTACGACACGATGCTAACTATTCTTGGGATTGGCCTCGTCCTCCGAAAGGTCAAGCTTACTGGGAGCGAGAAGGCTTCCTGGACTCCCGGAATCATGGTACAGTCGGGCTCAAAATGGGTGTGGAAGCAGGTGTCCCTGGAGGGATTAGCGCGCTGCAGAATCGAACTCCCGCTGGTAGGCCCTCAGTCTGTGGATGCCTTGCTAAAACCATGTTGACACTAAACGCTTGGGTCTAGATCAAACACTGGGCTAGACGCAAGATAACAGGCGTTATACACTGTCCTGGGGACGGAAGTATTCCCTGGGTTGCCCCTAGTAATTTTTCATGGGAAGACTAGAATGTGTGTTAGTTATACACACTGCGAGTCGGGCCCCGAATCTAACCACGAAGCCGGAACCTCCATTCTATCGGGATCGGGTTCGTGCAAACCACCTATTCCTGGGATAACGATGGATCGATCCAAGCCTAACACTGAACGAGTTTTGACGTAACTCCAGGACGCGTCGAGCTCGTCCTAATCTAATCTATGCGAGTTCTGGTATTTTGGTGCCTGCAATCAGCGGCCAGATGGGATGTGACACTGCGTGAACTTTGGGGTATTTTTAATCTGGATGCGTTGTATCAAAGTTTGTTCAAATTTATTCTGATAGTTCTTAATCGGAGGCTGAGCGCTGATGTTTGGAGTCTCGAAAGTTGACGACACGTCGACACCGCAGCCATGAATTGATAGGCATGCTTTACCCTGAGATACAGATTTCGTTTTCTCTCTTCGCTTTACGAAGTCCACGGCCATCACTTTGTCCAAGCGTCTGCCACAGCGCTAGCAGAGCTACTACCCATCGCAATAGGATACCTTATTGCCTTGTTACTGGTATGCCAGCTTCTCAAGAGACGGCGGAGGCATGGAGGTTTCTTTGTGCTTCATAATGCTGTCCGTAGGCACCTTTCATAAGATGGAATTTGAACACTACAGTAAAAGGGGACTTGCTTTTGAGTGGTTTACCGTTTGGCCATCGCAGTTGTCAGCGAACCCGGAGAAGGGGCTTCCAAAATCCAATTCCGGGAGAACAAAGTTCAGTGAAACCTTCTCGATAGGTGGTTCTCTTGCATTGTCTACTCTTGAGGCAACTTTTGATTTGCGGCTGGGAATTTTATTGTTCTTTGCCTGATACGAATATTGCTTCTGAACTGGATATCGATTTCAACCCCAACATCAGTTCTGTTTTATCGCAAGAGTGGAATGTTGGCATACCACTGCTCGCTTCCTCAGCAGGTTCGCTCTCGCCCAATGGCTTGAGAACACCGTATTCAACATACGGTGCACCCACCCATTTAGAGCCATCTTTAGAGTCGACATAAAATCGCCTTCCGCTGTCAGCGTCATATCCCGTGCATGTTATGCCTTCTGGAAGGCGATCATCGTCCTGGAACAGCAATACACAATGTCATTCGATTTTAAGTCCTTCAATGTTATGTGAGTATACTCACACCGTAAGGATCTGAGAAGCGGCCCATCTAGCCTGAGTACTCCGAGCACGACGTTGACCAACAGTATGAGTTAAGTTAAGTCTTTAGGATTGAAATTGATGGAACAGTGAGGTTGAATGTCTGCTTTAAGCACTACTCTTATATCTTTCACGAATACGTACAGAACTAGATCAGGTCCGCTGGTTATTTAAATCCTCTGGCTAGTACCGTCAGATTGCCCAGAATACCATATCATCCATAAATACCCCAGTCGAATGAGATGGATCGCCAGTTATGCCATACTTATGTGGACTTGAAAGTTGAGGTGGCCGAGGGGCTGAGATGCAGTGAGATCGATGTCCAAATCACGCACTGGCAGCGTGTTCGGACAAACCCAGATAATTGCCAGAGTTGTGCCAGAGAAGACAAAAGTCAGCCCCGCATCCTGCGTCCTATACCTTCCCTAGAACTCAAATTTCAATCACAATTCTTCAATCAATCTTACCTCCTATTGCACTGGAGAGGAAGTTGACGAGAGCGGCCAAAGAGCGGCGGCCATTTGTCTAAATATGCAACTTTGTCCGTCAGCGTCCCGGGCCTCCCGCTGATGACACCACGTGACTTATTTTCTTTCGCAGACCCTTTGAAATTGTAGACTGTCAACAACAGCGACAACAAGGTCAGACTCGACGACAACCCGAGGGAAGAACTATCCTAGGCATTACTTCCTGCGATAGAGCAAGGTAATTTATATTCGACAGACCCGTTGAAACCGAACTAAATCATCTCAATCTAGAATATAATGTCTGCGCTCGCCGCTGTCGCCCGACCTGGACCGTCAACAGTCTTGTCGCGTGTTTTGGCACCCCAAACTTCGAGAGAGACACGGAGATATAAAAGTGTCAAGACCAATGTCGGTCAGGTGGCTTCCTCGCGTACGCTTTGGTTTTGGTGACTGTGATGCCGGTCTAATGAACATGTACAGAGGCGGGATATTTGTTGAAAAGGAAGGCAGACCAGGAGAAAAAGAGCAAGAATAGGAAGAAACTTCCCGTACGTTCATGCGAACAAGGACTACAGTCAAATGCTCAAGCCTTTATATGATCAGATGTTCAAATCTCTTCCTCCTGCGCAATTGGATCATCCACTGTTCAAAGCCAAAGCCGCCTTCGAAGTGCAGCCTTTCCAACCCGTGCGTGTACACGAGAAGCTCTGTGTACCCCTGTGTTCATCTGTCTTCATAGAAAACCATTCAAGACCCAACGACAATCGGCCAGCCTTTCGTAATAAACCCACCAGAAAATGACCCTATGCGTATCTTTGGTCTGCCGAGAAAACTATGGTTAGAGGTATGCCTTCAGGCCCGTGGAACTAAGCAATGCCTTAATCGCGTATTTTCAGTTTAAACTACTCTCCAAACCCTATACGGTTGTGCGCCAAGTCACGAAGGATGCCCTCGACCTGCTAGCAATAGCAAAGAATCAACCGAGTTCAGAAACTCGGGTCGTCTTTAGTAAGCCTGATTTTTTGCTTTTCCATCGTTTCTGCATTAACCTGCCTATCTAGCGGGTCGGCCGGGATGTGGAAAGAGCTTCCTTCTCCTCCAGGCCGTTGAAAATTGCGTCCAACAAAACTGGGTCGTCCTCTATTTTCCCCGTGGCATCGACCTGATAAATTCAACGACAACTATACCTACGACATCCGCACGCAGACCTACCTCCAGCCCTGGTATTCCTTCCAGACCCTTCAACGCATGCTCACAGTCAACAAGAAGGCGTTTAAGAAGATAACACTACCAGTGGACCTGGTCCTCGAGAAACAGGTGTTGGAGAAAGGTACACCGTGACCAGCGTGATCGAGGCCGCCATGGCGGAGAGGAATAGGAGTGTGCACAGGCTCCTGTGTACTTGGAGGCGGTGATGAAGGCTCTCGAGGCGCAGAAAGAGTAAGCTTACTTCACACAGTCTCAATATTTCATGCCTAATGTTTGTTTTCCATCGCAGCTACCCTGTCCTCCTGGCAGTCGACGAGTTCCAGACGTTATACGGCAAGACCGAGTACCGCGACCCACACTTCGTGCCTATCCATTCCTACCATCTGTCACTGCCTAGGATGATCATGGAGTATGCATCTGGAAAGCGGTCTTTCGTAAGTCTTTTCGTTTTTTCATCTTGTTTCTCCACTGACAGGCCGACTGGCGCAACAGCAAAAAGGCGCCATCCTCGGCTCGATCTCTGCCTCGCGAACAACGCATCCGCTTCCACTAGAGCTCCGCGATGCACTCGCGCTCAACTCGCCCGACTTGCGCCCTGTATCGCCGTATGAGAAGCGTAATAAGACGATGCTTGAGTACGCAGAAGGCCTGAGGAGTCTGGAGGTACCAGAGAAACTTACTCTGGCGGAGGCTGTTGGGGTGTTTGAGGTCTGGAAGCAACAGCAGGTGTTTGGAAACGGTCAGCCTTTTTTCCCCGTGATTTTCCATCTTTCCTAAAGTCTTCGATTAGAGAAATTCTTCTACGACGAGGCCTTCCTTGGGAAGTACACCGAGTCTGGTGGAAATGCGAGAGACTTCGTGTGGAAGGGCCTGCTTGCTAGCTTGGACGCATAATGGCAATGCAGATGGGCCTATGTCTTGCTGCTTTGTATATTTGCACGTATCCTGTAAGTAGAGGAATACAAGACTAATTTTAATACTCGCAACGAAGATGCAAATCTCGGAGCGTATCCCAACTTTCATCAATGCGGGGCCATCCGAGGTCAGAGAAGCACAGAGCCGTGTTTGTCGTCAAAGCTGCTGGCGAAGACCCACTTTCGAAGTCGAACCCTCAAGGTGAGTAGGAATTTCTCCGAGGTCGGAATCTATCTAAATATGACCTCAGTCTCCTAAACCCCACAACACTGCGACTTTCTAAAGACACATGGAACAGTGCGACTAAAAGGCCCGTGAATGATAAATAAACTGATACCTGGGGCATCCCGAAACCACGTTCAGTGCCAATGTGTCAACGACGACCTGCTTCTTCCTCCGATTTTGTGAAGCAATGGGTAAGTTACGGTTTATATTCGACGTTGACATCCCTTCAGGCCCAGAATAGAAAAATGAGGCGGAACTGCTTATAAGAACCTGGGGGAAGAAAGGAGGGATTTACAGACTTTTAGTGCGGCATTTCTTCAGACATTCAAGCCATACGGTCATCTAACTGACGATGTGGGCAAACAAAGTGGAGCCATCACCGTCATCTGGACCCCCTGGCGAGAATGCGAGGGTCAGTCTGGCCGACGGTTGGCTATTGGTTGGACCGCCGTATTCCCACTATTTTATCCCCAAGCCTAAGATACCGCTACGGAGGGTGCTAACGAAGAAATCTCCGCGCGAGGCTCGTGGTACGTCTTCCATCTGTATGATCATCATTCATGCACATAGTCTGCTAACTCTATCTTGACATTGCTTCAATCTTTATGGCATAAAGCTGTCCTCAAAAAGAGACGTAGCATGTCGGACGACCCGAGACTCAGACCACCTAAAGAAGAACGACGCCCGAGACCCTTTACCTACGTTGAAGAGACGCAGAAGATGCAGAACCTCCAGAACCCGCATTCCAAGTCGGCGTCAATGTCCAAGCAAAGCATTTTGTTGCCGAATCTTCGCGCCGATTCGTTGTGGCTGAATAGGCCTACGCAGCCTCTGCATATACGAAAGGCTTCTCAAGCTTCTCCTCCTGGCAATGGGTCCTACGTAGTCGCGAATTCTCCCATACTTCCTATCGGAAGTGTCATATCGAACACTATGCCCCGACCGATGTCAAAGCCTCTGCCTCAGGTCCCACCCAGCATGGAGGCTTCGACCAGCACATTCGATGCATCTGACACTTCCGGACTAGAAACCCTCATCGCATCAGTCAAGTCGGAACTCAATTATAGCGACTCGACGCATCTAACCCGCAGTGCACGACGGCCGTCGCGACACCCCTCGGTCGCCACCTCGCTCTCCGTGTACAGCCAGGCGAGCTATTCGCATAGCCTCCAAGTTGAAAGGGAAGTCGCTGAACTAGCTGAAGGTGAAGACCAGGAGTTCGATCAAGAATCGGCGCACACCAGTGCAACGTATGGAAGTATTCGAGATCGAGTGGCCTCGGACAGCGTGTCTATGCAGACTATCGACACCTTAGAGGCCCAGGCTCCTACCCCTCGACGCCCCAGTATGGATCAGTCAGCATGGTGGGTAACGTATGCTCATGACTCGACGAGCTCCCAGAATGTCATATCTTTTGATAATGATGTGCGGTCGAGCTGCTTAACGTCAGCACCCACCACGACCTCGACTTCGCCGACGATTGTTAGTTCGAGCACACATAACCGCGATCATCACAGGCGAGAATTGAGTCTCCAACCATGCCCAAGCTTGGCGAGCTCCAGCCCGACTTCGACATTTATCGACCTTCCGCCCGACCACGATTCGCCCACGACTGGCATCAAGTCAACATATCGACCCCACGACCTCGAGGACAAAGGCAAATCGCCCTTCGATGACGACATATGCGCGGACTACGATTACATCCAGGCTATTGACGTTCTGATCTACGGTGCGCGGCCCTTGTCAGACGTGCCACCCACCGATGTCGTTCGACGTCCCTCCAACACGCTTATGAGGAGAGAAAACGTTGCGGTACGCCGTCGGACCTCCGACAGGAGATCCAACCCTGGGTTGAAGAAGAATTTCAATGTTGGGGCTTCGGGTTCCATGAAGGGCAAGACGAAGAAGAATATTAATGCGAAGGCGGATAATAGAGAACAGAACGGGCGGAGGAGATCTATATTCTTCCAAGTGTCGCATTTGTTCGGGAAGAGCCAGTCGTCGGCTTAACGAGGTATTTGGGAGGAAGTGCTCCATTTGCTTTGGTACGGTTTTTGACACTCTTTATTTAAATTAGCGAAATGTGTTTGAGAGGAATGCCTCTGTCAAAAGGACAGCACATACGTACTCATGATAACCTTAAGATGCAATTATCTTCAAGAAATATATTTTTATATGATGACTGGCGACGACGATCCGTCAGTGTTGTTCTTGGAATTGCGTGTATATGCCGCTGTACGTAGTCGATGCGACTGCTCAGCTAAAGACAGGTGTCGTAGGGCGGTGATAGGGCAGATATCCGTCACCATCGGCTTGCCATGGATGCTTAGTCAATTTGTAGAGGTGACTTCCTTGTACGCAGGTGACTCATTTTGACAGAGAGAAATAATCGCACGGATAAATCAGCGAAAAGGGCAGAAATATACCACTTACAGGCGTGCTTGCCTCGTATTGAGGACAAACTGATCCTTGTCCTAATAGCCCAAGAGTTATACTTCGGCGCATCTGATGCCCATGATTTCCAAACCACTCGAAGGAAGCTAAGGTTTGACGATTGAAATTATATTAGAATTTCCGATTGCTTGTTGCGTTGCAGACACTATTGAAACACATTTGGTTTGTTAGAAATTGAGGAAATACAGAGCACCAGCACCCTCTTGTACACATCGAAATATGAAATGATCCTCTAGAAAACTGAACCTTCTGGCGGTTGAGGTAGCTTTCTATTGTTGAACGATGCCATCTCCCTAGAGAACCATCGCGATCAGTCAACATCGAGAAAGAGCGTAAAAGAAGTCACTGACTTCCGGATCTCTACAAGGACATTCTCGATGCTGAGATTCCTAGACCAGTTCGCCAGCACTGGGAGCTTGGTGTAATCGACTTTGCCGTTTGTCTGATTGACAAAGGGCAAGTTCAGGCGGGAGATGAACTGGACATCGGGTCGCACGTCGGGGTATGACTGTCCACAGGTGATCTTGAGGCTGTAGATGCGGTTCTCGTGCACGGTCTGATTATATCGCGATCAAAGGGTAAGGCGGCGATGGAGGCTTTGATTTTAGCTCTCTAAGCGACATCATAAGCGAGTCTGAGGATGCTTACGTGCCCTGGGCCAATGATGGTGCCGTTCCAGTTGCTCATCAAGATATCGTCGCCGTCCTCCAGTCCGTAGGAACATGAGCCGTCTCCAATGCCTTTCTCGCCCTTCTCGAGTTCTTCGAGAAGACGGAAATTTCTAGGAACTGTTTGTTGATTGAATTTCAGTATTCTGTTCGACTGAGAATGTAAGAATGGGCACCTTTGGCCATTGCGAATGTGATAGTCGAGAAGAAAGGGTCGGATTGGCAATATGGCAAGTTGTAACGCTGAGTCACAGCAAGGGGCTCTTACTGGCATAGCCATATTCTCTTCATCCGAGATCGACTCCGCAGCCACCATTCCGCAGGTCCTCCTCCTTGCTTTTCTACTATAACTCTCACCAGGAAACTCAGCGCACCTTAGAAACATAGTCGACCATGTTTGGCGGTGGTACTTCGACAGAGTACGAGGATATCGTCAGTGAGTGACCTTACCCCATATTTTCCGACTAACAACGCTGATATCTTCAAATTCCAACCAGACAAGACCACAGACGAGAATTTGACCAGCGAGAACTGGGAACTGATATTAAACTTGTGTGATAAGGTGCAGGATGAGGGACAGCCAGGGTATGCAAGCAAAGTTCCTGTGACATAGCATCTTAATCCTCATCTGCGTAATCTAGAGCTCATGCCGCAATTGCTGCTATTCTCAAACGCCTTGCCCACCGGAACCCAAACGTCCAACTTTACGCACTTTCTCTTACCGAGGCGCTAAGCAAGAATGTCGGAATCGAAATTCATCGCGAACTTGCATCCAGAGCGTTCACGCAAGGCCTCGAAAAGTTGATCACAGATCGGGTGCGTAATTCTCTCCAGAACAAAGATCCAACCTCATCTGAGACGTCAAATGTAGAATACCCATGAAAAGGTTCGTCGGCGGGCCTTGGGCTTGATAGCCTTGTGGGCTGCCGAATTCGAGAAGGACGAGACTCTGGGGATAATGGAGGATTGTTACAATAACCTGGAGGCCAAAAGTCAGTGCCATTGCTCGAAAACAACCCCTGATTTTTTTTCAATGACTTCTTGCTTTCTGTCATTTAACCATAACAGACTACAAATTCGAACAACCACAAGAAACTCCTCCACCCAATGTCGATGACGAAATCAGACGCAAAGAAGAAGAAGAGCTCCAACGTGTCCTGGAGATGTCCATGCAAGACAAAGGTGGCCGCTCTCAATGGTCGGAGTACAGTCTTGCCTCGGGCTCAACGTCCAGCGGTGCGGGCGCCCAGGTCCCAGTGGTTCTGGCTTGGGCCCAGTTCGACGCCGACCGCTTCTGCATCTACATCTACCCCTGCCGCAAGCTCTTCTCATCCGTTTGCCCAACCGAAGTACGCCGGAGGTGGATATGTGCCCGCTCGGACTCCCTCTCCGAAAGGATGGCTGCGCAACAACGTCAGCACAGCAGCAATACCACGAAGCGCAGCGCAGCACAGGAACAACAGCACGACTTCGGTCACTGATATCAGCACACCTACTGTGACTGTCGCTCCGGCTCCGGCTCCGACCTCAAGTAGCCCTCCTGCGACCTCAATGTCTGCAAATGGGAATATTGTCACTCGCGTACGGGCTTTGCACACATTTGAGCCTACAGAGCCGGGAGAGTTGGCCTTTGAGAAGGGCGATATCATCAAGGTTGTCGATCGGGGATACAAAGACTGGTGGAGAGGTCACTGAAGGGCCGTACGGGCATTTTCCCCGTCAATTATGTGGTCGGTGCCTCTCTCGAATTTGCTCCGATTTCTTTTTCTTAATGGTGTAATAATCGATTATAGGAAGCTATGCCGGAACCTACTGCTGCTGAGTTGGCTAAGGAAGCAGAACAAGAGGCTGCTGTGTTCGCCCAGGCAGTCAACGTCGAGAAGTTGTTGAACATGTTGAGGCGATGGACCTGCAAAAGACAACCTTGCTGATAATGAAGAGATCCAGGTTGGCGTCTTCTTTGATGCAATTTTTTTTTCGAGATTATTGATCGTTTCCTGTCCAGGAATTATATCGATCAAGTATGGCCCTACGTCCCAAGATCGTGAAGCTCATCGACAAGTATAGTCAGAAGCGAGGTATGATTATCCTTTGAAGCAAGTAGTTCCGCATTTAACAATGACATGTAGCCGATCTCGTGTCAATGAACGAAACCTTCGTTCGTGCGCGAACTATCTTCGACAGGATGATGGAAGAGAGTTTGGCGAGACACTCCGGAGGTACGCTCTCATCTTTATTTTTCTTACCATTTATCGAATCGCCCTCAACGCTATAGTAGTCTACGATCAACCCACGTTCCGCCCTTCACAGTATGTACAGGGTCGACCCGACTCGCGGGGTGCTGCTGGCCGCCGTTCTGAGTACGGACCTACTGGTCCGCCGCAAGCATACGGATGGAATAACCCTCAACCAGGGTACGGCGCCTACCCTTCCCCTGCTAATGCGTATGGCATGCCTGGACCACAGCCTGGACCAGAGATGTTGGGTGGCACGTATCCTGCGCCTGGTCCCGGACAACCCGGTTTGGGTCCTCAGCAGCCCGGGCAGCAGCAACAGCAGCAGGGTGGTTATGTAGACCCGGCTGCTGGCGCTGCCTATGGCGGTATACCTCCTCAAGGACAGCAGCAACAGCAAGTTCCTGGAGGTTATGGCGTTGTTCCGCAGGGCGGATACGCGGGTCATCAGCCAGGCGTACCGTACACCCAGCAGGGCCCAACTCCTTACCCTGCTCAGCAACAACAATCTCAGCCTCAGCAGCAGCCCGTCCAACAGCAGCCTATCCAGCAGCAGCCTATCCAGCAGCAACCTATCCAGCAGCAGCCCATTCAACAGCAGCCCATTCAGCAGCAACCAATCCAAGCTCAATCAATCCAACAGCAGCAACCACAACCAGTTCAACAGGTCCATCCTCAGCAGATTCCTCAGCAGCAGCAGCAGCCTATCCAGGTTCAGACGGAGGCTATTCAAGCCACGTTGTCGGCTGGTAGTGCAGCATCTCCTCAGCCTCAACCTCAGCCCAACCTCAGCCACAGCCACAAGTACAAGCAGAACCTCAGCCACAACCACAACCCCAGGCTCAACCTCAACCTCAGCAACCCATTTCTGGCCCTCCTCCATACGTCTATAATCCCTCATACACCTACGCTGACCCGAATGTGCAAGCTTGGGCACAGTATTACGCTCAGGGCGGCAAAGATCTCGCTGGATCTGTTTATTTCGTCTCTATCCTGGCGTTACGGTCGCGACGGTAGCAGGTCCACAGCAGCGGCAGCCAGAAGGATATGGCGCTCAGCATCACCAACAGCAGCAACAGCAACAGCAGGGTTTGGGACGTCAACAATCTCTCCAGGCTCAGGTTCAACCTCAGGCCGCTCATGTACAGGTTCAACCAGCTGAGAGTGACCTTCCTTACGCTGCTGCGACTGCTGTCCGAGCTGCGTCTCCTGCTCAGCAACAACCACAACAGCAGCCCATTTCCTATCAACTCCAGGACCAAGCTCAACCTCAGATCCAACCCCAGTATGCGACCCAATACCAACCATCTCACGCCGACCTCGCGCCCAAACAGTCGAGTCCGTCATCGCCATCATATGGAGGCGCACGTCCGGGTAGCGGAGGGTACTCCAGCAGCCCTACACAGTCATCGTCTACTCCATCGTGGGTCCTGCCGAAGAAGACTGGGCCCGCAGGTAGCGCGACGTCGGTACATGGTCCTGGTCCAGCAGGAGGAGAAGCGTACTTCCCTGTTACGAACCAGATGGGTGGATTGACTCTGACCGACCCGGCAGTGGCAGTGCTGTCTCTGGTTAAGTTGGATAGATGGGTGTTCTGCGCAGTGGATGTGAGTTACAGTTGTCGTTTGATGCATTGAAATGGGACTGTTGAATGGATTGGCTCGTTGAATTCGTATTCGTACATCTGGGGCGTGGAGTGACCCATAATCGGAATGTATTTTCTGTTACCCTTCTTTTACTCTCTCCTCCCTTTTTCTAACCTCCGTATTCCCATTTTACTTCCTTCGTACGTAGACACTGTTATTCATGTTGATCAAATCTTATCATTTATGATTGTCTCGTACCAAGACCGTCCACGCCTTGTGAGAGGGGATTTGATTAAGCCTATCAATATCGCATCAATATCCAGATCATTTTCATACCCTCCTTTTTTTGGCTACGCCCTCAGAATCAGAACTTGCATAGCGCATAACCGACGGTCGATAATGCTCAGTATCTTGATGCACATTCGAAAACAAGGAAAACATTCTTGGTATTGATTGCTAGAGAAGTGGTATACGAGAGGTGTCTAAGTGTCTAAGTTACAGATTGCATTTGGATTGCATCAAACAAGGTTCGTTGAAACTCATTCATTATCCCGACTCGCCATCGTCTTCGGGGTCCTTTGGCAATCGTCCAGTTATGATCACCACTGCGTCTTGTTTGTATACACCTTCAATCCCAGGAATAGGGATTTTCATCTTCATCATCGCCGCTCACTTTGAGTTTCGTGGCGGCATCCGCTTCAGAGGCATCTGCTCCTGCAGATTCATATCCGCCTCCATATTCGGTAGTTTCGTATCCCTCGAATACGTAGTAACCGCGGTCGGCAGGTAATGACGTGAGCAGTGGGTATTCTGCGTTGTCTCCACCGACGGAGTATGGCTCAACGGAAATTGGTTCAGGCACCGTAGGTTTGGCTGTCGGTTTCTTTTCTGATGAAGTTATCTTCGATGAAGAACCTAAAGTGCCTTTCGTTTTCTTCTCTTCAACGACTACTACTGTGGTTGTCGTCGTGGTAGTCGTTGTAGTGGTGTCGTCGGCTTCCTCGGTATTGTCGTCTTTCTCCTTTGTTTCCTCGGTACTTTTGGTCTTGGAATCTTGGTCGATGAGGGTCTTTAAGGGTGTGGGAATAAACCTCTTCTTGTCACTGCGGAAAATTTCTATATCAGATACATTCCAATATGAAGTGCTTTTCACCCACCCAATCTCGTAATCTGCAAATCCAAGGAGTAATGCAATCAATATCGAGTATATCACAGGCGAAACCTGACGTACTTGAAGCGATAGCTCTTCCTTTCGTCCTCTCGGTCAACACCCGTGCAAGCTTGCGTTTATTCCAGAATTTGACGCCATCTTCGAAGTATCCCTGGAGAGAAGACAGTATGAGGGGTCAAAAGCCTACTATACAAGATTAGATGGAATGCTATCCATGGTCACATACTTTACTGTTAGTCGGAATCAAATCAATCCTGGGCTATAAATGTCACGAATAAATAATCAGAGACAGAGGCAATAAAGCAGATAAGCACTCACATAAACAACGTATTCTCCTTCTTCGAGGTCAAGCTCGCAAGAGACGCTTCGCTGACAAAATGTACCAGCATAGGATTCTCCAGTTAATGCTGTTTCGCCCCTCTTGTAGACTACAAAGTCCAAGTTGGTACTCGTTACACCATCGAGGTACTTGAAGTAGCGATCGTCGAGCTGTGACAGGACGATGATGGTGGGCGATGCCTTTGGCAGGGTAAAACTGACTATAAGAGAATGAAGTAAGTTTCCAGTGTCCATCGAGACTATATGGACAGTCGTACAGAAAACGTCTCCGTACGTCCAGGCGTGGGCGGGTGATTTCGGCGGAAGACGTAACCAATGAGATGACATGACCCAACTGGGGTCAAATATTGTCGTTCGCTGGATAATTACCCAAGTTTCCAGGAAGTCAGTATCTTGAAAGCATATCAGTATTCAATGCCAAAGCAGACAAATGACAGCACGTACATTCCATGACAAACTCTCCATCATCTCCGAGAACATGATCAAGCTCCTTAAGCACCTTAATCCACTCGCCATTCCACTCCTTTGATCCGTCCGACCACGGACCTGTCCACTCGGAACTGCCCCATGGGTTCCGAATGATGACAAAGCGTTTGCCTTTGCACTCCTTCACTTTGAGGATGGAGTAGGCGTGTGCCCCGTATAGCCCTCGGACAGTTGTATTGGATTGCCCACTCCGCGCTTCATCGAGCCCTGGGAAGGAAACTCCAAAAAGGTGGTTCTTGTTGTTGGCGTGTACAAGTTCTTCGTTCCAGAACCGATCTGGGTCGAGGATATCCTACATGACTTGACTGAGATGGGTCGTCTTTAACCGTAGGTGTCTAGAACTCACTGCTGTTTTAAACATGACAGAAACGCCTCTGTATGATAGGATTTCAATGTTCAATGCTTTTTCAACAATATATCTTGACGTACCCAGTAAGATCCTCAATACCTTCGGACATCCTACCTCCAGTTAATGAGACATAGTCTCCGTGCAATTTTGCGTATGCCTTTTCAATCAATGGGACCCAAGTCTCTCCGGCCGTACCAGACTTCGCGAAACGCAGCCCCTTTCCCCCTTTCCGTGCCATGCTATTATAGATATCTCTGTCTTCATGGTAAAGTTCTTGTTCCTCTTTCCTGAGCTCCTCGAACTTTGGGATAGACCAAAACAATTGGCTGTTGATCGAAACAAAACAATCAGGCAAAACTGAAAGGAAAGAATGTCGAAAAAACATACTCGTCGATGACGACATTGACCCAATGGCTATCCCTGAAGAATATGAACCCGTAAACACCAACTTCTTCATCACGCTGCAACGGAGTCAATTTCGACATGTACTCATTATAGTTGGAAGATATCGTGCTCACTGCGATCCATAATTTCTCCACCAGACCTGGCGAGGTCGTCATCGTCGAAAGCGCGGACAAGAACCAGCAATCTCCCAGGGCTCCTTGGATGATATCATTTGAATCCGGCCCATTTACGAAGAACTTTGGATTCTCAAAGATCTCAGTGACGCGCTTCACATCGGGAGGTGCGGTGCTTCCATCAGAGTACAGCCCGAATTGGCATCGAACCCCGTCGTTTTCAAGATCAAATTCGATGTCTCTAAGAAGTCATAAGCGTGCCATGACAGTGATTGTGATGTGAGTAACCCATAAAGCACGCGACCGTAGAACTCTGCTCACCTAAACTTTTTATTCGCAGCACGGCATTCCCTCGCAATACGTTCCACCTTTTCCTTGCACTCCTTCAAAGCTTGTTCAAGTTCGGCGTTTACGAGGAGTCCAACTTGATTTTTTGGCGGCGGACGCGAAATTTCAGTGGTTTCGTCCGAGTACGCGTGGAAGCCATCACTCGAGCTTCAACCACGTTTTCAGAGACTTCGGTTCAGTAACGTCCTCAAGCAGAGCTGGAGCCTGTATGAGGATGTCGGACTTGAATGAGGGATCGCCGACAATGGTTTCCAGAGCTGTTTCTCGAGGTTTCGCTCCGAGCTCGGTGTCGTCTTGTTTTTCATGCTTTTCGTCGGCCATGACTGTTGATGTCGATATCCTGGATGAAAGAGGAAACAAGCCAAGCTTTCGAGCTCTAATGTAGAGAATTAATCCAGCACATATGAGAAAGAGAGCAGAGAGCCTGAGGGTCGTAAATGTAAAAAAGTGTCTCGGATCGTCGACAGAGTCCAACAAGGATGGCATAAGAGGGGCGATTGTTCAAACGTCCAAGCGAGAAATTCAAGCCTGCGTTGTCATGAAAGGTATCGGCGGATCCTTGGATTGGGCGTCAACAATGAGTCTCCCTCATGGTAGTAGTAAAACAAACATATATAGAACATGGCTGTGATGTTGTGTTGCTTCAGAGTTTGATGGCTTGATATGTGCCCCCACTCGGCCACCGGTCAGCCAACATCTGAAACCAGCGCCGGTTGGTCGATTAACGAGCATTGCAAATTCTCGCTATGTATGTCAGTTTTAAATTGGATAAACATATGTATAAAAAATCCATACAAAATCCATATTACAAAAAAAGTACACGAATGTCGGGCGGCGACTCGCTAGATGACTTTTCGAATGAGTTGTGTAGTATTAATACTATAGTACAAGTGTACAAGAATGTAAGGAAAGAACATTATGACGAATCGGAGGTGGTCGTGGCGGAGTAGAATCTGTCTTCAATCGTCCAACGACGACCGCAGGGACATCCTTGTGCGTGTACACCCTAAGTCCAACGTGCACGGTGTCTTGGTCATCGTGCGGCACGAGAACCTTGCCCTTCTCTGGAGTTGACTCATCGGGGGTGTCTCCGTACGTCACCATCCTCGAGGCCATTCTAGCTTTGGCCTTCCGGCCTCGCTGGCGATCACTGAAGTTGTCTGGCGTGTTAGGGTCTTCCGAGGACACATTCGGCGCAGCTGGAGTGACCGTTCCACTGGCGGTTGGTTCGCTTGGAACGTCTAGTTTGGATGGAAGGACGATTGAGGTGGGCTTTTCATCAGGCTTTTCGGTAGAAGATGCGCTAGATTGCTCTGTTTTAGCTGTCTTCTTGCTGCTGACGACGATGGTTTCGACCTTAGTGGTTGTGGTTGTCGTAGTGGTGGTGACGGTTCCGTCCTCGCTGATTCTTCCACGTCTTCACGACTTCCGCTTCAGCTTTCTTCTTTTTCTCGTATTCCTCCAAGTCACGTTTGATGAGTTCATCCAATGAGTTGGTAAGTACTTGGAGTGGTCACTGATGAAGCAAGTACAAAGTTAGCAATTA
Organism: Flammula alnicola; assembly: GCA_015499995.1. Lineage (NCBI taxonomy): Eukaryota > Fungi > Basidiomycota > Agaricomycetes > Agaricales > Strophariaceae > Flammula > Flammula alnicola. Next base: position 181,582 of record JADNRV010000061.1, read on the forward strand.
AACGTCAGTGTCGAAGAGTGGGGCGTACTCAGCCTTAAAATCTTGGGAAAGACAATGAGCAGCTTTTCGATAAGGAAGGAATACAGACAACTCACTGGAAGCTATCGATTGACTTTTTGCACGCTCCGTTATTATTCGTGACATTTTTCGCAATTGCCATTCCTCGATACTCTTGTTATCCTATATTTTTTAAATCAGAGGGAGAGCGTTTACCAAAAGACAAGAAGATATTACCTCATTGCGATCCAAGGTACGATCTAATCGAACATAAACGATGTAGTTTCCTGCTTCCAATTCGATTTCGCGGTGGACGCTCCGGAGGTAGAATTCTGAATGGGCCGATTCTGCAATTGGCTCCTTCTCGCCTTCCTTAACCACTGTGAAATCCATAGTCCAAGACGCGCGTCCTGCTACGTCTCTGTAATACCTGGAATCCAGTTGAGAAAGGACAATCACAGTATTTGAGGGACCGGCAAGCGAGAAGGTAACTTGATGAGTATCGAGTTAGCAGCATTAATGACTTGGAAGATAGGTTCACGTACAAGAAACATCTCCGTAGGACCATGCGGCGGGTAAAGGTTGGGTAGTGACATGGAGCCACTGGGAAGACATCATCCAATTTGAATCGAATAGGATGGTGCGATCGATTTGGCCAAAACATTCGAGCCAATCGCTATCTGTAACGAATGCTGGCATGAGCAAACGGAACACTAGCTTTTCACAGCGGAGAAAGGTCGCACATTCCATAACAAATTGCCCATCATCGCCGAATTGGTGGCCAAGCTTGGGCAAAACTTCCAACCATTCTTGCGTCCACTCCTTCGAGCCATCAGACCATCGACCCGTCCACTCGGACTTGCCCCACGGGTTACGAACCACCACAAATCGCTTGTTTTTAACCTCGACTGATCGGAGAACAGAATATGCATGATTTCCTATCAAGCCTTGCACCTTGGCTCCTGATACACCGCTTCGTGTGCTGTCGAGGTTATTGAAAGAACAGCCGAACAGACGGTCGTTGTTGGCACGGCCCAGCTCTTCATCCCAGAAACGATCAGGATCCAGAATGTCCTAAGAATACGAAATGAATAGGTCGCAAGGCGCAAAAACAGATCAAACACCATCATACCTTGCTTTGCAAGACAGTTGACACGCCACTGAGAATAGATAATCATACATCAGCACGCAATGTCCGAAGAAGCTCTGCCACATGACTTGCCCAGTGAGGTCCTCGATAGCATCGCACTCCTGCCCCCCGAGCAGATGCGAGTAGTTTCCATGCAGTTTCGCGTACGCCTTCTCGATCAACGGCACCCATGTCTCGCCTGCTGTACCCGATTTAGCGAAATATAACGATTTTCCACCCTTCCTCGCCGATTTGTTATAGATGTCCTTGTCATAATGGTACAGTTCCTGTTCAGTGGCCTTGAGCTCCTCGTATTTCGGAACACGTGTATACAGCATGCTGCAAGGGGCACGCGATCGGTAATCAGAACGTGGCAAAAAATCACCGAGAGACTCACTCGTCGATGATGACCGTGACCCAGGCGTTGTCTCTGAAGAAGATGAATCCGTACACGCCCACTTTTTCGTCTCTCTGAAATGAAATATCATAAAAGTCAGTTAATGTAATAAAATGAGTCGAGTGGCGTGGAACGCACAGCAACGCAGAACTTCTCCACCAGACCCGGGGCCGTCGAGACAGTGGCGAGAGCCGACAAGAACCAGCAATCTCCCAATGCCCCTTGAATGATATCGTTTGAATCTGCCGCGCCACCCACAAAGAACTGGGGGTTGTCAAAGATCTGCGTAACGCGGTGAACGTCGGCTGGTGAGTGGTTTTCACCAGTTTGCGTGAAAAGACCGTAGAGGCATCTGTTCTTGTCGTTCTCGAGGTCGAATTCGATGTCTCTGGAGGTGTCTACATGTAAGCGTGTTGCGGCGCTCGATGCTATTAGAAGCACTCACCTGAACTTCCTGTTCTTCGCACGACAATCCCTCGCGATTCGCTCCACTTTTGCTTTACAATCCTCAATAGCCTTTTCCAGTTCCTTTGTAACAAGGAGACCCGGCTCCTCCTTCACGAAGGACACCGTGCTGGGCGCAGCTGTGGTCTTTTCGATGGTGGTCACCACGGTCGTGGTCATGATGATGGTGGAGGAAATCAAAGTCGTGGAACAATGATTTTGCCTCAGCTTTGATCTTTATACGAAACGGGGCTATGACCGTCGACCCTGGAACCACTAATATCGGGGTTCGGATGAGATCTTGGGCGCTAATTGGTTGGCTTGTCAGTTCGGAATGCGGCTTGATTTCGACATGATCACCAACCAGTAGATTGCCGAGCTAGCAAACAATTGATGAACATGCCACTGACACAGCTTGAGATGAGTCCCAGACTAGACGGCCATTGTCGTATATGGCGGTGGTAAGTCGCCTGAGGCATTGTGATGGTGGGAGATTCAATAGAAATGTCTAGAACGCCTGTCCATGAATCAATGTAAAGGTTAGCTAAAGAAGCAATAGAGAAAGGGCTCGGGGAACCTCCGGGCTCGGAAAGCACCCTCCCGCGTGTTGGTTACGGCAAGCGCGGTGATGACAGTTGGCCAAGTGACAATATTTTCGCCTGCCCAAATAAGGTGATCTGATCTGATAACGCAGTGCTCACCACACGTATTGCACCCGCGCTGGTCGTTAGAGGTATTCCTGCATATTTGCGTATATGATTTAGTCTTTCGATATGTGGACAGGTGGCTGATCAGACTCTGGCGTCACTCGAACCCATATCCAATAAATTATCTGCAAAGGATGTGAGCAACATGCCAATTGGAACCAAAAAAAGTTTTATGCACTCACCGCCACCGTGACGCCAAACCTCGCAATCTTCCATCTTCGTCGCGCAGAACCTATATAATTAGGAGAATAGCGGGGACACTTCGTAAGGTCCGAGACGATGACCTATAAGGGTAAAATTTAGGCAAGTACTCGCTAAGTCCAGGATCCCTAAATCTGAAACAGTCGCATCCACACTTGTTATAGTTTGACAGATGGATAGATCCACTCCCTACTTTACACAAACGGACATATGTCAGTAAAGAATCTCCGACTCGCACGAGAGAATGAATGGAAAGGGCCGTACATACTACTTATGAGTATCAGACCCGCTTCCCCTATTGGCCTTGATTTTCGTGTTTCTTTACGCGTCTCTCTTGCCGCAGACTCAAACGACATCCACGACGCATATAACTGGTAATATAGATAAGTCAGGCCGCGGCTAGCCGACTCCCCGCCTGCGCAGTACGGTGCGACAGCCCACGAGTACGCCTGTTTGCTCAACTTTGCACCTGAGGGCTACCTGTCATAGCTATGTGAATCGACAGATAGACGTGTGTGTTTGGAATTGAAAACTCTGCATCGCGAAGTTACTTTGTGGACTTTGTTGTGGAGAACGGGATACCATAAAAACCGACCTCGTCGGAGTGGATGGAGAACACGTGACAGGACATTGCCAAATGGCCCCGTCACTGTCAGATAACTGAGATATGATGCAGCTGCCCAATTTTAAATTTAGTGCGAACGCTGTGAGCGCTTCGATTCAAAGCCCAATCCTGCGCGATTCACACTGCATGAATTGAAGATCAAGAGATGAAGCAAGCAGCGGCCAGAAGGCACTGCTTAGGAAGCGCACTTGGCGATGTAGTAGTACTATGCATAGGCTATACAAGATACTACTTTTCTTCCGTCTAGTCCTACGTCGATTCAATCTCGATTGCACGATGCAGTGACTCTGGTATTAGACGGCGCTGGCAGGATTCACCTGGAGACAATAAACATGTGATCAATTTGGGCGCTTAAATTAAACGCGACTCCTCGAACAACTTGCGTAGGCGGTACACGCCGTCGCCGTTGACACTAAACATCAGCGCTCAGCCTCTGATTTAGAATGATGTACTTGAATAATCTTTGATATAATGCAACAAGATTAAAGATTTCCAAAGCTCACTATAGCTCATCTCTGGCTGATGACAGGTATCAAAAGTCTGGCAATCGTGTAAATCAGATTGGCACGGCGCTGCCTCGACGCGTTCCCAAGTCACCGCAAGTATGGGAATGGGGATGGAACGAACATGGAAACCTCGGGATGAGCCATACGGAGGACGCACCGACATCCGTCAAGTTGTGGCCTCCACCAGGCGACGACGAGAAGGTTCTGAATGTTTGCGGTATCTGGGCTGGGTCTGGCACGAGTTGGATTTGTGCCACCGTCACGCCGGACCTGCAATAGCTTCGTAGGCGAAACGGTTTTGGCGGTTTGGTTTGGCGGGCGGGGGTGTTATGTTGTGTTTGAATGGCGCTGGCTAGGAGGTCAGGCCGCAGCCAGCTGGCCTTCGTTGGCTTTCGAAATGCAGGGCCTGAGGCCTGAGAGCCTCCGGAATTCATCCCGTTGCACATCTTATGTGACGACCCGACTGTCGCATTTCTAGTAACGTCGGCGACGTTGCCAGTGTATGGTATATAGATTCCATCCAATCCTATGTCAATTGCAGGATGCAGCGCCTCGTGCACCGTATGACACTTCCAGGGTCCACCTGGAGACAATAAACAGGCTATTAACTTGGGCGCTTAAACGACATCTGTCAGCCAGGCGCGCAGAGCATCATTGCAGGTATCTGAGATGGTTTATTGATGGCTTTACACAACTCGAGCGCGTTTTACAAATGATACTCTATCTTCACTCTGGAAGCTCTCCGCTAATTTTCTCAGATCTTTCCGTCATAGTCTCCTCCTCCTCATCGTCTTCCCACTCGCGAGAAGGTATTCGGCTTCATCGTCGTCAGTCAGACCAGAAAAGAATCTAGGGAACATGAATCCCTTGCTCGGTCCACCTTCTTGCTCCACCGTAATATCTGCAGCTTCTCGCCAACTGGCAGAGTTCGATTCGATTTGATATAAATTCGGATTCGTGCCACACCCTTCGGCAACGGCGTCAACCCGTTCAACACGACGGTCTCGCGCTCGAGGTTGTCCTTTGCCAAAGGATGGTTACCGAGAAGGAGTTGGATTGTGGCGCTGGTCTGATTCTCGACCGAAGTGGTCAAGGTAATGTATTGGTCCGTCGGAATCCTATAACCATCTGGAACCAAAGCGACAGCAGTACCATTGGACATGGCGATACTGACAGGGATGGGAACTACATATTGTGCACGGTTTGTAAAAAGAGGAGGATGGCTCCGCATGATATATAGGAATGTCGCTGCGGCATGCGAGATTATGCCAGGATTGGATGTAACCATGGGTGCATTGGGGAACAGTTGTGATATGGTCGTTTCAGCGCGTTCTGTCAAGGATCCAAGTCGACGGGAATAATCCAATAAGATCCGCGTGATAGGTCCTTGCGAAATTCCATAGGATAGCGCCTTCTTCAGCGCATCTTCCAATCCATCCTCCTCTGCGAGTGCAATATGTGTTTCGTGAACAATGGAGGGTATGAGTTGGCCGTCCTGCTCGAGATCGATGTTGCGGATATATTGACAGGAAATACGGGATGGAGAAAGGTAGAGAATACGATGAGAGATGTATTCTCTGCCTCCGGGAGAGTGGAGTAGTATGCCTGTCCGTATGTAATAGGGAAATATCCTATAAACCCTGTCAAGGCCTCCAAGACATCGTGAAATCTGTCTGGGGATAGGGCACTAGAGAGAGACGAGAGATAATATTTCGGCTCAGCATCTGTGAATTCCGCAAGAAGGGATCTAAGTGTCGCCGCAAGGGTGGAGGTTGTCGATGCCTCTGAGGACGATTTAGTACCAATGACTGATCCGTCTACTGACGACACGAGAGTTGCTGAGATGCTGTATTTGTTCTGATTCTCTGCATCTGGAGAGACTGCGATTCCAACGATAGACATGGTGTTTTCGATAAAGTGGGAGGATCGAAAAGGTTCGCCAAGTTATATGCGACGCAACAGAAGTTCTTATGGATGTAACGGCGACGTGTGAGTTGATGATACTATCATAGGATCACTGTTGGACCCACTCTGGACCCACTACAGCCTTGAACCCACACTTCCGTCGGGCGGCTCCGGAAGGTCACACCTTTAAGTTTTTGAGGGAGAATTGTCATGTAACGACGGTAACGTGATAGAAGCCACAATTCATGTAATTTGATAGAATTTGATTGGCTCTCCCGAAAAGAAGCTTGTGGATTATCACAGATATTAAGTACACAGCGGGTTTTTGATTATTGCGAGCGAAGCGAGCATTCTTTCTCTAGGGTGGAACCGTCGAACAAACAGAGCCAAACCTGGTTGCAAGAATGAACTCGTTTTCAGCCCATGTTGCGTGCGTCATATCTCAATTGTTATCGCCCCTCGTCCTTTGAACTTATGGGACTGGATAGTTTTTCATGTATTGTATACATATGTTCAAAAAAATTGGGGGATTCTGGTCTTTCTCTCGTATTCAGAGGCCTACAGAAAGGCCTTATTTGCATGTGTCGGGCGATTCGGATGGCGAAGCGAGCTCCCCCGCAGACTTGCGGATACGTAATGTAAGTATGTCAACAGTCAAAATGTTATTGAATAGTGTTACGTAAATAGGCGGACTTTCAAAGATCTGGCGCCACAGTGCACACGCCCGCTTTGCGGGTCTCAAGCGCAATTATAATTAGCAACGGTTGTTTGCGCGTCTACTTATGCGCCAGTCCAATCCCTTCCCCTCGCTTCAAACCCCCTCCGTGCCCAAGTCCCCCAAAACCAACGCAAACTGATGGATCAGTGAAGGACGCATGACACCTCTCCCGACGACGTTGAGCAGAAATCCTTCGGCCTTCATTGCGGAGGTGGACAGCTGGCGGACCAGGGATGTGGGTGCCGCGCGCGGGTGTGGATGACAATCCACACATCATGACCGCGCGCGGCACCCACATCCACATGCCAAGACCAAAGAAGGTTTGTTACACTGTTGTGCAAACTGTCAAACACCGGCTAGTATATAATGGCTGTCCGCTCATTTTTGGAGGTTTCATCCTATCGCTGGTCGATTTGATATCCTATCTCTCAGCTCAGTAAGCTGCTCTCCGTACGAAATTATGGCAGGTTATTCATGATATATTCGATCTATAGGTGCAGGCCACGAACAATTAACTAACGCGCTGATATTCATTCCATCCTTGACAATACTTCATCATGCATTCCTCTCAGTACTTTTCGACTATCCTATTTGTGTTCTGCGCTCTACGTGGTAAGTCTATGTTTCCGAACTGCCTATATTCATTTATGTTCATGTTCAAAACCGATTTTCTTCCAGGAATTTCTGCCTTACCTCTGGGCCTCACACATCCTCCCGCAGAGGGGCTGAATGAGGAGCATACTGAGTACCTCAACACTATTATTGCTGCCAAAGATAAAGGTGCGTAATACTCAAATATCGCGCATCTGCCATCTTCTTAGACGTGCTCCTTTTGAAGCGAACACCCAGATTGCCAAGATGGAGACGGTCCTCAACGATCCAGGTCGGCCCACTCACCGCGCAGCTATTAACGCGGCGTTCGGCACGCACTCGAGCTTGGATATCAACGCGGTGAAAGCAAATGTGCAGCGTCTCAAGACTGGGTCGATCCCTGTGGAACTAGAAACCTATTCCGCAGGGAGCAGCCTCGGGGTCAACCATTACTATCCCATGGAGCCGGGAGAAACAAGCGCGAGGCCCCGAATTGTAGCCTTCTCAAAAAAATTTCACAAATGTATGATTGCCACAAAAGTGCCATTGACTATGACCTAATTTTTGTTCTGCCGTAGCCACCTCTGTGAACACTCATGCTGCCACTCTCATCCATGAAGCCACTCACTTCTTAGCGGATACTGGCGACGACATACATAATGGGAAGATGTTGAAGGGTGGCAATCCCCTGCCTGACAAAAGAAAGCCAGGCGATAAAGAGCTCTCAAAAGCAGGTGAGAAAACTTTGCACTCGGCTTCGAAAAATTGACAATTGACAATGGAGATAGGCGCATCAAAGCAGAACCCCCATAAGACCGTAAAATCACTCAATGGTGATACGGTCTTCACACAAATGCGAGATGGACACACAGACAAAGACGGCGTCCATGGCCCGTAAGTCGTTCTTTTAACGACGGGCGGTCATCATTCAGCTCATCGTCCACTCTGTTATACAGCACACAGAATATGCATGACAATGCTGAATCTTACAAGTGCGTATGTCCGATTCTCTGCCAGATTCTTAAATCTAATATTCTTACGATTGCTCAGCCAATTCGCAAGTATATGTGATAATCTGCCAGTAAGACGCGACCTTCATGCTATGTACCGACGCGCCTTGGGAAGTGGGGACGACAAAGCGGTATCTCGCTTTAATTATATCCTAAGAGTCCTGTGATTAATGGATATTACTCTTAGGCTATGTACTATCTTTTCAGACGCAAGGCGTGCGCTCTGTCTAAAAATCACTTCGCGAAGAAAGCCCCCGCCAAGAAAGCAGCCAACGCGAAGGTGAAGACCACCGGTGCGAAGACCGTTGGTGCCAAGGCTGCTGGATCCAGACGCCCAGCCACTAGGGTTCCCTCCAGGAAGCTTTTAACACCAACGACCGCGCGTCAGGCACACCGCACATCAACCCATGCCGCACCTGCTGCACGAAAGCCTGCTGTCCATAAAGCCGCAGCACGCCCTGGCGCCCACGGAGTACCAAAGAAAGTTGCACCCATTCATGCTGCCCCTAAAGCCGCGGTGCATGCTCCTTCCAAGCCGCATGTTGCCAACTACCCCGCGACCAAGGCTCGAGTCGCCCCCAAGAAGAGAGTCTAGACATTAGTATCGTGTTTTGTATTTGTCAGTAATAAACTATGGGTTGCGATCAGCTCTATTATGTTCATTTTTGTTGAGTTCTGGTTCGGCACCCTGCAAGCCGGGATATAAGTGTCGCGGGGATGCCTCTGAGGACAATCTTTGCCGATCCGTCCGCCGACGAGACAAGGGTCATTGAGATGTTGTATTTGTTCTTATCCTCCGCGTCCGGAGAGAATGCGATTCCGGCGACGGACATGGTAATTTCTGTGGAGTGAACTATGAAGTTAATGGGAGAATGGAAGAGATTTTCAAATTTATACGCAATGCGACAGAAGCTCTTGTGGATGTAGCGACGACGTGTGGGTTGATGATCGTAACATGGTATCAGGACGCAGTGTCGGACCCACACTCCACTTGTACCCACCATTCGGACCCACCGATTGCGGAGACGCGTCCCCTTCTGTCACGCCTGCTGACAATTCCCTACCGAAAAGTGGAATGGACAGCAGGTTTGGTTGACGCACGGCGTTTCTGATGTGCACTCATTGTCGTTAAAAGCTTCTTGGCGGTGGCGACCCTCACAGCTGGGCGTCTGCATCCAGACTTCCAGTGAGCTTTTGGGGCGACTTTGCTACGAACATAATTCTTTTCACGCATTTAAAATCAAGGGAACGAGTACTTTTGACGACCTAAAAAACATATGACTCTACATACGTAAGCAGTCTTCCGCAGCATCTATGTATACTGTTCTTACATACCAAAATACAAAAAAGTCCATCAAACACAGAACACAGTGCGTCAATTATATCTCGTAGGTCCAGCCGACGCTCCTTTTCCCGACGGACTCTTCAACCTCCCAGTAATCACTGTCGGCGCAGTCTTCTTCGTGTAGATCTTCAGTCCAACCACGATTGAGTTATCCTCATCCAGCACATCAGGCGGCAAGGGAAGTGATGGCGGCGAGGGCGGCCTTCCCAGGCCCAGATCCAGCGGATGTGGTGACATGGCAAGGATCGGGACGTCGTATGCAGCATACCTAGGCGATGCAGGCGGCGAGTTAGCAGGAGACGCAGGCGGCATGCCTGCCCATCCGGGCTCCATTGGCGCCTGTCCATTGGGCACACGGCCGTACCCGTTCAAGGGTAGTGGCCCAGCACTGATGTTGTTGATGCCGTGGGGACGAGCGTGTCGATTCATGGGGTCGCTGCTGGTATTGCTGCTTTTGGATATGACTTGAGTCGTCGTTGTCGTTGTCGTAACCGTTACGCTTTCACCAGGTTTGACGCCTCCGGCGTGGGACTTGACAGCTTCCATAGTTGCTTTGTCGGCTTTAGCATACTCGCTGCGAAGTAGGGTCGTAGAAGAGGTAGTGAGAAGTTCGGGACTGAAGGGAGATATCGGTGTCAGCCAAACCCAAACAAAGGGAGAAAGTTGCTTCTGTACTAACTTCGGCTTATAATCTATCAGATGCTTTGGTCAATGATAGTGCATTTAAACAGAAAAGAGAAACCAACTGGATGCAATTGATTGCCCTTTGGCGCGTTCAGTCATGATACGGGCCAGCTTACGTCTATCCCAGCCGCCACTTAGACCTTTTCTGAAGTAATCCTTCATGCGAGGATGGCAACTAAACAATGCTATCACCACATAATCTGAAAGCGCGCCTTACCTTATCACGAACAGGGGCGGGGTCAAGCCTAGCCTATATCAAAAACGAGATAGACATCAGCGACAGAAACAAGAACCTCGAAAACGCTTACAAGGATGACATAATTCCCCGGCTCTAGATCGAGTTCAACGCTGACACCTCTCGTATAGAAAAACGAATAGGAAGACTCCGCTAGTGGCTCCGTGTCACCTTCCTTCGCCAATATGAAATCTAAGTTCCATATACAAGGGCCTTGAATATCTTTGAAGTAGCGCGTGTTATATTTAGTGAAAACCACAATTACGGGAGAAGCGGCTGGAAGAGAGAACGTGACTGCAAAGAGTAAGAAAAGGAAGCTACTCGAGTAGCGTTTGCGAAAGGTGGAAAATGACTTACAGCTGATATCGCCGAACGAGAACGAAGACATTGATGGAAACGGAAGTGAAATGTGCAGCCACTGCGAGGACATCCCCAAGTATCGTCGAAGATCAAGGTCCTCTGGATCTCTTGCCAAATGCTCAAGAAATCCTTGTCTGTGAGAAGCATAAGTTGGGAAAACGGTAGCAAAGGACTACACTTACACTCCATGACGAATTGTCCGCTTCCTCCGAACGAATGCCCCAATTCCGGCAAGACTTCAAGCCACTCCTTCGTCCATTCCTTCGAGCCATCCGCCCATGCACCTTCCCAGCCAGCCTCACCCCACGGATCCCGCAGGACGACGAATCGCTTCCCTCTGACCTCGACTGCTTTGACTATAGAATGTGACAGATTTCCGACGAGGCCATCCACTGTCGCGTTCTTCACCCCACTTCGTTCTCCGTTGAGGGTTTTGAACCAGCACCCAAAGAGGCGATCTTCATTTGCTTTGATGAGCTCTTCGTTCCAGAATTTGTCACGGTCGAGGATGTCCTAGTTACGATGGTTTTAGTCAGTTTAAAGCGACTTTCGCGTTAAGCACACTGAAAACCTTGCTTAGGATGAGATTCGAAACACCACTATTCAACACAAAGAATGAGAAAACCGATGGAAGTGATGTCCAGAGAAATGGTTCATACCCAGTCATGTCCTCAATTGCATCACACGTTCGTCCATACATCACCGACGCGTAGTCTCCGTGGATCTTCGCATACGCCTTCTCTACGAGCGGCACCCATGTTTCTCCCTCCTTGGTAGGACGCGCAAAATACAACGAATCGGATCCCTTCCGTGCTGTCGCGTTGTATCTCTCCTTCTCAAAGTGGTACAGCTCCTTCTCTCCGACTGAGAGTTGTTCGTATTTAGGGACTCTGGTGAACAGGAGGCTGAAGTCGCGTTAAATGAGATAAAAACGTAGTAGGCCGCTGAAAACTCACTCGTCGATGATGACGGGGACCCAGTAACAGTCGCGGTAGAACAAAAACCCGTATATTCCCACCTCTTCGTCACGCTGGAATGCAGTCAACAAACGACCGTGACAACCTCTGAACATGGAACTCACTGCAACACAAAGGTTCTTGATCAAGCTTTCGACAGAAGTCATCGTCGACAATGCCGAGACGAGGTAACAGTCCTCCACCGCTCCTTGCACGATCTCCGCAGATTTCAGTGTGCCACTGTAGAACACGGGCTTTTCGAAGATCTCTGGGACACGTCGAACATCGGAAGTCAAGAAAATGTTGCTGTCCGCAAGATTGTGCAGACAACGGTTGGAGTCGTTCTCCAAGTCGAACTCCACGTCTCTGTCGATATCAGGATTCAGCACGAAGTCGACGATGGCGCAGCACGATAGTGGGAAATGCTCCTTCCTTACCGGAACTTCCGGTTCTTCGCTCTGCAATGGGCGGCGATGCGCTTGACGGTGGCTTCGCACTCTTTATAGGCCTTGAGCATCCCCTCAGTTACCGAGGCCCTAGCTGCTGTTGCGCATAGGAAACTGTGTTCACAGATGATTTGCTGATCTCGGCTGGGGAAGCATGCGGTTGGCGGTGGACGGGCGGGGGTGGCCGAAGCCATTTTGTGCGGGTGGGGGATGGTGGTCGTAATCGCGGGTTTGATCGCGGTGGCGGCGGGGTGTCGGTGAACGATCACGACTGGAGGCTACGGACATTCGTCCTGGCACGACGGGAGCTCTGCGGCTCTGTGGGGTAAAAAAGTTAAGTGGCAAGGGGGTTCTCCTGGATGTCAACTGCGGACCGCAGGCCTTATATGAGGTGCTGTAAATCTGAAGTTAACAACCATTGATTCTGCATCGGGGACGGCAATAGAGACGTCGTTGCGGCTGACATACCTTCCGTTAGTCCGCTCCCAAGTTACCGCTACAGGAAGCTGTGTAGTTGGGGGAGAAAAGGCGCCAAAAGAACTGAATGGTACCTGTCAGACTGAAGGTTCAAAAACTTCTCACCCACATCAACAATGCCAGGGGCTGTACGCACCATTCCCCCTCGCCGCGTGCTCCAAGTTCTTGATCGCCTGACCACACGAAGGAGGCTTTTCATATTTTCATTTTCATACTCAGAGATGAAAAACAAAATTTACACAAATAAGCGAGCGGCAGAGCCTTGTCTTGTGTACCTTTGCCGCACAAAAAAAAGCAAAAAAATCCACCCTCGAAATGGCTTGTTCCCCCATCGGACAATTCCCTTTTACCGTGCAAATCTCGGATTAAATGGCAATTCAATTAGCGCCCATCGATTTTCCGCCGATTACCCCGGAGATGACGAAAGCGACCCGGGTTCGGATATACTTCGCATCTTACCCACCACATGGTCATTCAACGGCAGATCGAGGATTGACAGATTATCGAAAGATCATGTATGCGTGGGGTTTGGACTAAATAGCACAGGAAATTTATACAATATTTTAATAGTATACAAGGGTATGAGACGAGAGGGGAAAGTATAAATGTCCTGCTGTAAAAAAAAGAGGCAAGGAGGGGGATCGAAGGCCAGTCAAGCCCGAGGAGAGAGGACAGGAAAAGAGAATGTGTGTGTGTGCGATATAATTGTATTTGACTCGAAGGAGAGTTGGGTGGGCAGTGTGTGTGCCAAGATTGGTAAAGAGAATAGCTGAGAGCAGCAGCAAGACGAAATAGAAGAGGAATAAATAGAGGGAAAAAAGGAAAAAGGATAACATGATTGAAAACACAAGAACAGGGAAGAAAGGGGAAAGGGGCATAAAATGGAGAATGGCAAGCCTCCGAAAACTCCGATCAAGAAACGAGATACAGACAAGAGAAGCGCCGAGGGAGGACAAACGGACAACTGACCCACACAAAGCCCCGCGACCGACGACGACGACGACAACCGCCGACCTACACATCCACATCCATCTTCTGCACCCCCTTCTCCTCCTCCTCAATCTCACCATCAACGCCTACAACCGTCACCTCTCCAACCCTCCCCTGAACCTTAACGTTAACATTCGCACCGAGCACCACCTCCTTCACCCGTCCCCCCCCTCCCCACGCTCTTCCTCATCCCTCCCACGCTCCTCCTCCCCAGGCAACCCCGCAAGCACGCTCTTCGGCGTACTATACCTCGAGCCCAGACTCATCGCCCCAATCGGTATCGCCCCGGGCTCGGCGCGTTGCCCGCAAATCCACCATACCCCGGCGTATACGCCCCGCCCCCGGCGTAGACGGTATACTCGAGCCCCAATTCGTCGACGACCCAGAGAAGAACGGCGACGGCATCCCCCCACCATCGTGGGTGTCGTCAAACTGCGTCGTCGTCGACTGCGAGCTGCCCGTCCGGCGTGGCGCATCATCCGCTCCGCCGTGAACTCAAACTCGGATTCCTCGGTGTCTTCGCCCTCCTGGGCGCCTCGCTGGATGCCCACTGTCCGCAGACGACCGACCCAGCTGTGATGGAATTATTACATGTTTCGTCAGTATACACAGAAGAATACGAGAAGAAGGGGAGGAAAGGGACATACGCATCAGCCCGATCCAAGCTATCCTTAACGACCCCCGTCACGTTCCTCATCATATCCAAGCTCTCGGTAGCGAGCGCCAATATCCTCTGCGAAGCAACGAGCGCCGCACTGCCGAGACGACATGTCCGTTCTCCCTATTCCCCTCACCAACCTCACTCTGCCTGCTCAGGACAGCACGAGTGATCCTGGGCGAAGACGACGGCGACGCGGCGCGCGAATTCGGACCGGACCTCACCCCAGGCTCAGGAGCGCCCGTCCCGCGTTCCCGATGTGCCGCCCTCCGCTGTCCGCCCGGTCGTCTCAGCGCACCTGTCCCAGTTCCCGCAGCGGCAATGGTCTCTCGCTCTCCAGGGACATTGGCACCATTCATCCCCGAAGCAGGACCGGGACCAGCTTTACTCGCCCATCGTTGAGGAAGCTTGAGGATAAACCCTCGCACCCGGTTTCTTGCAGGCTCAGGCAGCGCCCCGCCGGCATATTTGCTCACAACATCCACGACTTGGCGGATGGTGTGCACGATATCCCTACGAACATCAGTCAACTTGCGCATGTGGTCCTCAGAGATCGGAGGCCGACGTGTTGTGGAAAGGCTATCGGAAGGTAGAGGTTGGAGGTTTGCGGTAAAGTCACGGAGAATCAGAATTTGGGCATCGATGTGGGCTGTTGCATACTAAATTCCGGCGTTAGTAAAAGTATGGAAGTTGACGAGGACGGCCGGACGCACCTGTAGCCACTGCAAACAATATTTCAGCCTTCGCATGCTTTCCTCGCTGAGGGCCGCACTGAGCCCTCCCGCCTCCAAAAGGACGGCCTGCCACCGACTACGCTGTGCAACCTGGTGGTTGTTTCCAGATGTAGGATTTCGGGATTGTGACCTCTCGGAACGGGAATCGTCTCCATTTTGGGTCGGAGTTGACGATCTTGAATCGGGCGGAGGTGGCGGTGGAGCGACGAATGGACTGTTGGCTATTGGGTAGACAAAGAGAACAAGTCAGTCTTGCAGATCGAGGTAAATATAACCAATTTAAACAGACCTTCAAGCCAACTTGGCACGCCTCTTTCGTTGCCTCTCCAATCTCGTTTGGGGGACTTTCCTGGACTTGAGGGTGCATTGTTTTCCGTCTCGGCTTCTCCCCGGTGGCTAATGTTGTCTTCATCGTCACCTTCAACTGTAGTTCCATCAAACGTTTTCGTTTTGAGTTTCGGTCTACCACGATCTCGCGATGTTGAGGAGAAGGAGATACTGCCATGCGTGAAGTGGGAGATGTGGTGTTTTCGTCGGTTGAAGGCCGTCGATATCGGTCGAGCTAAAATATCAATGTCAGGACGTATGCACCAAAAACAATGTAGCAAAATCCAGTTTTTTTAAAATAAAAAACCCCACGCATGAGAAAATTCAAAGAAAATTAGCTGAACGGTTGCTACTCCACAAAAGTTTGAAGAGAGCGAGGAAATGCTGCAAACATCAATCTGCAGATGGCATGGAATTGAACGATATTGGATGGGGAAAGAAAGAATCACATGCAAGTGATCGAACGCGGAAGCAAAGGAACTTAAGCAATGACGAAGTCGACGTACTCTGTCCAATTGCCTGCAAGCAAACTCGTCCAGCTGGTTGACATTAACAGGGAGGCGGTCGATGACTGGACGTGATATAGACTTGACGCTTGACTCCACCATTTCTGCGCCATACTATTGACAGCAATTACAGATTTTCAGTTTGAATTTGCCGACCGAACGTGGCTGAGAACAATACCTTTACGACACGCGATGATGCTTTACCCTGCTCATAAACACGTAGGGCTGAGTTGACGAGAGGAAAATGGGACATCCGAGAAACGAAAGCGGGAGGACTACTTGCGGCTTCTGACGCCGTTGGTGAGTCGCGAGTTTGCGAGGAACTTGGAGAACGTAGAGGGGGTGATTTAGACGATGAAGTAGAAGAACGAGACGAAAAAGGGGTAGAGAGTGAGGGTAGGGTCCGAGAATCTGTTATATAGATGAAAAAAATATATAAATTAGATAGAAATCGATGGTACATGAAAGATTCAGGACGGACTTTCTGAACGAGCGCCACTATTTCGCATGTCTCCCAGGGCCTTTACAGCGATTCGAACGCTTTCTTCCTGGTCCTCAAGACCAAGGATGGGTTGGGGACTGTCGTCCATGGTGTCGGCGGCGGACGAAGATGGGAGGAAGCAACAAGGTGCACCAGAACAATATCAGTACTACATGTATGTAATAAAGCAGAAGCATGTGAATCTGCCATCTGGAACAAATAATTGCAAATATCCCCCTTTGATCATAACCACCTCGGACCTGTCGTCGAATTTCATGTCGCTCCACTCGAGGAAAAATTAAAAACATCGAGTTTCTAGGTTCCACCAAATACTCGGCATTTTCGATGAAGAGAAGGTGAGCGAGGGGTAGCTATGTGCTATCAGGACAATCAAATTCGTAAGCCCCAAAACATTGTTCGAATCTTGCCAAATATAACTCTACTCTACTCGTTGGCGGTCAGACTCAATTGCCTCCAGGGCGAGAGTTATCGGTTATGATTGACATGAGACCACGTCGACGCTGCGGGTTGGATGTCTCTCGGTGATATTTCACAGAGCCGCTCTTCTTCAATGTCGTCATGAGCCTTGCTGGGGAGGAAAGGTGGCTAATTAGAGGAATCAGCACACATGCTAGGCCATTTCATCACACGATGGCTGGAACGGTACGTATGTCAGATCACTTCGATGTTCCTATGATTATCTTCCGGTCCGGACAGCTTGAACAATAGTAAGAATGCCTTAGAATGTTGAACGGGTTCTAGGAAGACGTTGGTGAAATTCCTTGCCTCCACAGATCGTATGCATCGCACCTGCCAGCAATGTCCGCGCCAGACAGAAGTCCAACTCGGCATCACATTGACGGGACTTGAAACGGCCAGTGTCATATCACAGAGTATCACAAGTATGTGAAGATGTGAGAGAGAAAGAAGACCCCGAGGACTGAACGAAATATCTGGAACGTTTCCTGGCACGAAGCGATATCTCTTACTTACATACTCCGATCAGTACAGGCTGAGTACTGCCGTTTGGAAGGGGCCCTCGAAGTGGACTCGTGACCATTTGTCGGAAGAGCTTTCGTAAATGAAGCGCAGAGCGAGTCGTACCGAAGCCCCGCCGGCTTACTGAAAATCTTCGTCCAGGGCTGTTCATACCGACACCAGCACCCATCGCCGAATCGCTATAACTCCTCTCGATGCCAGTAAGTCAGCATATTCTCCTCTACAACATATACAATCCGTTGGTATTCACGAGCGTCCAAAATAGATGCAGAATCACCGACATATTATGTCCGTAGATCACGCGCCATCCTCGTATGATTTAGAAATGCGATAGTGGGAGACAGATGTTCGCACAATAGCCCTTCGCGAAGTTCGCGTGCTGGTCGAGCAGGGGGTGGGAGCAGAGGAAGCAGAGGAAACCAGCCACGGAATGCTTTGAGGCTGTTGCAGTCCACAACGCAGGGAAATTTGTGATTTGGGAAACCCATAATTGAATTCCCTGTTCCTCAATCACTTGACTATTCTCTGTGATAATGGGCACAGAACTGGAATGCGCCTTGGGATCTTGAGCAGTCTTTTGGATCTGTGGGGCAGCTTCTTGTAGCTAGTCGAGTTGGATGGGGCTGTGGGTGGAAGAGGGCGTGCTTTCTATGATTATGGAGGAGGGTAGGGCTGGGGTAGCGGATCCATGGAGAGATTAGCGAGAGATTGGGTTATATCCTGGGTGTTATATTGAGGAGCGTTGACTTGATAAGCCCAGGGAGATGGATTATAGCCACTCATTTCGATCTTCCGTGAATTCGCCCCAAGGGGGTGCCGGGATTAGAATGCCGGACCAGGGGATGGTTAGTTAGTCCTGCCGCAGGCCCCGAAAAAAAAAATCTGACCCCTCCAGGACGGGTCCAGAAAATGGCATTTTAGGTGTTTTGAGCGACATAGAACACATATAAATGTTGTACAAATGATGTGAATTGGAAAGACAAGGTTTTAGAACATAAAATACTACTACCAAGTGCCAATTTCCCAAATAGGGTTGATTAAGGCTCAAGCTTGAGATCAATCACGCAAGAAAATTGTAGCAGAGGCAACTGCCCATGTCTATGCCTGTCACCTTTTACCTCCATATTTATCTATCACTTCAAATCCATATGCAACCTGCAGATGAGGTACGGAACCAAATTTCATTCACATTGTAGTAGTATCAATGCTGACGGGATGGTTGACTGTCCGGAATGTGGGGGTAAAGTGAACCTTGGGACTGTGTGCATCTCTAACCATGAAACACCATATTGGCAGTAATGCATGTGTAAACGCAAAGAGGAAACGAGATAAAGCTGAGGCGCAAAGCCAGAAATGTCAAAAAAGGTGACGTAGTACTACCATATATAGTATATTGGATCACGTGTATGATTACGTAGTTAGTTAGTCCCTCGAGACACACCGGTTTGAAAAAATCCAACCCTAGGTCGGATATTTTATTCCTTGCACCCCCTTGATTCGCCCCGCAGCTGCCCGGCTAACGGCGAATCTCTTCCACGGACCACCACTGCCTTCGTTCTTTGACGCCAGACAGGAAAATCCGCAGCATGTAGTCCAGAGACTGAAGCACCCATCTGCGTCTGCCTCTGGGAGACTGAGTTCGACAGTTGAGCTGACAAGAATGAGGAGACTTCCCCTTCTCGCCGTGGCTCGCCTTTTCACCAAAGAACAACGCCCCTCCGTCACCTCAAGACCCAAATGAACTGCTTCCTGCGTCGAATTCGTGCGAGGACCAGTTACTAACGTTGGAAACGAAACGCCATCCTAATGCGTGACTCAATTGTACATCACGAGCTGCCTACACCCACACTGATGCGCCAAGCTACAAGGGTGCTATTCAACTTGTATTCAACTCTTCCGTATAACTATTGTTCGGCACGTCACCCATCGACCAACTGCTTTCAACAACCATGACGAGCCCTTCTGACCACTCCGCTGTAGTCGATTTGTTATGTCAGTCGTGGCAAGCAGACTCATTCGAGGGAAATGTAATCCTATTGAATCCAGACGGGACTGGAGAGGTATGTCAGACCACTATTACTCAGACAGCATCCAAAGCATCAGCTAAGCATACATATCAGATTGTTTCGCGTGCAGAAGCAAACCTCTGGCTTGCAGCACATATCAGCTGGAAAATTGTCAAATCCGGCGGCGTCCAAGAGACGCCAGCTCCAACGCAGTCTTTCCTCGACAAATTGATATCAAGCCCTCCAACGTCGAAGGTCTTGGTCGGGACTATGATAGAGATTACAATTACGAAACGCCAAGCACCCTTGTCCCTTGTCATCATAGGCGCAGATCATGCTAACATGATTGGCGGACATCTCTTCTTAGAAAGCGCTTTCGAACCCAAACAATTCAATATCACTGTCGAGCGCGGGGAGTTCATGGCCCCTCTCAATGTGAAGTCGCGTTATATACCATCCCCCGTCTTTGGCCTGCGCATGACGTTCGATAAATCGCCGTATCCGCCGATGGAGTCTTGGATACCGGAGCAAGCAGATATGTTGGAGAGCATACGGCAGTTTGAGAAGACGTGTTTTGTTGCCCAGAGGCTGGATGACACTCAGCGACGAGGCGGCTGTGTCTCCATGTAATAAGTACGTGTAGTTGTATTAACAATAACATCCCTCCGAATCGTCGCTTGCTTGAAGTTATACTTAACGAGAGGGAGATCCTAGTATCCTATTGCGAATTGGAGATATATGCTTGCAAGCCGCAATGGAGTTCAGGTTTGTATATCCGACCTACGTTGGACACTTAGGCTGGGTAGTGGGTCCTGAGTGGGTCCAGCAGTGATCCCATGATAGTATCATCAACTCACACGTAAGGACTTCTGTTGCGTCGCATACAACTTGGCGAATCTCTTCGATCCTCCCACTTTATCGATACCACGATGTTCGTCGTTGGAATCGCCATCTCTCCGGACGTGGAGAATCAGAACAAATACAGCATCTCAGTGACTCTCGTCTCGTCAGCAGACGGATCGGTCATTGGGACTAAATCGTCCTCAGAGGCATCGACAACCTCCACCCTTGCGGCGACACTTAGATTCCTTCTTGCGGAATTCAGAGATCCCGAGCCGAAATACTATCTCGGGTCTTTCTCTAGTGCCCTATCCCCAGACAGATTTCACGATGTCTTGGAGGCATTCAAAGGGTATATGGGATTTCTCCCGATTACATACGGACAGGCATTCTATTCCACTCTTCCGGAGGCGGAGAATACATCTCTGATCGTATTCCTCTACCTTTCTGCATCCCATATTTCCTGTCAATATATTCGCAACATCGATGTCAAGAAGGACGGCCGACTCACACCCACCATTGTTTACGAAACAAATATTACACTCACAGGCGAGGGTGGATTGGAAGACGCGCTGAAAGAGGTGCTATCCTATGGAATTTCGCAAGGACCTATCACGCGAATCCTATTGGATTATCCCCCTAGACTTGGATCGTTGACGGAACGTGCTGAAATGACCATATCACATCTCTTCCCTAATGCACCAATGATCTCATCCACTCTTTCCATAATCTCGCATGGCGCAGCAATATTCAAATATATCAAGTGGAGCCATCCTGCTCCTCGGAAACTTGGACAATACGCAGTTTTCGTCCCTGTCAGTGTCACCACGTCCAATGGAACCGCTGTTGTTTTAGTTCCAAATGGTTATAGGATTCCGATGGACCAATACATTACCTTGACCACTTCGGTTAAGAATCAGACCAGCGCCACCGTCCAACTCCTTCTCGGGAACCATCCTGGCAAAGGACAACCTCGAGCGCGGGACTGTCGTGTTGAACGGGTTGAAGCCTTTGCCTAAGGGTGCGGCAAGAATCCGAATTTATATCAAAATCAAAGCGGGAACTAGTTGGCGTGAAGCTGCAGATATTACGGTGGAGCAAGAAGGTGGACCGAGCAAGGGATTCATGTTCCCTAGATTCTTTTCCGGTCTGACTGAAGACGAGAAGGCCAAATACGTTCCCGAGATTGAGGAAGACGATGATGACGAGGGGGAGACTATGGAGGAAAGATCTGAGAAAATTAGCGGAGAGCTTCCAGAGTAAAAATAGAGTATCATTCGTAAAATGCCCTCGAGTTGTGTTATAGTCGTAAAGCCATTGAAAACCGTAATTAAATAAACAATCTACTCCACCTCAGACAAATTCAATGATGGACAATGTTCCCTCACGCGTTCTCTATCCAAGGCTCTTCATGACGAAGTGGGTTTTTCGTCTACAAGTAACCTCGGATCACACTCTGCGACCGTGAGACTTCTTACGAATTCGATAGCAAGGCTTTCAGCACCGCTTGCTCTGCAACAACTATCATCATGGACCCGGCTGATTACAACTTGAACGTTTGAACCCTCGCCCGCTCAGACGTTGAGTGCTGGATTATACGATGACTGCGTACAAAATGGCATGAACGCCATTCAGACTCTCTCGGAGCGTTTATTGACGCCACGTCGGCTCATAATAGCTTTCACTCAGAAAAACTAAACATAACACTCAACCCACGCTGCTGGCAAGTGTTTACTTCATACGCCAAACGTTCATATAAAGGGACATGTACACTGCTACCTTTGAGAATCTCGTACTTTCCCAATCGAATCATGCTACTATTCGTCCTCCTCGTATTGTTGGTTTCTGCTTATGCTGCGCCTGAAGTCAGGATTGGGCGAACAACAATAATCGGGACAGAATTTAATCCGGCTAACGTCGAGTTCTTCGGGGGTTAGTCCATCCCTTGTCTCCTCTCATTGGTGATCGTACGATTGTTGACGTTGCTCGTTGAAAGGAATTCCTTACGCGGAAGCACCGGTCGGGGAGTTGTCGTTGCAATCTCCTATCATTTCCACTACCCTTGATGGAGATACGTTCCACGCGGAAACTTTTGGGCCTGCCTGCTTGCAAGCTGTACGAAGATTTTTATTTTCGATATATGTTTCCTCTGACTTTCAGCTGCTCTGTAGGGCTTACCCGCCAGCGAGATGTCCCAAGATTGCTTAAGCATCAATGTCTTTCGACCTGCTGGCATTCTTCGACAAGCTCTGCTTCCCGTAATGTTATGGATCCATGGAGGCTTGTTGTCTTATAACTTCGCTCTGTTCCTCTGTTAAATCTCTCATCATTATCAGGAGGATTCTTTGGTGAGTGGCTACGGATTCTGTTCAAGAGCGACATTCCTCCTAATGCAAGATTCATCGTAGTTGGTTCATCATCACAGTCATCGTACAATGGGACCGGTATAGTCTCTTATAGTGTTAGCCGGGTAGGACAGGATAATGCGCTCTCCTTCTAGATCTTCTGAGATACTAAATGGAGATAGGGCACACCGATCATTTTTGCCAGCCTCAATTATCGACTTGGTCCACTTGGCTTTCCTCAGGGCATTGAAGCCGGTCAGCGCAATATCCTCAACTTGGGTTGCAAGATCAGTTGGTTGGACTGGAATGGCTGCAGGCGAATATTGGCCAGTTTGGTGGCGATAAGTCGAAGGTGATAACATCGTATTGACAATCCGAAGACGGCCATGACTGACTTTGATAGTTATTTAGATCACAGTGTTCGGGCAGAGTGCAGGTGCAACGTCCATCAACATTCATCTCCTCCAGAATAGGATCGCAAGTCTCGCTCGAGCCGTCGTGAGTTTTCGTTGTTCTGCAGGTGCTATATTCCACGCACCGAGAACCCTATCATCTCTGTAGGTTATCGAATCTGACGTGACGGGAGCCTTCTATGGCCCCGAACGTAATGAGGCTGGGTGGCAACAGTTCGTGGCCTCGATCCCAGAGTGCGCGACCCTCGTCAACACCACGAACACCTTCGAATGCATACGCAGCGCCAACTCCACAGCGCTGCTTAGTGCCGTAGCTGCTACCGGCAGCGGCTTCCAGCCTGTGATCGACGGCCCCAATGGACTCATCCCCGACCGCCCGTCCCAACTCGTCACAAAGAGCCATTTGCCCACTATAATTGGGTCAAACCTCGACGAAGGAGCCGTATTCACGCCGCAGGATACCAACTCGGAAGAAGATATATCGGAATTTTTAACGACAGGCTTCACGCCTTCTCTCGTTAGCCCGGCGGCGCAAGCTGCCACTATCGAGCGCATTCTGCAGCTGTACCCTGATGAGCCGGCGCTTGGGTCTCCGTTTGGGACTGGGAATAATACTTTTGGACTGAGCAGCGAGTATAAGCGTTTCGCTGCTATTTGTGTGTACAATCTAGATTGTCGTCCCGTTACGTTGACTGATGCGTATTTTGTCTTGATGTAGGGGGCGATGTCCTAATCCAATCTCCTCGGCGCTCCTTTACGCAAAATATGAGCGCGACCAGTGTCCAGGTCTTCCCATACTACTTCACTGACCCTGACGCGGTCCCTATTCCTGGTTTGGCTTCTGCAGCGGCAGCGCCTGGATCCCTAGGCGGTAAGCAAAACGACGCAAAATCGCTAAAAGTTCTTTTCTAACGATGGATTAGTCACACACTCGTCAGAGATCCTTTATGTCTTCAACGAGCTTGAGAATAGGACATCCACCGCGGTTTTGCTGAGCAACATCATGCAAGACTACTGGATCTCCTTCGCTACTAGCTTGGACCCCAATGATAATCGTGGGCATGAGCGTGCGTCTCGTTTCTAGCATAAAGTAAATCTGAAGGCCGATATTAGTCACCATGAAGGCCCCAACTGGCAACAATATACGCCAAGAAACCAGGTGAGTAAAAGTTACAGGACCTGATCAAGCGATGGATATTTACTAGGCTGTCCGAATTGAAGATCCTGATGGAACTGAATGGCCACAACACTCGCTCAGTACTTGATAGCTTTCAGTTTGAGCAGATAGCATTTTTGCAGAGTAACTCTGACTTTTTCCATCGCTAAGGAGAAGAATGAGGGCTCTTCGAGAAAGCAGGAAAATAAAAATTTTACGTATACGTTCAAGATGATATATGTACCAGTAGAACAACAAATCAACGTGATACACTGACCAAGAAAACACTGACAGTGCCTTGCATATCAAACTGCACACGGATTTTTTTTTTCAACTTGGAAGTGATAGTGCCTCATGGCATGCCTCGGCTGCCAAAAAATCGAATTCCAGGGCCCAGTTTTCTGCCAGAGGAGCCCCTTGCACATCGGAATCAAAACTTCACAAAAAAAAATGGCCTTTGGCAACACAGAGACGGAGGTGGGAGCCTCCGCCAACTCTCGGCACACACCCGCCGAGAGGCACCATCAATTTGTCAGCAAGTTCAAAAAAAAATCGATGTGCGCACTGCACTGTGCAGTTTGATATGTAACGTCACTGTAAATGCGCTCTGTCGATGAAGCATAGTATATCGACGTTAACTAGTTAACTCCCCATTCCACAGTAGCACAGCCATTCAGCCATTGTCACTGTTGAAGTGAATGTGGTAACGTCGCGTAAGGAATATGTCGACTGAAAATCTACGACAGCCGAAGAAGAGATAATAGAGGAGTATGTAACACTCCGAAGACCATGATCGGAAGTATGACTCCCGTTTAGCATATGAATGCCTGCGCTTATGCCTTCAGATTCGCGTCGTCCACTTATCCGACGGCTTTAGAATTGGGGCTGGCGCTGAAGCGTGAGGGATAGGAGGATAGGCAAATGGGAAGTGTTTCTCTTTGTTGAGATTTGCTCCAGGATAATAGAGATGGTCCCAGCTCGAGGATGAAGAAGTCGATGAAGAAGTCGATTTCTTCTTTTTCTCCTCCTCGAAGTTGTCCAAAGTGCGTTTCTTTTCCGGCCGAGCTAGCCTATATGTCAAGGCTTGGCATGTCCTCCCTGGCCGCCTTCTCCTTCTGCTTCAGCTCTTTCTCGTGGCGGCATCGAGCAGACTCTCGCTCTCATATCTCGGCCTCTCCAAGATCCTCCGAGTCACCATCCTCGTCCATACGAATCTGAATCACGCTTAGTAGCCACATGAGGCGAGGCACCTGTAGGATACTTGCCCCCGAACTGACAGATCCAGTCCGGGGCTTCCCTTGTGACGGGATGCTAGTCGGTGGTTTGTTGGGGGGCGCGGCATTACCAGGTGTACGAGGAGTCGTTGGAGAGGGAACGGAAGTTGGCTTTGTGGAGGTTGACCAAGCTAATGCAGTCGCGCTCCAGGAGGAAGTACCGCTGTTTCTGTCCGCAGGTGACAGGGCGTTATACTGAGGAGGCTGAGGAGGCGATCTTGACATGGCTGGAGACGTGCCAGGTGACACAGAGAGGAAGGAGGAACCTGGTCAGGCCTGGTCGTTACCAATGCTATCGTTCCGTGTGCGTTGCTCGGCGCGGTTGCGTTTAATGTTCTCCGCTTGCTGGTGATACTCATACTGTTGCAGATAAAAAGCAAGCTCCTCCTCCTTACGCTTAGCGTCTGCTTCTTTCTGTTGCGCCTTCTATTCCATCTGTTTCGCCTCTTCTTCCTTCTTTCTCGCCTCTGCCTCGCGACGTTTCAGCTCTTCCTCGCGGCGCAATAGAGCAACCTCTCGCTCTCGAATCTCAGCCTCTCGTTTCTGCGTCTCCTCCTCCAACTGCCTAAGCCTCTCCTGTTTCTCTCTGGCTTTATCTGCAATCCTCTGCGCTTCCAGGTGTAACATCTTGGTTTTCTCAGTGTCCTGCCTCAATTTCTCTTCCTTCTTCCTCGTCTGTTCCTCCTTCCTCTTCGCCTCCTCCGCTTTTCGCCCAGCCTCCTCTTCCAGCTTCTTCGCGTCGGCGGCTTTCTTCCTCGCATCCTGTTCTCGCCTGTTCACCTCTCTCTCCTTCCTCTTGGCCTCTTCCTCCTTCCTCTTCACCTCCGCTTCCTTCCTCTTGGCCTCCTCCTCTTTCTTCTTGACCTCCTCCTCCTTCTTCCTCGCCTCCTCCTCCTTCCTAGCAGCTTCCTTCTCCTGCAGATAATAGGACCAGCCGCGGTCCATAGGATCCCCGGCGATCCAGCGGCGCTGATTGCGTTCCTTGGTAAGCTCGAGCTGGTACTGCTGGTCAGCGAGCGCCTTGATGTTGCTCATCGCGGCCTTGAACTCGTCCTCGATCCGCTTGAGCCCTGCGAGCTGTCTGTCCTTTGAGTCCTGGACCATGGGCCTGACCCCCAGCTCGATGCGTTCCCTCAGCTGCAGTTTCCATTCCTCATCTGGCTCGAAATCAGCGCCATCGGATTTGGAGGGGGATTTCCTTGTGGATGTGGCCATCGAAGAGCGGCGAGCTTCGGGATTGATAGTGGAGCTGTGGTGTATGGCTGGGTAAGGAGGGATGCGGGTAGTGGGCGATGTGGGGGAGAGGATGAAGCAGAGATTTAGGTCAACAGATAGAATTCGATAGAAGCTTTCCCCCTTACATAGGGCACCTCATGTCGATGCTCTCTCTTTCTGTTCCTATGATCATATGGTACTGTATGATGTCGTGCGAACACCGAAGAATGCCAATTCGGAATCATCTGTTTTTAATTCTTATCTATGTAAGACGTTCCTTGTTATACTGTGCGTGAGCTTTGTCAACACAAGGAACACCTTCGAGTGCCAACGCCACATCGCTGCTTGGTGCAGTACTGGCAACAATATACGCCCAGAAACCAGGTGAGAAAAAAAGATACGGGAACTGGTCGGAAGATGGATGTCCGAGGAAGAACGAAATGGTTATTTGTCGAAGGGCCTACATTGAATGAAGCTCTACTTAAGTAACAGCCTACAAAACACACAGTAGCTACTAGGTGGGAAAATTCGCCGAAGAAGATGATGTATGGACGCGATTATGTCGACGAAGGTTAGAGCGTAGATTGAAGGATCTATCACAGCCGTCGAAGTGACAGGGATATGCTGTGGAGAGAAATAGCAGGTACGCACTATGAGTAGCACTCGAAAGACCATAACGCATAACTCACGTTTACATCCAGGAATATTGCGACCATGAATATTGCGACTGTGCCATATCACATCGTCCATCTTCTCAAAATGCTCCCAACAACCAGGTACAGTGCAAGGATAGCCCATCCGACTGCTGCCCACAGGCTTGTCGGGAATGGGCATAGACATCCCAACCGGTTTCCAACGTCCTGAGCTGCTAGTCTGACCTTCCCCACCTCCCTGAGAGCTTGCATCTTCCGGTGATCTACTTAGCTCAGGATCGGGGCTACTGCGCTCGGGACTCAGAACATCTACATCCGTTTGATTATTTGATGCCACTGAAGGATACAAGAATGGGAAGTCTTCCGGATCCTTGGAAATGGGCATAGACATCTCAGCCGCTTTCCTCGATCTTCTTAGCTCAGGATCGCGGCTACCGCACTGGGGACTCGGAACGTCCACGTCCATTTGATAATTTGGTGGTGCAACTGAAGGATACGCGAATGGGAAGTCTTCCTGATCCTTGTTGTTGAGGTTTGCTCCAGGATAATAGAAATTGCTCCCGCTCGCCGATGACCCAGACGCCCTTGAGTGAGTCGAGCTCGGCGTGCCATAGCTCGAGGATGAAGAAGTTGATTTCTTCCGAGTCCTCTTCCTCGCGAAGTTGTCCAATGTGCTATCCAGGTATTCTGTTAAATCATCTTGGACTGGCAAACTCTCGTCCGTATCGCTTGGCTCTGCCGCCTTTTCTTTACCTGCACCTCGCATACGACTAAGCCAGCCTCCTACGCGAGTGCGTGACTTTTTCGAGCTAGAGTTTGAATTGGGTCTGTAAAGGGCAATGGTAAGTTTTTGCCAGTGAATTTGGGTTGGAAAGTGAGTAAAAGACCATGAACAAGGTGATCAATGAGCAATCGATAATAGTGGGCACAAGAAAACGAAGTAAAGATTAAGCCTCTTCCCAAAGTTCATTCAATAGATAAATAGGGTAACGTACGTGCTAGTAGATGGGACGGGGCGGGGCGTGCCATGTAACTTTTGATAAAGGCCTGGAAAATGAGAAGGGTGTGGTAAGTGACCTGGTTTGCTGCCTAAAAAGAGAATGCTACAGCGAAACGAGCATCGAATGGGCGTGTAAATAGGCAAATACAGAAACATGCCCCCCCCCCCCCCGACAACTGCCGTTAGTCGAATCGTGATCCCAGAAACATGCCACTCAATCGTGATATCGTGGGCCTCAGATCCCACTACGCAGGATCCCAGACCTATAGCGGCAAGGGAAACATCGTTTCCTGGCAAGTTTCGGAGACACTTGCCCTTACATTGCCCTCCGAGAGATTATGAAGGACGGCGATTCACTCACCACAAGCGTTGCAGAGAATTTTGTCGTCGGGATCAAAGCCATGCCAGGCCGAGCCCAAATAGGTCGGGCCACGCCTCCATAGAGGGGTATGTTTTGCACCGCAGTTCACACACTGGGGACGACCGGTTGATGCGAAGAAGCCTTGACTATCTTGGGTACGCCGGCATGTCAGCGATGCTATAGAAGTATGTAGAATAGACGTACTGGGTATCTCGCCATTTGGAATTTGGTTGTTCTCTGACATAGCATTCTGGCTGGACTGCGGCATCCGGGCCATGGTTGACTCGAAGGGAGGCATTGCCTGATCCGATGTCGAGCGCGATGATAGCGTGGTATGGGGAGAAAGACGAATTTGAGGACAGAAAAAGGGTAGAGATGTCGCGACGCCTCGATTGGCAACTGATGGGCATTTCTAAAAACGGTATGTGTATGCTCGGCACGGAGACGGCATGGAGCCCAATTTCATTTTATTCTCCTCTCTTTATTATTCTAGATATAATAAGTAAATGCCTTTCCCCATTGTTTCCCCATCATACCAAGCTCAAAGAAGCCTTTGTTTATATGTCCAGTGGCCGTTGAAAATGCATATGTATTAAGTGCTAATTTATTTGAGAGAATTTCGCTAGGTAATTGTCCTGGTCGTCTGATGTTGTCCTCGACAATCATCTCTAGAGTATTGCTGCAGCAGCCCGACAAGTATTGTAAAGATAATCTTCGCAATAAAATCAAGGGAATTAAGCGCCCGTCTAAATAATCAATCCACTTTCGGGAGCGACACCGTGAAGTTTCTGGATGACAGTGTAACAAACTTTCGAGTCGTGTATAACAAACCGCATTCGTAGACTAGTAAAATATTTCCGTCATGATCAGCAATAAAGAGGCCAGGCAAATTTCTCTTACAAATTTACTAACGGAACCATTGATCCTTTCTCGTTCCTGGATTAGGTATTTCTATCTCTGGGAATCATTCAGATATATTTAGAGAGCGTGCAGAAATGACGCACCTCTGTAGACGAGAGTCATCATCACCGAGTTCGATCAAAAATCAGAACAATTCTAGCTCTCTAGAAATTACCCCTCACATAGTATAAATTGCCGCACACGATGCCTGATTTATATAGATCGTTAGCATTCGGAGAGATCACGACATCTTGCACTTACACAAGGGTAGACCATCCGGATCGCCTATCCAGAGTGACATATTTGTCGTTTGACAAATGAAGCAAACTTGGAGCTTCCTATCCTTCTCCTCAACCAAAGACGGATGATGATTTTGGTCTTCCATCATGCTTTGAGGTTCAACATTGGGATTTTCCTGCCTGGATTGCCGTTCACTTTCACTACCGTCCATAGCTAGTTCGTCCTCATGAATCCCGGAGACGGCGCTAGTGAGCTCCTGATCCGGCCAGGGGTCCATAGCCATATCTTCTTGCAGCGGAGACGTGGGGTAGCCCGGTAGCGGGTATGCGTATGGAAAGTCTGTGTCATTGTGGTGATTAGATCCAGGGTAATCTTTACTTGCGTGTGACGACCAAGATGATCTCGAGCGACATGAACTTGGAGTTCCATAGCTAGATGATGACGAGGTCGACTTTTTCGTCTTCTTCTTAGCAAATGCAGCCAATTCGACACCCAAGTGGACCTCTTTTGAGTCGAATTCATCCAGGACTGGCAAGTTCTTATCGGTATCGCTCGGAGCTGCTTCTTTTCCTTTGCGCGCATGCACGCGACTGAGCCAGGTGCTTAGACGACTCTTGTCTGAGGTAGGGCCTCTTGAGCTAATTCGACAAGAGAAGACGGGACCCAGTGTTTTAATTATGCATGTCGTCATTGATTAGACGCAAAAGAGACCGTGATGGCGAGAGCAAAGCATGGATCAAATTGTCAACCGGCGATATCGGGTATGATGGACGAATAAGGTATGTACGTACCGACTGCTTGAGGTAGGTGCCATATGAGTAGTCTCCGATCTCCGCCAATTCTTTGAGGCTGAAAGGAAAATACCAGAGACAGGTAGACGAAAGTGGGAGTATTGCGGAGAGATGGAAGGCTGGACTTGCTGTGACAGAGTGTATGGTTTTATAGGTTCCTGGACGGTTATATGTTTGTCCGCTCACCCCCTGCATTTATCGAGCTGCATCGCCACGGACGTTCTGAGGGCACACACGGCGCCCGAAGACGCACGCTCTAGTTGAGCAGCACTGCACTGAGAGAGTCAGCTCTTGGGGTGGACAAAAAGAAACAGACACGGCCATTCTATCACGAAAGTCAATGAAATTCGAACTGCTACATACAGAAAGCAACAAGAGAACATAATCTGGATAAGAGTCACAACATGATTGCTACATAGCACGAATAAAATGTCGAGAGGATAAGAGCATATGAAAAGATAGAAAGACAGATAGCAAGATATAATCAGAACACAGACCCGGATCATGATGAGTCGCATGCCACGCTCATTCGTCATGGCTGGAGATGGATGCGGACGTGTTGTCCAAGGTTATCACGGCGACTGAAGGACTTATCACATCCATCGAAGGGACAGGGATGCGCTGTGGAAAGAAAATCCCACATGCGCATGAGTAGGATCTGATAGACCATAAGGTGTAACTCACGTTTATCATGTGTATGAATACTGCGCACATGCCGCTTCAGATGCTCGCCTCGCACAAAACACTTCCCACAACCCGGCACAACACAAACATAGGTTCTGCTACCCGCGAGCTCGTCAGTGACGGGTGTAGGCGTCCTTGTCGTTTTCCTTCGAGCACGTCCCGAGTTGCTCGTCTGGCCTTCTCCGCCTTCCTCAATGCCCGCACCTCCCTTTGGGCCTTCGGTGGAAGACGTACTCCCAGCGCTGCTCGTGGTCGCAAGCCCCGCCACGAAAGGGACTTTTCGACCACGACTCTTCTTGTTCAAGTTCGGGACAGGCACTGGCAGTGGAATAGGATGGTTTTTTCTCTTCCTGACCTCGGTTCTCCCTTCGCGATAGACAGCCACTGGGTCAAAGTCGTCATCAAATTGTTCGCTTCCTTCCCGACTGTTGCCTGCTCCTAGTTGCGTAACCACTGCGAGAGCGAGTGCTGCACTGCCTTTCGCCTTTCCTTTGCCGCGCTTAGTCTTTTTCTTAGTCGAAGTCGAGGACTCCACGCCGTCTTCGCGATGAAATTCGATTAGGCGGGAAGAGAATGACGGGCCAACAGACGGAGACCTTGAAGGACGATAATCATCCGAATCGGCGTCATCTGCAGGGGCGTCCTCGTCGCTTTCCAACTCAGACTCAAGGGCATTGTTGGGCAGAGCTACCTCGAATTCGTTCAAAAGCGACTTGGGATCCTCGGTAAGTCGTGGTCGTTTGGCAGCTCGCGTTGAGGAGGCTTGCTCGCTGTTTGCACTTGAGGAAACTGGAGTAACCGCCTGGGGTCGTCTGGAGCCCGCAGTCG
This sequence comes from Flammula alnicola, assembly GCA_015499995.1. Classification (NCBI taxonomy): domain Eukaryota; kingdom Fungi; phylum Basidiomycota; class Agaricomycetes; order Agaricales; family Strophariaceae; genus Flammula; species Flammula alnicola. Next base: position 213,716 of record JADNRV010000061.1, read on the forward strand.
GTGAGCTAGAGGCAGATCGTAGGCGTTTTTTATGCAGACCGGCAGCGGACGTACTGCCTGAGGGTACGTTGAGGTACTGTCTAGCGCCCCAACCAGACAAACCCCTGCGAGGACGAATCGGAGAGGGTCGAGCAAGAATCGGAGAACGACCGCGAGCCGAAGACGGCCTTGGAGAAGAAAGCGGAGCAGCATCTGCCAACAGATGAACTGGAGCTTCGAGGGAAGAAAACCGCGCCGAACCGAACTCGAAGTTAGGAGGAGTGAGCTGCATCAGAGAAGCAAAATTCCCATTCGGGATAGACATAGTTTCATTGCGCCTCGGGGTGTCTTCCTGACCTTGAGTCATATACCCGTCGATCATGACATCTTGAATGTAATTTGAAGCAATGGTATTGGACGAGGGAAGGTTGGAGAGTTGCGAAAGGTTGTCCGTAAATGGGAGCTGGTCGAAAAGGGCTGTGGGTTGACCTATCGAAGGAGCAAACGTTGATGTGCTTGGCAAAGGCAATGGTCTTGGGGAACAAATTTGTTCCTCTGGAATGTCAACCGCGCCATGGAGATCTGAAGGATACGAAAGCGAAGCTGGGGTTTGAGGACCATTAAGTCCTAACGAATCCAGAGGGTTGGAAAGGGAAGCGGTAAGATACATCTGCCATTGAGCTTCCTCGTGAGACTGGTTGGGGGATAAAAGGCCTGGATTTACGTGCATTCCGGTCAATATGTCATAAGAGCCAGGGTCAGTCGGGAACGAAGACGGATGGGTAGCGGCGTAGGACGTCCGATTGTTGGCATCGAGCGACGATTCTTGAGGAATGTGAGGGTGGCTAGCAGGCGGCTTGTTGCTGTAGGGATAGTATGAATATGTTTCTCCTTCCGCCGGCCATGGTCTAGCACCGTAAGGATAAACTTGTGGATCCCACGCGCCTCGGTCACGAGCCTCATCAGCGTTTGTCATGGGGTATAAATGACTCCTGGTGGTCGTAGAGATGTCTCGACCATCTGAAATCGCGGTCGAATTGGAAGGTAACGTTGCAAAGTCGGGATTTGAATGGAGGGCAGGTATCATGGTTCCATCCATGTTGTCCGATTCCAAGAGCATGCCGATGTCTAGCTGCATGAGAAAACAAATATTTAGGGCGAAGCGTTGAATATTCCAGAGGCCCTAGTAACGAGAATATTCGAAGATAATATCGGATCGTCTGAATATCGTTTTGAAGACCATCGGCGCTGGTGGCTGACTTGATATACGGAGAGTTGGAACCAGACCGGCCAGGATCGTTCATGACTGGGTGCAACCCGAGCGATCGTGACCAGTAGTCATAGGAAGTGAGAACGCTGTCGACCGGATGACAAACGGGCCAAAAGAGGTAGTTCCGGATGAAATGGAACTTACTGAATCGCATCAGCCCCCAATAATGTGCTCTCAGGTCTTTCAAGAATTCATCGTATTCCTATGGTATCTGTAGTCAGCGATAGCGAAGTCCCTACACAACCTGTGGTGTTTCTATGAGAAGTAGTAACAGAAAGAAGGACGCGAGAGCTTACTCTTGGCATACCAGAGTGATACGATACGCTATGGAAAATCGAAATAACAGATTCAAAATAGTATGGAACATTGAATCCCAAAAAAGACATACACCAGATATGTATATCCGACATAGCCGGTCCAATACGTCTCTTCTGCTTCTACATTGCGAAAGAGCCAGGATGAAGGTCTGAACCAACGAGGTCGGTGCAAGTTGGCGAGTTTTGAACCAGGGTAAACACCGGCTTCCAAGACAGGTATTGCAATTGGAGGTCGGTCGATTGAAACAAGCAACACTGGCACTTTCCAGAAATATATTGACGCTTCGGAGACCCGCGGGGTGATGGTGCATGTAAAGAAATGATAAGTGTTTCCGTTGTTGAGCCAGAAATCTTGTTTGGTGCCGACATCAGAAACCTATGTTCGAACGTCGAGGGGTGCCAAAGAAGGCCGTCTTTCTGATAGACAGGTTTGCCGCAATCGCTCGGAGAGGCTAATAGGAACCTGGTTGAAGTGATTAATTTACACGATAACAACTTGCAGGAAAAGGTGTGATAGAAGGTAGCACGTACTTAATTTAGTTCAAGCCTTGATCGAGTTGAACCATAGTCCTGTGTGTTCGAAGGTATATTAGGAAAGAAAAATGCGTTAGCATGAAAAAGAGAGACCTACCGTGATTTGTCAGAGAATCCGAGACGAGAACGGAACGGAACACGCACAACCATGCAAATTGTTGCAGTTGCCAAGAACCGGGTGGTGAGCCACGTCCACGCCATATCCATACATCTCATTTTGCGAGGCCCGACGGCCATGTTCTTAGGGGGCCCAAAGAGCCGAACATTGGTCTGCCTCAACCGACTGCCCAAACCACTACCGAGAACCCAAACCACTGTCACCAACCATGCCCTCGCTGACCTTTTTGCAGAAGCGCAGATTGCTTGAACACTGAACAGGACATTTTCGAGCTTTCCGTGATTTCCAAGGTTAGAACAACAGAAACGACAGACGGCGGTGAGTGGCCATGGACAGCAAAGTATGTATGTGGGTTGGATTGGCGAAGCGGATTGGAAGGGGGTGCAAGAATTTTTTCCGAGGTAAGCTTAGCGGAGTTCTAACTAAACCCTCAGGCGACCCAACGGATCAACAACGGAGAAGTTCGTAATTACGGTCAAGATTCTTGAAATCACCGTTTAAGTTGTATTCTATCATGGTGCATCCTCACCTTCTGTTCATAAACACACTGGCTTATCTTCAGCATCATTTTTAATGACAATGTTCGCGATATTTTTCATCAGCAATTGCGGCGGGCGTCAAATGTTCAGATCGTTCGAACTCCGCTGCTTTCCAGCTCGGATGACGAATTTATCCCCTGAGCGGCAGTGAGCCTGATCTGCCCTGAGCTCCTTCATCGTTAACCTCCTTGGCTGGATTGAAACTCCATTTCTTCGATCAAAGGTTCTCCGAGCTTGTATCGAATCAAGTATTCCCTCGAGGCAGGATGGCTGGGCCGAAATGCACGGGTTATTCCTATCCTCGCTGGAGGGTTTTGCCTGAAATGCCAACGATGACACTCCAGGCGGCAGACCGCACGTCATCCAGAACCATGCCCAGGAAACCATAGAGCCATAACTTGTATGGTGAACTATCTCCGACGACAGCGGTCCCAATTCTCAAGGAGACGTTATGTGGCATGCTGCTTTTCCGACTGGAACGATGTTGCTGGACCTCGGGTTTGAATCTAACCTCCCTGGAGCTACATCGCATAATATCTGTCCTTGCGATTGCAGCAAGTTAGCTTCAGTTCTGGTGGCATGACTGGCATTCAAGCTATGCTTGGCTGACACGGGATGAATCAAGCACAGATATCATCGCGAAGCATTCGGTGTCTATATGTTGACGAGGAGCTTATGAGGTTGTCCTTTTCGGGGTTTTCCTCAGCCGCAGTGGAGCATACTTTCCCGTGTTTAAATATGCACCACGCGTCTTGGCAGGAAAGCTCTCAACCAATTACTAGTTAATCACATTGACAAGGGTTGTTCGCCACACTCGCCAATCGAACATGCATCGGGCCGAGGCGCCTGTGGACTGAGAGGGAGTGCACATTATGCCTTTCGCTAGTGGAGCTGATTTTCTCGATAAGGTCCAGATTTTTTTTCGCGGCGTCTTACAAGGACTGAGCAGTCATGGTTGGTGACGCACATACACTGTTGAAAGAGTTTCAGGTCTCCATGTTTGGCCTCGATAAAATGGCTGGTCGAGGACATCAAAGCTAGTGCGCTAGCTACGAAAACTAACGACAGGCTTCATTGGATCAATGGTTTATCCCCCCGCAGCTCATGCATCATGTCTCGCACCCACCACATGTCAAGTTAGAAGCATTACACCTTCTCGAGGCGCTCTTCTTCCCTTCTCGATACCATGAATAACTCCCCCGCGTCACTTGATGCTTTCTTATGACTTATCTACGGCCTTGTTCCCCCCCTCAAACCTGGCGAAACTATCAATTTTCAGTAAATTGCCCCGGAATGGAGGCAATATGCACCGGTTTCTCCATCACATCTATTCTTAACGACCCCATATGTCGTCATGTTTGCAGAACGCCGGGGAACAGGCCATCGAAATCCTACTGTTGGAGCCCTAGCTAGCGGTCCGAAACGCACCGTTTGACTTCTCATAGCTTACTCTGCCCCAGACTTCTAGTCTTATATAGCCTGGTATTGCTTCAATGTTTGGCTTATCTTCCTTGCATTTAACCCTCACATCTCGAACTCGAGATATATCGAAATGGGCGCAGGACCTGCACTCTCAAGTGGTGGTGAAGTTCGGAGCTATGAACACCTACTGGACCATAGGCCATGGTATAGGAATCGCCGTGCGATCTATTTCTTCATTCACCCCTCCACGAAAAAGCTGAATTGATTTATACTGTAGGCCTGATTTTATTAAATTTTTGCATCGTAATATTGTTCGCGCCTTATACTATTTCTCCGTCTGGCGTTCTAAAAATCGTCTTCCAGGCTTGTGACGTCCTCGACCAATGGCTATGATGGTCGGTCCCTCTAACTCTTACCGTCCAATGGATATATATCTCACGATTTGATTCATATAATAGGCAGCATGATGAGTGAGTGCCTAAGTTAAGACATTGATCCAGAGTAATGCTCAATATACCCTAAAGATGGTCTTCAGTCCCTTCCACAGTGGCAAATAGCGTTCAACCACCCCACAGGCGGATCGGTAGCCCATAATATTTTGTCCTTTCTTGTGTTCCAGTATCTCTGACTTGAATTGAACTCCAGCTCGGATTGTTGGGTGCCATTCAGGTATGAACAATCCTCAAACGTCTTTCTCTCATTTTCCTAATCGTCGTTGAACCATCAAATCAGAACATCGGCTCGCTCTGCGCGCTTCCCTTTGCGCCTTATATGGCTGATGGTCTGGGAAGGAAGTCCTGTATCATCTTGGGCGCCTGCTTGATGATAATTGGAACCGTGCTTCAGACGGCATCGCAGACTGTTCACATGTTTATTGGTGCTCGGTACGTGGTCTCTATAATTACTTGGGCTTCGTCTTTATTGACTATTACTATTTGGGCTGGTCTTCATTAATATAGGTGGCTCATTGGATTCGGACTCAACTTTGCAGCTACCGGTGCCCCTATGTTGATTTCTGAGCTGGCATATCCCAGTGCGCTAGTAAATTATTTCGTGATACATCCAATCCTCACAAGAGTGGCTCGTATGTAGGTCAGAGAGGTCAAATCACGTCTCTCTACAACAGTCTTTGGTATGTCGCCCGATCGTCCTATTACCCTTTACGCTGACATTCAGCTTCGGCGACAAATTTCAGGATTTTTGGAAGCTTCATTGCTGCGTGGACGGTAAGGCACTGTGATTCGGCAAGATCTGAGTTCGATGGGGTTCTGACATTTATTACAGACGTTCGGCACGTTTCACATCTCAACAAGTTGGTCTTGGAGAATTCCGTCCGCCATTCAAGGGTTCCCTTCCGTCATTCAACTGATTTTCATATGGTTTGTTCCTGAATCGCCAAGGTGGCTGATGAGTAAAGGAAGGTTCGTATGCTCTATCCTATTCTGAATTCCGATGATTCTTGATCCTGACAAATGCTAAAATGCTCCAGAGAGCAAGAGGCCCTCCAAGTCTTAGCCTACTACCACGCCAAAGGCAACGAGTAAGTATATCAAGGTATTATATCTCTCTGTCATTTTTAATGTCTGCGAATTCGTGTAGGAAGGATCCTCTTGTCGAATACGAGTACCAGGAAATCAAAACAACTATCCAACTGGATCGAGAAGTTCAAGCCAACGTCGGGTGGTTGACGCTTTTCAAGACTCCTGGGAATCGCAGACGGATGAGGATTATTATTGCCATTGCGTTTTTCTCGCAATGGTCGGGGAACGGACTCGCGTAAGATTCAATCTTCTTTGCAGGCAGATTGATAATATATATGTTAACGATTTCAGATCGTATTGCAAGTATTTTCAACGAACGGATGATCGAGACCTCTGATATGGGTGCCATTCCAGACCTCAACAAAGTGCTCGATGCCATCGGAAGTATGTCTTGAACGCTTGCTCTGTTGCTGCACGATTAGGCGTCCCATCTGATTATCAATATATACAGTAACTAATCCGACCATTCAGCTTCTGATTGTGCGTTCTCTCCCATTCTACGATGCTCAGCTCGTATTGAATCATCTTAAGAACGGAGTGCTGCAAGTGTACAATTTCGTCATCTGTGTCTTCGCCTCTCTCTGGTGCGATAAAGTAGGACGACGGAAGTTATTTATCATCTCTACGGCCGGTGAGGCCCTTCCTTGTTCGGGCATGAATCTACCATTGACGTAGAATGATTTTTCCATTCTGCATTAGGTATGCTCGTGGTTTGGGTCCTCGAAACAGTGTGCTTCGCTCTGTATTCTGAGACCGGAAATGTGGCTGCAGCTCATACTTTCATTGCCATGATCTGTGAGTATTCAATCTCTTTGTATAAATCGACGTACTGAATCAAATTCTTCAGATCTATTCTCCACTTTCTGTACGCATTTTCCATTTACACGTTGCTTATCTTTGCTGACAATCGATCGGTTTTTTAGATGCGGTAAGGTTGTTCTCATCGCACGAAACTTCCCTGGAACTGAGAAATTATGTTTAGCTGGCTTATTCACCGCTTATCGTGACGTGAGCGTGGAGACGGCCTTACTCTTTCATTATATATCTGACTTCGTGGGCCATAGGTATACTGTTGAGATCCTTCCGTACAACCTGCGGTCTAAGGGCTTCACGGTGTTCAATTTCACGATCTCCCTTTCTCTAATCTTCAATCAGTGAGTTAAATACCCCTCCATCGAAATTACCCGTCTCGCCTGAGCTCACAGCTGCTTATGCTCGCCAAGATACGTCAATCCGATCGCCCTTCAGAAGTAAGTTCCTCGTTGCTGATATGGGAGGTCGCGCTGACCCATGCGATTGCAGTATTGGATGGAAGTATTATGTGAGACTGACTACTGTCAATGAAAACAATTTCTTATCGACACGATTAGACCGTTTACATCGCTTGGCTGACCTTCGAGCTTATATTCATCTGCCTTTATCTTGTGGAGACAAAGAACGTGCGTGCTGTCCACAAGTTTATGTAAACACTTTTTATAGTAACTTTTCGTTGTCCAGCGTACTCTAGAAGAAACAGCAGCGTACGTTTCATTACCTTACTCCATACCGTCATCTTCTCATGCATATCTCAGACTTTTCGACGGCGACGACCAAGTCGCGCTGATCTCAAACCAAGCTGCAGATAGACTCGACGCAAAGGCGGCAGATGTTCAAATTGAAAATGTGGATGAGAAGGGTTCAATGTGAAAGTACTGACTCTTGATAAATATTCGAGACGTATGATGGGTAACCGGTAGGACGGTAGTCAATGAGGTACCATGAAAGAGCAGAAATGGATTGGTGATGTGACGAACTATCTCCGAATGTGAGTAGCCCCCGTTATACGAGAAAGTCGTAAAGGAGGCAAATAAGGCTGAAACGCATTTCTACGAAACTATTTTGGCCTCTCCATATTTGAATGGTTGTCCGGCCATCACGGCGCTGGGTATCTGCATGGAATGCTCTTTCGTCCCCTGTCTGACTAATGGGCGCCCAGACAACTACAAGCGCCAATAGCCCATAACTCATGGGAGAAGCTGGTATCTCGGGCCTGGTGAAACGTCAGCCCAGCTTCGTACCGATGCCACAGCCGCTTATAAAGATCGAGTGAAACTTGAACCCAAAGCTAGGAATCTTTTCACCGACTTCTAACCTTCAGCATCCATTTCCAAGATGAAATCTGTATCCATTGCATTCGCTGCCGCCATATTGACGCTTGCATCTGGGGCTCTTGCGACCCCCACCCAAACCATATCTCCCTCTCTTCAATGTACGTCCTAATATTTATGTCAAGTATATCGATAACTGAGAAGCTTCACAGGTGATCCACCAGCTGGTGGTAGTGGTCTCGTATGTGCTTTCCTAATCCTATAATATGTTGAGATACTGAAGGGTTTAATTTCCGCTTTGAACAGACATGTTGGTTATTTCTGATTCCCAGACTTCCAATGTAACCGAAATTTGTATAGGTCCTTCCGGATATCGCTGCTGTGGACCTTTCGTTAACGGTCTCGGAAGGTAATCATTTTGATGTTTGACTATGCCGTGTTGCCATCTTGACGAACGTGATACCTAGTTGCATTACTGGGGGAAGAATAGGATTGTGTCCGTTGTAAAATATCTGCATTGAAGGGAATTGCGTTAAATAGTCTGTTCTGTGCATTATGCCACCCTTCTCCAGGACTTGAGTAGTCTTAGAAACGACGAGCAGGGAATATTATCCGACCAAAGCCGTCGTACATGATGCATAATGTATCTCCGAGTCTGGTACCTGTATGATTCACTTAATCGGACGACCACAAGCCCCAATAGACTACAACCCAGGGGGACAAATGGACGGAAGTTACGACGAACATGTAACATGTCATGCCATATAGCGCCCGAGTCACCGCTTTATAAAAAGCCTGCCACCTTGGCCTTTAATACAGTACTGACGCCAGTCTTTCTGCCTACTTTCTTTCTGCCTACTTGAAAGCTATAACAGTCGATCATCTCTACGATGAAATTTGCACCCATCACGCTTGCTACCACCATGTTAGCGCTCGTTGCTCAAGGTCTTGCTACCTTGACCACAAGCACCGTTTCTTCTCGATGTACGTTGTCATCAGCTTGGTATTGGTAGACATAACTAAAAAAAACATTATAGGTAATGCTCCAGCTGGTTCTAGCGATCTTGTACGTGTTGTTCTACAATTCCTTTGACAGGTAAGGTCTCACTTACGTACCGGACTACCCGGCGGATTTCCGCACTTGATAGAAATGTTGGTTATTCTGATTCCACACATTTCATCGGCATAATCTGATAAAAATCATTACAGGCCCCTTCGGATATCGTTGCTGCGGACCTTATGATGTTAATGGTTTCGGAAGGTGACTGCGTCAAGCTCTGTCCATGATGTGTCATGTTTTGACCATTGCCCGACGTGTACTTAGCTGCATTGCTGGAGAGGCGGGACCGTGCCCGTTGAGTTCTTAAAATTATAAAATATGCAGTACTTGAACGCACAACGCCATAGCTGGGGCGCATATTTTATTCTATGCATACGAAGAAATCTTTTCCGTACTGACTTGTCGTTCATTTGCTGCGTCTATCTTAGGAAAGACGACAAACAACACAATTGGGAAGTATGTATTTGACCGTGAGCGTCGGACCAAATAGTGAAACTTTCGGGCTGCTGCCTGGATGTTGACGACGCCAAAATAAGGGACTCAGCCCCAAGTTTAACATTCGAAGTTATTTCCATCCTCTATACTTATCTCGGCTCGATTTGCGACATTCGAGGGCGATTGAATCTGGGCGATGACGGGGGCGAACGGACTCCGGAGAGTCGGTGACCGCGAGGCTGCGACCCACTGCAAGATCCAGGCTCGGGTGCTAAATCTTTATTACTTTCCAACGTGCTGATCACGGGTATCGAGCTTGAGCGGTTAGAACGGAGGATATCAGTGAGATTTTCCTTTAATAATTCGTATATTCTTCGGATCCGGAAATTCACTTACAGTCTACTTTCTGTGGTTACATCGGGGGTTAGATGAGACACCAGAACTATTTTTATGGCAGGTACGCCTGCGTGTCAGATGCGTTGTAAGTCCAATCTATTTCTATATCCAAGGCACCACCTGTCTCATGGCATCAGATTCACATAGCATTGAGGCGGGGAAATGTCTGAAAGCAGATACTCCGCTCCACATTTCTCGACGCCCTCTCGCAGCTCACTCGTGTGTCAAAAAATAGCACTAGCGTCAAGTCTGGAACAATATATCCTCCAGTAGTCGAGTCGTGATTCATTGTAATTCATCGAAAAAGTAATGCCGGATCTCGAATCCAACGGCACTCGCCAGCCGAAAAGTAGGTCAGCCTCCTCTTTTTGTAAAGATTTGGACACAGGAAACCTATAAGTACGGCGCGCTTTCTTGACTGTGGCCTCAACAGCACACAAAAATGCAATTCCAACTCTTCACTAGCATTCTTCTCTTATTCGTCGCTCAGGGCCTTGCTGCCCCCAACCCTCAGGAGACTGATCCTGTTCCTATTCGTTGTATGTTGCATATTTCTCTCTCTCTATACATCGCTGAGGCTGTTGTTTTGTTCATTGCAGGCCATACCGCAGCTGTAAGTTAACATCCATCTCTCAATCACGATGTCCAAGCTCACGAACTGTTCTCTAGGACTGTAAAATCGCAAACAAACCATGTGTTGGATAACTTCCTGCTTATTTTATTCCGTCTTTACAGGTCCTCCCACGGACAATTGCTGTGGCCCTTACAATCCTACTATCGGTGGATAGTAAGTTCTTTCGCGTATAGCATGCCTGGACCTTACTCAACTGATCCTCAGCTGCCGCGCCCCTGAATTGCTGTGCCTCCGCTAAGTCACCTCAACTGCTCCACCGAGGCGCCATCATCGAACGGGAACTACTACATTAATTGCTTTGTGTACCTTCGCAATTACATTGTCTTCTATGCTCTAGTTATATGATATTGAGAACGGTTTAAAGTTTCAAGTAAAGAATGTCTTAGTGCTTCGAGTCAGCGATGTGGAGCCGACTCCTTGCTTTAACAATGTTGCGATTCCCTAAAGTGCAATGCAGGCCAGTCTGCAGTTTCAAAGTGCTCACCCAATGCTTTCCCTGCACTCTTGGACACTGTAACCATGTGGTCAGGCACTGTCATTGTTTCCGAAGAATTCAGCGAGATTTAACGACATCAACTGGATCGACTTACTAGACAATTATCACATTATCATTCGAATGACATCCAACTTTCGCACTCAAGTAACTTCGTCGAAGTATCGAATAGATCAAAGCTGTGCAGCAGCACCGGCCATGAGGAACTAGACCATAGATGTCGCTGAGAAAATAATGGTCCCAGCGCTTATGACCCCTATGTACTAGTAAGTAAATCCTGGCGGCAGGGACGCGGAACCAATGCCGATAAAAATAAGAATACACCACAGTTCGCAAATGTCCGAATCAGAAATTCGCACGCTGAGGTTTTACACGTATTATTGAGCTGATCCAAGAGCTGATCGTGAGGGTTCGCTCACCATTAAACCCATAAGACTTTCGATCTCCCGAACCGAGAATACCGGCGCGCTGAAGAGAAACGTGGTACCGTCTGATGCAGTTCCAGTCAAAACGGATCATCACAGGATCATCATTCTGCTGGTGCCATTATGATTGTTGTCTCCAGCCAACAGCCTGCACACTGCTAATGGCTGCATATTAGAAACCTACGGCACTTGATATGGATCTCTTTCACGGCTATGGAGTATTACTGCCTTCTAGAAATGCAGTTCAGAAGGCTACTGCGGGCAGTCAGTTCACTGGCATCGTCTTGGCGAGGCACAATGGTCATTCCGATGGGACATGAGTGGGTCGTTTAAGCCCAGTCTTAGCCGTTTCATATATAAATTATAATAGTCAGATTTTGACCGAAAATATCCCACCCCAAAGACCAAACGTGCGCCAACATGCTGTGACTTTAACGGCCGTACTTCTACTGCTCGTTTCTGCGAACGCAGTTCTTGCTACTCCCCAAGGTGGAAATCAATGTACGTCCAATAGCTTGCCTTCTGAACTGAACCATAAATTCCTTGAAATCAGGTGCCAGTGACTCTGACTGTGATTATGACGCGCTTTATTGCTTTATTATTAGTGCAGATCTAGAGCCGTTAACTTACAGGTGCCACTGGATATTCGTGTTGCAGAGCTGTACCTTATACAAAGTAAGATACCTCATCCCAGAACTTTTCACGATATGACCAATTAATTTCCTTCTTATTGCTGCTCAGGTGCTTCAAGTTACCGCCTGGCATTGCTTGCTGAATACGCTAGGGAAAGGTTTCCTGGAGCCAAGAGTCGAGGCGGTTCGCCATGAAATAGCCAATCAAGGTTCTGCTACTAAGAATTAATTAGGGAGTGGCTTGCCTGGAACCACACTATTAGTCCATGTTGCCAATTTCTCGTCTTTCTTTAAAATAAAAAATGTCCCTGAAGACCAGTTCTCGGAGTGACTTCTTTCTGCGACCGTCGTAAGATCCACAGATGAGACAATATTAGAACCAATATTTACATCGGAAGTAAAATATTGCCATTGCATGTGAGGGCCCAAAGAAGCGTCTCACTGAATGTTCCATAAACAATGGTCCGCAATACAAGGGTAGTGGAATCGTTTGCCGCTGAATCATTCCTTTCGTAGCTCGAGTGGTCACACCACACCAATCATGCGTGGCGTAAGACTGAGAGCGCGCCAGCGGCCATGGTAAGTAAAGAATTATGTACAGCTGCGCCAAGACGAAGTCACCCTAAAACTGGTTTTCCTTGGCGCTTCGCAAAGTATAAAAGACCTCAATTTTGTTGTACGAGGCATCTCAAACCTCATAACAACGACTTCAAATATCGATACAATGTATAAATTTATCATCAGGGCTATCTTTTTTCTTGCAGCCTCCACGGCTGTAATTGCGACGCCTCAAGCCGGAAAGCAATGTATGTGCGCAACAATAATTCCTTCTCACCCAGGCTAACACAAACTTATCCAGGCTCCAGCGATACAGTAGGTTTATTGAGCTATGTTCAAGTCATGTTTTAAACTGGCGTCTAGGATTGCGACTATGGCTATTCGTGCTGCAAAGCGGTACCCTTCCCCAAGTAAGAACCTACCTTTTTGACGTGTCCTCGCTCGCTGATTCCCTGTGCTCTAAGATGCACGAAGCTTCTCAAGGGTACCGTATGCTAGAGTTGGATATTAATACGGAAGTTTACCAAGTGGATTATTGGGGTGCAGATTCATCCCAGTGCTATAGATACTAGTCGTTCACCAATGTGATTTTCTTTCGTTCGCAATTCAGCCTAATTCAGCTTCGCCATATTCCTTGCTCAATCACAGTAAATCCTTTGTGTCACACTCAACACCTTCTCAAGGATTGCCTACAGATATCTATATAAATAGCATGTTAGGGTCGGCGAGCAATTATGGATGCTGAATTGGTGACAAGCGGTCTCAAGCGGTCGGGTAAAATCTGGCGGCGCCCTTGGCATTCCCGTCAAAGCCACTTGGAGTCCGAACTTGAAGCAGGAAGGTCACGGATCTGGAGGATTTTTCAATGCCCAATGTATCTTCTCGAGGCCCTTCGGAGTAAGTCAGTACACAAATGAATAGAAATGGAAGAGCGCGGGTGATTCGAAGGTGAAGGTGTTTGTAACGCAGATAAAGAATGCTTGTATGATTGTATCTGTGCATGATGGCAGATAAATTTTGGAGTGGCAGTTAACTTTTGCCCGCTGGATTACCTCATAGAAATTTTCTAGGGAATATAAACAGACAGTTACATCCAAATTCATACAGACCAGGGTTTTCCGTTTCACGTACGGATCCTCTTGTGGACCGGGCGATTCAAAGTTGAAACTCTGGGAGTAAATCATGCCAAGAGAGAACGTGCATTGGTGCCGCAAAGCATAGCTCGATACGTAGTGCCAAGTAAATGTGGGCGGAAGTCCTGACATGGCTGACTGATCCTGGCTGACTCTGATCGGACAGGGGGGAAGACTAAAAAGTCATAGTCTGGCCTGGTGGAAAATCCTATAAGAGTTGGACGGGGTTTGAGGACAAAAATCGAACTCACTGTTCATTATTCGACGTTCAACTTTCGTCTAAGATGCAATTTAACGCTATTTTCGCGGCAGCTCTCCTCGCGATCATTCCAGCTGCTCTAGCTATACCCAGCTCGCCTATCGATACAGTCTGTGAGTACTCTCGCCATGTAGACAAGCTATAGTCTGATCTGACTATGATTAATTTTCATGCTTGCAGGTACCAGTGACTACGTGAGTGGTTCTGCTTCCTCTCTTTTCTAAGTTGTAATTGACGAGTATTCTTATCTAGCAATGTATATAATCATTACTTAATCACTTGCAAGCCATACTAAATGATCTCTCCTAGGCGGCCCAAAATTGCATTGCTGCGGCTTTGTACCCACTCACCAGACGTAATCCATTTTTTCTCTGTGTTAGTAGTTCCCAGATCAACTGACATTTCACGTAGCTGTCTTCCTCTCGACACAGTTTGTTAGAAAGCAAAAGGTGGAGATAGTCGAATTTCGTGACGAGCACATGGGTTGGAATTTAAACACGTGTAGCTGGCACTCGCCTTGGGAAGCTCATAAATGATAATAATTCTTTAGCTCGATCATCGCGCATGAAAGTTCGGAAGCATCATTGTGCTCGAAGGTCGTGCTTTATTGCGTTCTATTGGAAGCTTCGACATGTAAGGTCAGTGAGAGTTCAGGACAACCCAATTGTTTGGACGTATTCCCGAGAGCATGCGGGTACCACGGAGCTGAGAAAATCTCCATTTGCGGAAATTATTACCCCAGAAGGGAAGAGAGTGATGAGAGGGTGAAATGCTTGGCGTTGTGACAGCGCAGGTGACATGTTCCCACCAACAATAGCTCCTGGATCCGTACTCACGAAACTTCATACACATCGGAAATGCAGAGGGTGATGTAAGGATGGTAAAGATCATTCCTGTTTACTAGGACGCCCATCGATATATGTCCCTTCTGGTGTCAATGCATCTAGCAAGGTAGATCCAGGTGCTATCCTCTGCGCGTCCGTCTCCATTTGATCGCAAACCTCTCCTGGTTTGAGCTTGCGGCAGCTGTCACGGAGTTAGCCTCATGAGACGTTCATGCGGCCAATGGGTTCCGCCGACGCCTTCAAGAATTGGCCCCACAGCAAGTCCATCCAGGGCTTGACGGACCTAAAATAATCAAGTCAATACGTAATGGGCGGTAAACTGAAGGCCAACCGCAACTCACACGTGTCCTAAGAAACGTCGTCGAATGGCATTATGATCACTTAATGGGGACTGGGGTTAATATTGAACTCACGACTCCATTTCCACCTGAGACGGGGGTCAGCGACCAATACATCAGAGGACCCAAATCAAACTTACAGTGCAATATGAAATCATCCCGCGCTTCTTCTGCTGTAATTCAAGGGCGATTGCCCGAGAAATGAGAACCAACAGAGCAGATAGGACGAGCTCGAGGAATTTGGCCATTCTAAAGATTCAACGTTTTTCCCACAAGCTGACCACACTTTAAATACCAAAAGAGTTGTCCAATTGGCTACGAGCTGGAAGTTTGCGCTCAGGTGCCAATTCGATTTTCTTACAGTCATTTTCAAAATGAAGATCCGTATCACGTTTGAGTTTGACCGACTGAGTCTTGAGTCTTGGCCGAAGCTTGGAAGGGGGACTTGGCAATTGGAACCCTTGTTCGAGTCGCGGACGTGGTGGGGCCTTGGAAACCCCCTGGGCTAACCTTCAACCCGATTGTGATCAGAATCCGACCGTAATCCGACCGTTACGACAGTCAGTTCGGCCGTATGGAATAGTCAGTATTCATTTGTAGTTAAGCCTAGAGCGTCCTAGGGCACGTTCTTTGACATCCTGAAAAGCGCGATTGACAAAAGAATGCGATGACAAGACGTGAGAGTGAGAGCCCGGCGCCCAGAGGTGAGAGTGGAGTTCGAGTCGAAAGAAATCAGCGGACCACTGTGAGAAAGATCTGTATTTTCGCCTGTTTTTGGGCGGTTGTCTGTCTGCGCCGCGGAGTTACAGTCTCTCTTGTTGAACGGCGCTCGGGTCATCTTGATCAAGTACCCTTGAGTGTCTCCACGAGTGAGCCAATTGGTCTGGTGAGCATGCCAGTGGGGCTGGCTTGTTTCTTGTAGGTCAACATTTTTATCTAACTAAGAACCTAAGCACACTCAGGCATGCTTTCCAACTCGAAAGGTACTTAAATACCACTAAAGTACCAGTAGCTACGGGTGCCATTCAAGGTCCTTCAAGTTGTACGTGTGTCATAGAGCCAGCCAGCATGCCATTTTTGGTTCAACCGACTGAGCGGTATGATTTCAAGGCGTCGAGAACAATTTTCAGCTTTAATAATGATACTTAGAAAGACATACTGAAGGGCAGTTGCGCATCTGGTTTATATACTGTACCAGGGAACCCACCAACTCACGACAGCGCCTACGAAGTTGCCTTTCTTTTCACTTGCAGTAGTATGTCTCTTTATCCTCCACGCGAGCTCGGTCGCCCAGTCCAAATGCTGCAGAACCTTGCCCCCTGCTACTTAATCCAAAGGTTTTGGTAAGAGTGGGATCGATAATGAGGCTGGCGAATTTCCCCAGACCACTTCCCCCAGACTCAATCATTCGGCGCAGCCCAATAGAAATTGCAGCACAGCCAACTGGCAACCAGCATGCAGATCTTTAAGTGTAACCGTAGGTATTCATGTTGAACTTTTGACTACTTACAAGCTGATTGGTATTTTGGTACAGCGCCTCTGTCTTGAATCTGGGTTCGGCGCTAATTTAAACACCTATCGCGTTCGCCAAAAGCCCGCCAGAATTGCGTATAAGTTGATCGATTCATCCAAATTTCACTCTATACTTACTGGTAACAGGCCCGTTGGATTTCGTTGCTACAACTCGCAGATTTTTGGGCAGCTTGGAATTTAAGTATGCCAGTTAGAAAGTGGGTTCTCTGGCCGAATACCATTCTGGAACGTAGTTGCTTCTACGGCGCGAACGATGCTTGCGCCGGTTAGACAAAACACCCTGAATGAAGAATGACAGGACCCGGGGGGGTAGTTACGCGCGTGGACTGGATCTAGATAGAGATACATGTACTCTGCATTTTATTGGGTATCAAAATGCTATCCATATGTTTCTTCTCCCCCTCGTTTCTTAAGTGAAACAATGCTCTCAGAGGGCGCAGACTTCGTCTGGGCCGAGCAATCGGCAGCTGTGAAGACCATGAATTAGAGCTCCGTTTATGATGCGACGAAGATATAGTCATACATTCCGCCGTCACTGGTGATTGGGCCACAGCAAGTCCAGCCTGTAGGGCCTGCCACAAACGGTCAAAATCAAACTTGAGTAGGATGCTAGGTCAGACTCACAGGTATCCTATTGTGGATCACGGTAATTTTGTATACTGAGCTATGCTCAGGAAGAAGGGCTAAAGACTTACGACTCCATTTGCGCCTGATAAATAAGAATATAAACGTCAATATAGTTTTAGGTATACAAGAGAGGATCAACATACAGCGTGGAACAGTGGTAGAACTCTGAGGACTGGGAACAGCAGAGACTTGTGCTGCGAGAAGAGCCAAAGATGTGAAGACGAGCGACTTAATACCGAACATTGTGAGGGAGAGATGTTTCTGATGAGACCCCTCCATAACCTCCCAGCTTTTATAGTCGCGACGACGAGAAGAATCGTATCCCACTTATATCCCCGAATGTTCATACCCGATGATCCGTCGGACCTAAAGGTTATCGGGTGGATCAAGTAATCGTGGGGAGGCACTTAGACCGCTGGATTGACGCAGAAGTGTCCACATGCAGCACCTGCGGTTGAACCGTAGCGTCGCATAAGCAGTGAAAAGCTTGGAACTTGGCATTAGAATGCTCGTGTGGTCCAATGTCCTAGACTATTGCATTCTTCAAGCTCCTAAGCGGATAGATCTCGACTTCTATATGAGACTTGGATGTGGAGGCCGGGTGACCCTAACTTTAAGCAGTTCCCATGCCACTATTCAGCCAAGATATCTGATAAAACTGGTAAGAATCGCTTGTTTGGAACTTTGAT
Organism: Flammula alnicola; assembly: GCA_015499995.1. Taxonomy (NCBI): domain Eukaryota; kingdom Fungi; phylum Basidiomycota; class Agaricomycetes; order Agaricales; family Strophariaceae; genus Flammula; species Flammula alnicola. Next base: position 231,580 of record JADNRV010000061.1, read on the forward strand.
GAGAAAACTTGGAGCGCACCTTGTTCAAGAATAAGCTATGTAGAGCACCTGAAGCAAGCCCTTTGACTTACTAGCCGCGTAGGCCAGGAGATTCTTGGGAGATTCTAATTGGCAGTGATTCATGGAAAAGATGATAGAGGGTTACGTAAGGCAACATTGGTCGAACACCATCACGTGACCATCGCGTCGGATTCAACACCGCCAATTTCAACATCGAAGGGAAATCCCAACCTTGAACATCGACGACGACGACAAGATAAACATCACCTGATGTCAAGACTACCTCGTCTGCGGAGCTCGTCTCCGGATAGGGTTCACTTGGGTAGCGACGCAGGCCCATCCTTGCCCTCGAGAGTGCCCGCCAACAGCCTCAAACGAAAAGCGATTATGGAAGAGGATGAAGAAGCTTTGGACCAGCCCAGGAAGCTACCAGCTGTGGGAGCTAGTCGACCCAATAGACCCCTTCAGCCATCTCGTACAGCTACCAACTTGAGCTCATCCCGCGGTGCAGCCATGCCGAAGCCACTTACGAGACCTCGAGCACCAACCTTGACCAAATCTGCCAGGGGGACGAGTGCTCCACCTGTGACCTTAAAGCCACCCTCGAAGCCCTCTACTGCTTCCCGAACGACAGCCGGGAGAGTCGCATCCGGTTCTGGTCCGGTGAGGCCGACAGCCAGTGGTCGGAGCTCGGACGACAAACGATTCAACGAACTCCAAACTCAACTTACATCCATCGAAGCTGCCCGAGCAGCCGATGCCGCACGCCTTGCCTCAGATATGGAGGCTGAACGGAATAAGGTCGCCGAACTTCAGGCCAACCACCTTGCCCTCTCAAGAGAGCTTGCAACCGCGAAATCACAGGAACTCAACCAGCGCCGTGAGCTCGTCCATGCCTCGGACGAGATTGAAAACCTCAAGAAGAGGCATAACAGAGAGATCATGGATCTCGAGATGGACGTCAAGAAACGGGATCGCGAAATTCGCGAGGTCAGCGAAGACCTACGGGTTTGTAGGAGTGACCTCGAGAGAGAAAGGCAAACCGTCTCGGCTCTGAAGAATACTATCTCACATCAATCCACCACCCACCTTTCCCTTACGACACAAAACCATGCCCTCGAAGCCCAGTCTGTGGCACTACAGTCCCAAATCGACGTTTATGCACGGACTGTGTCCGATCTCACCCTCCAACTGGAGTCGGCTCAGAAGCAGGTGGAGGACTCGAAGAAGGAAGCCATGGAGAGCGAGCTCGTGCGGCGAAAACTCCATAACATGGTCCAAGAGCTGAAGGGAAACATCCGAGTGTTCTGTCGTGTTCGCCCGGTTTTGCCATCCGACCTCGTCACCTATTCGGCCTCTCTATCGTCGTCAGGATCATCGTCAAGTGGCTCTGAAGGCGGTAGTGTCGATTTCAAGAAGGCCGGGGAAGAACTCCAGGCAAATATGATATATCCTGATACTCGCGACCACAAAGAAATCGTGGTTGCTTCTTCATCGTCAAGTGCCACCGGACAAGAGAGAAAGGAAGTCTACAACTTCGAATTCGATCGCGTAAGCTGCTTGCTTTACACCTCGACTCTTTATTTATGCTCATTTCTGGATATAGGTCTTTGAACCGGAATGCAGTCAAGCCGAGGTATTTGAAGAAATATCACAACTCGCCCAGAGCTGTACAGACGGTTATAACGTATGTATTTTTGCTTATGGACAAACGGGCTCTGGAAAGTCGTTCACGATGGAAGGTGGCGCTGTACGTACATCTCTTTCCTTTGAGCTGTTCAATGCTGACGGGAGTTCTCCCCAAAGTCGGATGTCTCTGCGGGCATGATACCCCGAGCTGTAGAACAGGTGTTCCGCGTTGCTGCTGAGATGAAGAGCAAAGGCTGGGAATATAAGATGGAAGGGCAATTCCTTGAAATTGTACGTCTAATTACCATCACAATTTGCCTGATCATGCCTCTAATTGCGTTTCACAGTACAACGAAACCATCAACGACCTTCTCGGCAAAGGCGAGTTCGACAAGAAGAAACACGAAATCAAACACGATCCCAAAACTGGAAGCACACGGGTCACGGACGTCGAAATCGTTAAGCTCACATCGCCCTCCCAAGTGCGCTCCCTTCTCGCCATCGCCCAGTCTCGCCGAAGTGTGGCAGCCACTATGATGAACGAGCGCTCATCTCGCTCCCATTCCGTCTTCACCTTGCGCATCAGTGGTGTCAATGTTGGCATAGAGGGCTGTGCGGGTACGGGCGAGAGGTGCGAAGGCAGCCTGAATCTCGTCGACCTCGCGGGGAGTGAGAGGCTTAATGTCAGCTTCGCGAACGGAGCGGACAAGGAGAGGGTTAAGGAGACCCAGAGTATCAACAAGAGCTTAAGTGCTCTGGGCGATGTGATCGCTGCGCTCGGAGAGAAAGGGGAAAAGGGAGGTGACAAACATATTCCGTACCGAAACTCGAAAGTGAGTTGCTAGTTCCCTTTTTTTTCCGTTGAAGCTGGTCTCTCATGATCATTGCTAGCTTACATATCTGTTACAAAACTCGCTCAGCGGTAATTCGAAGACCCTGGTAAGTCGTCATTGGATTTCATGTTGGTATTTACTGACAGGTGTCCGTCTTAGATGGTCCTCAACCTATCACCACTCGCCGCTCATCTGCAGGAATCTCTGACATCCCTGAGGTTTGCCACGAAGGTATGACTACAATATATTTCTATAAACCTTTTGCTGACTTGGGCTTAGGTCAACAATACGACGATTGGTACCGCGAAGAAGCAGACTCGGACCTCATGATATATGAATATAATTCATCGGGGTTGGAAATCACTCGCATGTACTCTTTAGCTGAACTCTTTCTCGAACCACACCGCGCTTACTTCTTGCGAGACCTTACATTTTTTTATGTTTTACGTTTTTATTTGAATGCGATGAATTTACCCATGCCACTATCGAGGGATCTGCACTGTTGATCCCACTGACTTGAATTAATCCAGAACTGAAACCAACCAACACCTTGGGTCAGAAAGTCCATTGTACGTGATGGAGATGCGGCAGTTTAAGCAGCGGTGAAGGTGAGAATTTGTTGCTTCTTGTTGGTACCAAATGCGCTCATTTCTATTTATAGCATCGTACCCAATCCATGTTTACTGCCATCATTGTTCTTCGTGACATGGACAGAACGGGAGAGAACGAGCCTACTGTTGAAGCGAAATTGAAATTCGGAAACGCGTTGACAGGGATCGACGTGCCCGTTGTCAATTGTCTGAGTATGGAGTGGGGCCTTTCCAGGTCAATTCAAAGGTACATTACACATAGATTCCGAACTTGTGCATAAGTATCAGATGTAGCATCGCCAGACCCCAGATTCCAGCCCAAGCTCTCTGAATCGTCTACCTCAGCCTACCACAGATGAAGTTCTCTATCATCACCGTTTCTGCCTCCCTTGCATTCTGCTCCCAGGCCTTTGCGATGCCGAGCCCGCAGTCTGACCCCGCGACGAAGATCTGTATGTGAATTTGATTTTGTCCTGAAAGAGGCTACGATGCTGAAGATTTATATACAGGCACAGTCGATGGGGTACATCTCTAAACTATTTTTATATCATAAAGGGCTGATGGAATTAACTGACGAATCTCTCGTTGCCTTCAGCTTATACCATGTGAGTGAATCATTTGGCTCTTCAAGGCTGGGCGAGTATTGACGCATGCCATGAATAGGCCCCCCCAGGAATCACTGCTGCCCAAAATACACGACTGGTGATATCGGATAGTAAGCGTTCCCTTTTTTTTGGCCATTTGAAAGCTTTGATATTGACAACAACAAAGTTGCTTGTTCCTGGGAGCGATGTGCATTGCCCCTACCCCAATTTGAGTCAAGCCTGAGGAACGCAAGTCTATTCATTGAATGGCAAAGATAATAGTCTCTGATTCGTGTAGAAGATACGTATATGTCTGTTGTAAAGCTCAAACGCCTGCTTTACTTCTGTTCATTATGTTGTATCAAGCTCGATCGACTCAATTTAATTCTTCCAATTATAGAATGGTCATTATTCTTTATTATTCTCCACGACAATAAGAAAATCAAGTCCAATTGAAGGGAGAATGTCTGGGTAAATTAAATTGCAGTTCGATGGTCCTAGCCTCAAACGTTCGTTGGGTTGCCGTATTTATACGCCGGGGAACAAAATGCATAAATATCGCGAAGCGAGGATCGCTAGAGCCCAGATTTTAATTGGTCTACTCCCGCTCATCATGAAGTTTTCTATCATCGCTTTTACTGCCTCTCTCGTGTTCTCGCAGACCTTGGCGTCAGCGCCCGTGCCGCCTGTGCCAACGAATCGCTGTACGCGACCTTTATTTTACTCTGAAGTTAGTTAAAATGCTACTGATAAATGTTCTACAGGCACTGTCGACTCTAGCGTAAGTCTATAGAGATCCCATGCCACATGCTTCATTGAATTAAGACAAACTTATATCTCGTTTGCATTCAGGCTTTGCCGTGTAAGAATATCATTTCACTCTTTAGGAAGTTAGAGGCCATCACTGACCAGTGTCACCGACAGGCCCCGTTGGTTATCACTGCTGTCCACCAGTACCACAGCCGACTCCTGTCGTAGGAGCTCTCGGATTGTAAGTCGTTTTCCGCCATCGCAATTTAGCCTTGACATTGAAAGGAAAAAAGTTGCTTGTTTAACGGCGCCGGCTGCCCCATCCCTCTGAATCCCTGAGTTGCACCAGAGGACGGAAGTGCCGTACTGGATGATGTGAAGGATCGCCTTTAACTTGTCGGTTGAATAAATGCGCATGTCAGTATGTAATTCCCAAAGCCGTCGTCGAGCTGGTTTGACCAGTTCAGCCTGTGTGTCAAATTTCTGAGTCGGACATCTCCTCGACTCTTCCTCTGTCGGACCAATCTCGATGAATCAAATCAGGTCATAAGACAAGTTCCTAAAGCATCTACTATATACCACGTTCCCTGCCATTCTTCAAGTTCGCAACAACGGATGAAATGGCTCCACTTAATTAAAGGGAAACTGAGATTTGGGAAAATACCAATTGACATTTCGCTGAGTATCGAGTGGGGCCTGCCAGGTTCGTCCACTGGTCGTTATTTATAGATCCCGACCAAGTGCATAAATATCGGATGAAATCCCTTCAGACTGCAGAAACGGTCGCTGAAGCTTCTAATATCATTCGCTATAACTCTCATAGCCATGAATTTCTCTATCGCTCCCTTTGCTGCCTCTCTTGCGTTCATCTCGCAGGCCTTTGCGACACCCAATCCTCAGTCACAACCTCCGACTTCTCATCGTACGAGAAGCTGATTTTGCTCCTAAGGAGAGTATGAGTCTGATATATTGTATATACTCTAGAAGAATCTCCATCGATTTTGATCAAACCTCGGGCCATGTCTACACTCGTTGAGATAATCCAAACCTTGAGATCCAAAGATATGCAGGTAACCTTCTAGGCATAGTTAAGACGTTATTCAAGTAAGCAACATTTAGATAAACCAAACGGGGGGATGAACTAGATTTACTCGTTTAAACTAAACGAGGGTCGATATTTTAAACAAGTCAATATTTTAAACAAGTCAATATTTTAAACAAGTCGATATTTTAAACGAGCAAGATAATCAGAGAGGACGATCAAGTGACTATGAATGGGAAGGGAAAAGAATATTTAAAATAAACAAGATAATCGGAGAGGATGATTGAGTGAGTATGGACGGGAGGGGAAGCATACATCATAAATGAAAGTGACCGTTTAAATTAAATGATATGAATAGACTAAACTGACCTAAAGATTAAGGATCTAGCCTAAGATCGGTTTGCCATTGAGGTCGACGTAGAAAGGCTGGCCCTTCTTGTCCAACATAGGTTCACCGGCTTCATCGACATAGATGGGGTTTCCGAGTTCATTGATAGGTTTACCATCCTTGTCCTCATAGTACCACCATGACTTCTTGTTCTTGCTCTTCTTCCTGCTTCGTCCTATTTCCTGGGTTTTGGTGTCTGGTGCCTTGCGCTTGAGACCATTCCGCACGCGAGTTGTTCGAGATGATACGCTCGGAGCGGGGTGGACTTCTTCTTGTGTAAGTGATGGGTCGGAGGCGGACAGAACGGAATGGGAAGGATCATTAGGAGCCGGAGCAGCTGCCATTTGTGGCTGAGACACAGGAAGAGAAGCAACACCAACGGACGTTGAAGCAGAGCTGGAAGGAGGAGCAGGAGAAGTGATCGCCGCACTTTCAGGATCACCGATGACCACATGACCCACCTCGGCATCAGCAGCAAGCACCGCAATGTCTTTAGCGTTCGTATGACGTCCTCGCTTCTGCCTACCTCCGGTAGAAGTCGTAACAGATGAGTAAACGGTTGCCGCAGGATGGCCTCTGCTCGATCACTGATCTGGCCCATGATCCGGATCAGTAGACCTTCCCGCAGTTGTGCGATCCTGGGATGAGGAGTGACAATCTGAGTCGGGGTTGACAGAGACCACTTCGACTTCCGGTGCATTGTGCAAGGGTTCAAATGTGAGAGGGGAGTTGGAGCGCGAGGTGAGACCAGTGGGCGGAGGATTGGGAGAAGTGGGAAATTGATCTTTGCGATGAAATTGGAACGGATGGGTGTCGATGGTGCTCCTGAAGTAATCGTATAGCGCATATGTCGTAAGTGGGCTCATTTGCATGAATTCGAGCGGTTTCAATGGCACAGGAAGCGAATGTACTGATATATCAAAGTACTTGTTAGGATTGTGGGTGATATCATCCCATGGGATAGGAGGAATGGCCAAAATATCGCTGTAACCATAGGAAAGCTCTAAAGTATGATATTGTTAGATCCTGACAGGCGTTTAAAAGAGTCGAGTTGGATTTATACATACCCCATAAAGTCAGTAAGTACTCCCAGACCAAGATGGCGACTTGAGCAGGGCTTGCTTCCATGACATTGACAAGAGGAAGTAGGGGGATACCGTCCTCACTGAGTGAAAATTTGTAGGTCAAAGGTTTCGGCTTCCCTGAATAAAAGTCAGAATATCGAATGAATGAGATAGTATTGAGTAAGAGCTTACGAGGTAGAACAGCATCCGCATGCAAAATCCAAGCATCAGCTTGCGTTCTGTGATCCGCTGGCTTCACGAGAATATCTGCATCCTGATATGCATCGTAGCCTGTCCAAAGGGAACCTCCCTTGACCAAGTCGGTGCTGGGGTCGCGAAAAGCCCAAGAAAATGACATGACTGTCGATCCGAGCCTCTTACGATTGCACAAATTTTGCAATGCGATCGACATCAAGTCTGCGAAGACTGCTTGATTCCTGCATGCCCAGAATCCCAGTTAATTAAATCATCAGAATGAATGATGAAAGCTACTCACGCCTCAACATTGTCTGCCAGGTCCGCAATCTTGGATTCCCACTGCACATGGTCTGCCTTGTCCCACAGTATCTTCAGTGCCTTGTTGCGCAATGCCCCGCCAAACAAGTCTGGATTCTCAGCATGAATACGGTCCATCTCGGCCTTGAGATCGTCTTCATTTTCACTGGCGAACATCTTGCGGGCCGAGAGGTCTCCGAGAAACGTAACAATTCCGCGACGTAGAGTATCGTCTGCAGCTTTGCTGACACGGACGTTCGAAGCGGGAGTAGAAGTAGAGGGTGAGGATGCAGATGGAGTAGATGTGGCATGTCGTCGAAGGTTGTTGTTGAAGTGGTTAATATAAACACGGCTAATGGCCTGTGTATGTTTCTGTAAGCACAAAGCCGAAACAATAAATAGCGAAATCAAACTCACATCCTCCCAGTCCTTTATTTCGACCTCAGGTCTGGAGTTGAAGAGCTCCTTGAATTGGTCATCTTCCATGAATTTCTTTGCTGTAGTCTCTCTCCATCGAGTAAGTTCCTTTGATCGACCCTTAAAATCAGGGTTATGTTTACGAATATAGGCCTCATATTCAGGAAACAGAGCTTCGAGGAGAGCTCTTTGTGCCGCTGGAAATTTGGTGGAGGGTTTGTTGGTGTTGGACATGTGGAAAATTGGTACGAGAGGGCTTGAACTGTGAGGGTTTCAAATGCCACAGAGACAAAGTGTGCACACCGGAGTTCAGTGGAGAGTAGGAGGAGGGAGAGGTACGCTTCAAGCGTGTCAGAGTGCGAAGCAGTATATGTACGAAACCTACGTGTTGTCTCTGTGGCACTGGGCCATGGTCAGTGGCCCATGGATAATGGGAGATGCGCATTGCACACAGAGTCTCCAAAAATGGATCATGGCCTTCCGCTTTTGACAAAGCGGAGGTGTGGTTGAAAAGCGCATCAAGCCCAGCGCATTTCGCACGCCCGCTTCAAGCTGTCCAAAATGCTGACTCATTGTTCAAATTTTGGCGTACTCGATATGAATGCGCACGGAAAGCACTCCAGTCAACCAAGGGGGGGCTTTATGTCCATGATTTCGTTTGCGCACGGAAGCGGAAAGTGGGAAAGCCGCAAGCATTGCCTCGCAAATGCACTGCAAGGTGTCAATTGACACTGCAGTGAACATTTTCGAGGGTTATCTGCAAAGGAGAGCGCTGAAGGTGGCGGTGGTATTATAGTAATGGACGTTGCAATAGTATATGGAGGAGAGGGTAGAGAGAGGTTGACGACGTCATGGAGGGAGGTATGGATAGAGACGTAGAGGCAATCATATTCTTCGTAGTGGTGCTGTTTACGATTGGCGCCGTAGTTGCAGTCGTCAACGTCATTGTGTCTGGGTTTTCTTCCCTTCCTTGCCAAGACAACATCATAACTGCTCAAGAAAGCGGCGTCGGTGGTTACAGGGTGTCTTTGATGGTCGCTGACTGTGCGCATGCGAAACCTTCGAGTTTTTCATGTCACATTTGTCGGCCGACTTCGCTTGGTGAGGACTTCGCTTGGTGAGGAGTTGAAACAGGCTGGAAAATACAATGGAGGTCGAGTTCTGGATCAGCTCTGGATTGAAAGCTGGCCATTGGCTAATAACGAAAATGAAAACTATGTCATGTTAAGCTCGGCAAGCCCAGACGGCGTGTTAGGGGCGCACCTGGTGGCCACCCTCTGAAAGGGACTGTCTTTTGATACTTCTGCCTCATCGCAAGCCCTCCAGACTTGTGAAAAGACCACATCCCTCTTTGGAGGGGACCAGCGAGCAGCATCGGTGGTGGCGGTTGCTCGCCACGTAGAGATGTTGATTGACTGTAAAAAGTTGAGAAAAGTGGCACTCAATCATTGTAGATATATCGAATGAAATCTTACTTACCTTTATGTAAGTTGCATTTTTTGGGCTGCAGAGCGCGACGACATACAGTTGGTGGAAAGAGACTTAGAGAGATAATCGGTGCCTGCAACGCAATTGCCACAAGGTCACGTGTGGCAAAAGCGTTGCAGGAACACTTACATCATCACCGGCAAATTCATGACCCAAATTGGGAAGGGTGCCCAAGGTATCTACACTTTTTATAATTTTATTGGGCGGAGAAATAGTTTAGGAGCAAGCCTATGTAATTTTTTCAGCAGATCGGTGAATGAAAATAGTGTAATTATAGTTATACCTGGGCAAACCCGTACAAGCTGCATACTTTGGGCAGAGATCAAATTGAACACAGCCACTGATCGATGATCTTTAGTTTCTCAAGCTGATCTTCGCTCTCGACCACAATCCCCGTCCATCATCTGGCCTTCAAGCCGGAGAAACAAGACAAAAAGGTTATTTACTATGCGCACTACAGCCTTTGGTACTTGTATGCTCTTGAAATTTACATATAAAAATAACATCTATCACATATTCCTCTTACAATGGTACATTTGCGCAATGTGTTTGCAGCCCACCACAACACCGGTGTCGAAGAACTTGGTCTTCTTAGCCCTCCTCATTGCCCAGTAGGATCTACTCAAAATGCAAAGGTGAATACTAAGTTTGAAGAAACCTGCTGATCTGTCACGCACTCTGCCTGGGAGTGGTTCCAACAATTAGCAACTGAGCGCGAAAGCTCTTGTAGATTGTGCCTCTCATAAATATCGAAACTAGAAATTGAAATTGAGTTCAAGACAAATGAGTTCAAATTGAATATAAGTCTCACATGGGTGCGGTATATTTAACAAGGGCGAGGCCTGCACAAATTCTGAGCATGACCGCACATTCAAATAGTATATTGGAGAGGGACTTACAAGAAGCTGACGTTTCAAGGCTGTTCATGATGTTGGTTGTCTTGCCCCATTATTTGTATGCTGTGGTTTATATGGGAATCGATAATAATAATAGATGGGCGTCAATTGTCTTGATTGCGCTCAACTCTGATCCGGTGATCATAATTGACGGGATAATAGTTAATTGTTAATCAACTTCACGGAAGAAGTTCTTGTGCGTATTCTGTTGCTACCTCTGAGTCCCTGTCGCAGGCGCATGCATTGCAATGAATTATCCTATTATTCCTCGGCTGTCTTGAGAAGTCCAAAAAGTGAGAAAACAACCCATAAATCACATTGCGTCACAATGTGCGTACAACAACGTTCTATTATCTCTATTCTCCTCTTGGTATCTACCCAGTGTCGGACCTTTCAGATATGTGGAGTATAAGAGTTCAGTGTTTCTACCTTCACTCCGCCGCACTTTTAGTTACCCTGCAACCACCATGACTCCCTCGACACCATCATACTCTCGTACTTTGAGATGTGAACGATTATCTCCGTATCCATCTACGCCAACCAGCCGCACTGTTGTCCGCAAGCAACAACAATATTTTATTGGCCCTTTATCGAATGCTGATCCGGAGCTGAAAGGATTAGCAAGGACTCCAGCCACTAAAGTCAACGACAAGCGTATTGAACGAGCATTGCATATTTTCGCCCCTCCAGAGCCGCAGAAACAGGAATCACATTGTCAACACCGACGCCGTGATGCCATTGTGTTTATGTGCGTAGGTAATGGCGACCCACTCAACGCAGGACGTTGGATCCAAAAGGTATGCTTTTACCCAAATATTTTACTTTTGTTCTGAGTATCAATCGATTCAGTGCAACTTGTGTGATTCACGCAGGGTTGCTGTTTATTGGATTTCTGAACCGCTTGATCCAAGTTTTATTACGGACAATAGAGAGCTTCAATTGTGGTTCAAAATTCGCCAAGAGATTGACAGTCTCAAGGGCACCGGCCGTACACCAACACTTCCTACCCCTCCTTCCACTGCACAAGGATCAAATACACCGACCATGCAGCCTCGGCCATTTCCTAATATTCCTCCACTGGATTCGTCTCTCAGTCCTCCTTCTAGCCCCACACCTGCTGCACCACAGGCATCAACGTCTCGCATTCAGGAACAACGCCGCATTGCTCAATCCTCGGACTTGGAGCGCGGTGGTCCAAAACTTAACCGAGACCTTGGCATGTTACTTATGTTCTGGAAAGAGGTGTGTTTAACTGCCCTCTAAGTTTATTAAACAATGTTGATCCTGATTTTGGATTTAGGACTTTGTGCCCCCTTTAAACGAGACCATTTACCCTCGCTTTGACTCTCGGGTTCGACTTTCGGATTTTAAGATAGAACTTGGCTTGGTAGGTCTTGAACAGACTGACCAACTCGAGGTCTTTCATCCTGGAGATGGTGAATGGAAAGGTGCTAGGTGGGATACACCGCACTTGGTTGATTTGCGTGGGCAAGTTTTGCTTGCACGATTTCCTCATGTAGAGTATTTAGAGGGCTTCGATGCATTTCTTCCTTGGATATTTCCTCACACCTCCAAAGGAAAAGGAAAAGCACGAGCAGCTTAAGTACTAGTGTGATATGAGAATGTACAATAAGAACATTTTGCGAAAGTACTGAATGTCATTCTAATCCTTGAGGATCCAGGCTCAGATTTTTATGTCAGCAGGTAAACCCGCGGGTACCTGTATTTTTCTCATTTTTATTTCTTTTTTTGTGGCATGTTTAGGGCATATTCGAGACGTCGAAAGTGAATTTGGGACGAGTTGGAGTCTCGCCGGTCCGAGTTCTGTCACTTCGGCAAACCCCGAAGTCGTGATCAACGACGATGGCGTCGTTGATCTTGATCACCACTATGTTCCTCCTCTCTTCCGCACCTCTTCCACCCTCGAAGGACTCCCAAAAAAAGTCCGGTAAGATTTTAACAATTCATGTATTTTGTTTACTGACCGTTTTTAGTTCTACCTAGTTGATGTAAGACCAAATCGCAACAGGCCGCCACGTCGCGAGCCCCTGCCCTCTTTCGAGGGATGTGGCGCCGACCTTCGATCGATTTAGGAGGATTCAAGGGGAGGCGGACGACAAGGGGAGACTCTGGAGGAGGGAGACCCACCTAGTGCGTCGAAAACGAGCAGCAACAGGTGCTGCTCGTTTCGCAAATCCCCTCTACCACCACCACCACCCTGATCCACACAAATGACAGGCCACGCTCCTCCTCGATATCAGCGCTCGTTTTGGCCAACAACAACCAACGCCGCCCGTGCTGATTCGTTTCGGCCGCCAACACCCCACACCACCCGTGCCATCAAATCTCCCATATGCACGGCCTGCACCGTTCAACCACCACACCACCACCACACCGCTTGTGGCCCGGATGTCGACCTGCGCCCCTGCTGCCGCCCTCGTCTCCATCCTGCCTGATTCAAGCAGCGCACGCATGACGACAACAACCGAGGCAGCATGCTGGCTGCGCCTGGCACGTACACTATGCATCTGGCATATACACCGCTCACGCACATCCTGCCATCACCCACCGTCGACGTCAGCCACCAACGACCCACGCCGCCCCGCGCCGCTAAACCACCACCACCAGCTCCTCACCGAAATATGCAGTATCACTGCTGGTCATTTCGCGAATCTCGCTCTCTGCTACCATTGCTCTTAGCCACCCAAACCGCAACTTGCCAATCGAGGAGCCCGCAGACGACGACGACGACGACGAACACCATCAGCGCAATCCGACGCCGCTGCCATCGCCATCCTTGCATGACAGCTGTCTGCCACAACCGCCCAATCGAGGAGTCCGCATACCACGACCACGATGATCCAGGCAGCGCCCTCACGTGTGTTCCACTTTGCCGCCTGACATCACCTCTCGACTGACGACGGAGACCGTGGGACTGGGTGAGATGGAAATTTTACTGCTTCGTTATTCCTTCGTCTGTCTTTTGTATCTATTAATTCAATTTGCCTTTTCTTTCTCGTGCTCGTAAGACTGTACATAATGGCTTCAGTTAGAACCGGGAGCAGTAGTTTGGGTGGTAGTTGCGGTCCGACCATGCCGAGGCCCGACGTTGAGTTTTGCCACAAAGTCACGTGTGGCAAAACTCGATGTCGGGCCTCGGCATGACATCCGGCTTGTCAATGTTTCACAACAACGACTATCGCGCTCCTCCCCCTCGTACAACATGGTCGACAGCGAGCTGGCTTAAAGATAGGTAAGGGGTGCGCACTTTCATGCACCACCGATTTACTCACCTTGGTATCTGTTATTCTCAGCTCAAAATCCTTGACGACGACATTGCTCTGCCGCAATGTGATTCCGTGGACGTGTGCACCTACCATGTGCACTGATGGTAATCGGACGTGGTGTTGGAGGTGGGAGGTGCAGTGGGATGGATTGGAGGTGTCAGATACATATGGTAGACCCTTGCAGAAGGCTGTCCAAGTGGTACGTGGGGAAACAAGTCCCAGGAAGTTTGCTTGTCGCTAACGAATGCATGAAACAGGCCAACATCCGCTTTGACGCATCCTCAGAAACAACGGGCAAAATCTGGCCTCCTTTTTGACATGGAAAGGCCCTGCGCAATCGCCGATCGCCGAACTCCCAAGCGCAGGTATAAAGTTGCCCTCGAGCAATGCAGAGTTGCCCAAGTATCTACCCCATTTCGCCTTTATCTCGACTAACGACCAGATTTTCAGGCTTCTCTTCCATTCTCAGCATACAATGCCACCCTATTTTGGTCCTTTGTCTGCTGAACGCCCCGAGCTCACAGGTCTTTCCAAGGCGGCGGCCCTCATTACAATCCGTGGGCAGATTCGCCATGCCATCCGTCAAATTGCTCCACCTATGCCAAAGTTCCACCCTCCACACAATCACAATCACGACGAGACAGGACCGTGGCTCTGGCTAGGCACTGCTGGCCAACTAGGTAATGCTGGAAGGTGGTACCAAGAAGTAAGTCGTTAAACATTTATGTTGTTTTGTATCCATAATGACCATCACTCTTCAGTGTAAGACTTGCGATGACCCCGTCGTCCTTCAGTTCATTACAGACCCCTTGGACTTGTGTCTCCTTACCGGAAAGTCTACGCTGGCCAGACTTTTTGACATCTACCATGAGATTCAGCAGTATCCGGATAACAAACAGGCTCGACATGGAATCAAGCGCAAGCGCGATGATTTCGCTCCATCCTCGGCTGCTACTCGCGTTGTTAAGCGCAGGCGCGGTGTTCCTCCTGCCTCTTCCTCTTTGTCTATGAGGACTCAACCGGCCCCTTTTCCTTTCCCCTCCCCATTGCGAGAATCATTTGATTGACCGCACAACAAGTAGAAAAATAGCTACCTATCATTTTGCCTATTTACGACAATCTATTATCTTTGAATTCTTTTTGTTATCAATCCTCTGATTGAACTCCGGAATCTCCTGCAACGATCATCGGTAAGTCTTGTTCCATGTGCATGCTTAATGGTGTGGTGCCCCCGCTTGACTGATCGGTGGGGCCATTTTAGTTACCGTAAAATTGGGCCACAGAAGTCAAGCGACAATTAGATTTCACCGCACCTTTTTTGTTTGTGACGAGGCGACAGGAACAACAAAACTGAAACAGGTGAACTGGCCTATTGTTCTTGTTTACCTTCAAGACGGTAATCCACCATTGAGTCTGACTTTTTACGCTCTCACTTTTCCAGCCACACCCCTCTGTTCCCAGCGATGGCACCGCAGTCATTCAAAGGCTTCAAGGCCGCTCTCGAGAAGCACTCCAATCGTGATCAAGTTGTAGAGCGAGATCAGGTGGCACGCACAGCTGAGCAGACAATAATGTCTGGCCCAGAAACTATCAAGACGACTTTGACCTTGCCACAACTTCCTCAGCCCCTTCGCATTCAAGAAACTCCTGTCAACGTAGCACCATCGAGTGATACTACAGATGCGATCAATGATGAGCCTCTTCCAAAATCCAAGACCCAGGTGCGTAGAGAAATAATATGATCATGCATGCCACTACTCACTGTGCCATTTCTAGACATCGGAAACGCTTGAAGAGTTTCAAGAAAAACTTCCTACACTCCTGCAGCATATCCTTGATCACGAAGCATCCCCGAACGTAGGGCAACCATGTGCATGCCAAGTTCCCAATGCGAATAGAACTACTCGATGCTATGATTGTCAATTCTACGAAATCTCTTGCTCCGATTGCTTCATCAGATCGCATGCTAATCTACCGACCCATTGGGCTGAGGTCTGGGACTCTGACCGAGGGTTTTTCGTCCGACATGACATTGCGACGTTAAAACCTGACATTTCATCGATAAATTTAGGACATGCTGGCCTTCCCTGTCTCAGTAGATATGCCACCAATCTTGTATTTCATGTTATCGATACCAATGGGATCCATACCACAAAGATTCGGTTTTGCATATGCAAAGGAAATCCAAATCGTGTTGACCAACTCATGCGTGCTAGGCTATTCCCTGCCACCATCAATCAGCCGACCACCGCTTTCAGCTTTCAGGTCCTTCACCAATTTCACATCCATCACCTTGAATCCAAGGAATCAGCGTACGATTTCATCGGATCTCTTCGTCGCCTTACGGATAATGCATTTCCCCAGCACATTGCAGTACGTTGTTACCTTTTTCTTCAACGCACTTGCTGAATGTCCTCCAGGATCCTTCTTCTCAATTCAGGATGGTAATGCGTATCTGGCGTCTTTTGACAGCAATGAAACGCTCAGGTCAAGCTCATGGGATCGATTCATACCTGACGCATCGGCGTGAAGGCAACCTTATTGTACATTGCCCAGCTTGTCCTGATCCACACATCAACATGGAACCTGGATGGGAGAGAACTCCAGACGATCTTGGGTCCGCTCTTTTCTCTCCTTCTTACTTTTGACTTTGGACCAACTCCCTGTCTATTAGCCACCTCCAACAAACACAGCTAACTGCTGACGGAAACCACCATTCCAACAAGTATCGGAAGAACACGGATCCCGACGATATCTCGCTTTACGAGGGCAAAGCATACTTTCCTAATGATCTCGAGTACCGCGAATATGTCAAGAATTTGCCCAAAAACATTCCTGAGGTATGCGAATGATGTTATCCCATAGTAGTCCCATTAACAATGTTCGATCTTGAAGAAACTTGGCGATTGCGATCACTTAAACGCGCTCAATAAACAGGATCGCAAAAAATTCAAGAATATGGACATAACCGGAATTGTGTGCATTCAATGCAGTCATATTTTCATCAAGTCGACTGTCGATCTACAGCTGGGCGAAAAGTAAGCTGCCAATATTCACGTTTTCAGTACCTTTCATAGCTAACAGTCACCATAGATTCGCTAATACTGACTACGCCATCTCTCACGCTATCCGCAATACCAAGCGCTTAGGTTCCCCACCCTCAGAAATCTACCGTGACTTTATCAAGAAAGCCCCTCGTAAAGGCTCATATGATATCGCATGTGGTTTCAGTGTCAACGCCGCTAGTCGCTTTGAAGAAAAATTTCCCGAAGAACTTGACTTTATTGAAGGAATGACTTGGCTAATTCCTTTGGTTCATGTCCAAAATCACAAGGATAACTGCACTTACCTGTTCTCGTCTGCCTATATCGAAGGAGCAGGTCACTTTCACGGCGAAACGGCTGAGATGCCTTGGGTTGAACTCAATCAATTGGCACCTCAAACACGCCAAATGAACAACGGCCATCGTCAAGATACAATCATCGACCACCATTCGCATTGGAACTGGGCAAAGATGTCTAATATGGGTATGTCTCTTCAGTATCCAACATATTTCTATGCTGAAATCTTTTAAAACAAAGCCGCAACACTTTACAACGAAGTTGAACGTGCAAAGGAGCTCTTTCTGGAGAAACATGCTACTTTCAAGACGCTGTGTGCATTGTATGCTGATAAGGTGACAATGTGGAACCAGATGGATCGTCGGCCTCGAATGGGGGATGACAGGGAAGTTCAGTCTGTGTATCGCCAGAATGAAAAGAAAGGTAGTATTCAAATTACTTTCCTAGTCCGGAGCTAACATCCTTAAAATAACAGTGCCTTCACAATCTCGCATTTATCATTCGCTCTTGGCTGAACTCAAGTCTATGCCAAAACCAACCCTGCAAATTACTGTCCCTTCATTTCTAAATGAAGCTCTTCTTATATCTGCCAACCAGTACGTCACTTACTCTCTGTAATGGATGCTGTGCTAAAGGTTCCAGGCGTGAAATACTTGCAAGAATCAAGGCTAGCAAGACGAAATCGGAACTACCAGCATCCTTGGAAGATTTGCGCGATCGCCTGAGGAACCGCATTGACAACTGGCACAAACTTCAGAAGGATATCATGCCCCAGGTCGGAGACGTCGTTGCTCAGCAAGCTATTTCGGGAAAGTTTGCTGATTCTCCAGAACGGGAGGTTCTATACATCCCGTCTGACTTTTCTGTGGCTCAACGGATCAAGTACGGTCTTATCGAACTAGGAGAGCATGAGCGGCGATTTCATGAAGGTGCTGCGTATGACTCTGTGGTCAAAGTACGGATTCTTCGCAAGTCGGTGGATGCAATGCGCAGGCGGAAGAAGAAACAAGACCGTGGTCAACAGAATAATACCAGGTCCAGTGGCCAAATCCATGACTTGGAGGCAATCCGTGATCTGCACATTGATGACTACTCAGCTGCCCGAAGCGCCATGATTTCACTTGGTCTATCACCAAATGATCCGACGTTCCCGCCTCTCACATTGGATGATACCTTTCGGAAACCAACACATCTGAAACGTGCTGTTGGTGATTCACGGATGACTGATGGCCGCCTCTGGACAATGACCGGCGTTACAGGTGGAACACGACGTGTCGGGTCTTCATCTGCAGCTGGCCCGTCAACGTCAAGAGTGTCTCCATCTCAAGTATTTGGAACTCAAATAATTCAAAAAAAGCGTAGGACTTCTTTCCGATTAGGTAATTTACTCTTCTGACTATTTCACTTATTAGGACGACTATCTCCAGGCACGAAAACTGGGGCAAAGGGCAAGAAACGCCGCATCGACGCCAATACTTCTCGATCCACCCAAGCGGGAAATGAAACCTCCGAACCTCGACCTGGTATGCTAACAAAGCCTATTTCAAATCACCTACTAATAACTTGCTAGATGGCTGGATCTGGCGCTTCAAGCCTGGAAAGAAAATGTCGGATGAAGAGTTACAGGAATGGATGGACGATGGTGAGTCCTTTGAACACCTTATTCATCGCAATACTTAATAAAATCACAGGAGACCGTGTGCAGTGGTTCCGCACAGAGGCAGAGATGCAGCGTTGGCGAGAAGAGTGGGAATTCAAGCAGGCAGACTTCATGCGTACTATTGCTACCTTTCAGCGGATGTCGTCCGTGTGGGGTGAGCTTAGTACCATCAGCAGCACCCCCGGACCTGTCGCTTATGCCAACAAACAATCGGCAATGTATCAGGAGATGGAAAGGCGTGCGAAAGAGCTCTTCTCTAAGGCTGGGTATTCCCATCTTATCGATCTCGACGACAGAAAGATTTTGGCTGATTACATTCGTGAAGAGCGCGCAAAGGAAGAGTATTTAATACCTGAGCTCTCAAACACCGAGGTAAGCACTCACGCCGATACCCAGAAGCCTATGATTGACTTGAAATCTATGATAGCCTAGGACATCTCCAGCCATGTTCTCGGACTCGGATTCGGATGACTACATTACTTCTGATGATGATTAAATAATCTAGGTGTAGCAATCAAAGCTCTTTGTCCGAGCCTTGCCTGAGGGCATTAGTGCCAGTGGATTCAGTAGATATTTTAATCTAGGATATTTAAAATTTTAATCAATCACGTCTACTTCGATTAGAATGATTATTTCGATTAGAGTGATTATTTCTTCGTTTAAACTGCAGTGTTACCAGCCATACCTTTATGTACTTACATACATTCCAATATCACATTTAATCAATATCACGTTTAATCTCGACAGGATAATCTCATCGAGTGTAGACATGGCCGATGATTAATCAAAGTCGATACAGTTACAGACTCTAGGTTGCACTCCCAACTCTGACGTACGTCTATATCTGTTTCTTGAGTCGCTTATGGTATTAAATTTCTTCCGACTTCAGATTTTGCCATGTGAGTACAACATTCGTCACTTATAGGACCACGGCCGCTCACTTTCATAGGCCCCGTTGGCTACCACTGCTGCCCACCAATCCCGCCGGCTAGCACAGTCCTCGGACTGTAAGTCTTTCTTGTTCGTAATTCAAGGGCATGATGCTGAACGCAGTAAAGTTGCTTGTTTAACGGGGCCAACTGCCCTATCCCACCTCCTCAGTAAAACAGGAACACTGACGGTGAAGACCGAATGTGGGGATAGTCTTTATTAATTAATAAGTCAATGGTAGAATAATTTGTAACCCTGAAATTCGTGGTCATTTTAGTTTGACCAGGTTACAGACCACTTCGCACTTGCCATCATGTTTTCGCGCTCATTGACGTTTCACTGATTCATTATCATTGACGTAAGGTGCTGCCGGGCCCGGTTCGGTTCGGTTGTTATTTATAGATCGCAAAAAAGCCCATAAATATCGCGAGTGAGGAGAGCAATCTCGCCAGAAAGGCTTCAACCAAGCTCTCTGGTCCAATACTTGTCGTCATGAAGTTCTCCATCGTTACTCTCGCTGCCTCTCTTGCGTTTTTCTCTCAAACCTTTGCTGTATCGAGCCCTCAAATTGAACCACCAATCTTCCAATGTATGTGTAAAATTTCTTCGAACTAGACTACGATATTCATATAATTCTACAGGCACTGTAGAGTCTAACGTACGTATATCAGTGTTGTGAATGTATGACAGAATTACATCGTGAATATTGGAATCTCTTGTCTTTAGATTTTACCTTGTGAGGACCTAGTTTCGCTCTTTGCCGATGTTGGGACCGTGACCACTGACCAACTACCCAACAGGCCCCCCCGGGTACCATTGCTGTTCCCCCGGTGGACCATTGACGATTCCTCCACGTCATGGATCGTAAGTCTTCCGTCATCATCATTGGGGAGCCTTGATGTTGACAATAGTCAAGTTGCTTGATTAACGGAGCCGACTGCCCCATCTCCCCTGCTCTATAAATCAGGCCAGCAGAGGAACGCAAGGTCTAAATCTATGCGCTGCATACGAAGAATGGTCTTCGAGTCAATAGTGGAATATCGGCATCTATGTATGTCGGTGGGCAAAGCCGAAATGATCATAGTCGTCGTCCGCGTTCAATCACCTTGAGTGACAGAGTAAACCATTCGTTGACCGTACACTGCATATTGCATGAGAACATTCATCCTTCGGCCTTTGATGATTACCATTACGAAGAACTCGATCCACTCTTTCTCCGTAAATGAAGGACTTGTTCGGCCTTTCATCCCGAATACATCCGCCTATCTGCATACCGTGCCGCCACAATTCCGTACTTCATTATTATAATCTACATAGCCGTTTGCTTCAATGCTTGAATCCTATGTGATAATAATTTTACAAGCGCTCACGACCGTGGGCATTTCTAATAATAGATCTCAGAGTCCAAAAACAATAACTTCCGTTCACAGCGGTCATCCATCTTCATGACAGACTGACAGTGACACAGTGTCATTGATGGATGGTAGTCCTAAAAACTCCTACCGAAATAACGAATTGAAACGGGGAAATTTCTGATATAAATCGGCGCCCTGAGCTGGAGCAGTGCCACTGTGCCATTATCATGGCGAATGATCATTATGGAGGCTCGGCAGGCCATGACGGGTCACGCGCGGGTTGTAACCGGTGCTGATGGTGGAAAATTGGAAATACTTAGGTACGCAGAACTCACATATTCGATTTAGGAGGATTAACGTTGGGGGGATCTATGCCCTCTTTCAAGGACATCTCCAGGGGATCTGGATGATGGTACATCGGAGATGCCCGGTGCCTGCTTGTTGGTGGTTTAAAGTTCGACGCAACTATCGTTGCTCGCGAATTACAATAAAATAGAGAAATTTCGATTGACAGAAGTGATTTATGTTTTAGTCCCGTAATTTACAAACGTTCGTCCGTGGTCTCTCTGATTTGATTTCCAAGTGGTGGATTCTACGCCACATTTCTAAATTAGGCCTGCATATCCGTGTTCTAATAATAGACCGGATTCCGCAATCCTAGTCTCCTCGCGTGCAGATTCAATTGACAGAGGGACGTCTCGCTTTTACGGGGCTGTTACAGTGTCAAAACGTGCTACATGTGGATAGTTTATAAACCCAGTGAATGATGTGTAAGTCCTCCATATCCTGTACGGTATTCTCTTCAACTTGCTATACATCATACAATGAAGATTTATAGCATCTCTCTTGCTGCATTTTTTGCGCTGCTATCAACAACCCTGGCAGCACCTGGTCCCCAAGTTTCGGCCCCTATTCGTTGCATGTGGAGCCTGTGCTCGTTCTCAAGCAAGCAATTTTATTTAACATAACCCCGATCAGGTGGCGGCATATTGGTGGTTATCCAATCTCTCACGGACGTCTCATTTCGTTAACGTTAGATGAATCTTTCTTCCTACCGTTGGTAGGAGATAATATGTGAGCTCACTTCGGTTCTGGATAGAACATTAGGCATTCTCACCGCCTGCTGCGCTGTGCCAGGTCCCGATGGATACTTATGCTGCGAGCCCATTTCATCTGCGCTTGGAGGAACGTAGGTACAATTTCTTCTGAGAAAGGGTTGTGCTGATAGCTATTGTGAAGCTACCAGCCTGCAAGTAGACCTTGCCTGGGTTAGGGTAAACGAAGAGGCCCTACATCATTTGTCAATACTGCCAGTCCGTAGCTAAGCAAATTAAAATTTCAACCAACTTCTATGCCAAAAATCGAAAATGTTCGGCATTTGCACTCTATGTGAGTTCTCTTGATCGGTAGCTGCGCTCTTGGTTCATCGTAAATCTGATCACGAGAACTGTAATCTACCAGAAACTCGGTCAACAGGTCATGGGCGCAATACGCACGTCCGCCGACATTCATACGTTACGACTCGGAGGACCACGTCAGGAAGCACTATATATAGACTATCGAAAGGTACATATAAATCCTGAGAACCAGGACTTTTCGATTGTACAGAAACTTGGCCTTCGACCACCAGCAATCATGAAGTTCTTCGTCATTACCCTCGTTGCATCTTTCGCGTTCTTCTCGCAGGCCTTTGCGGCACCCAGCCCTCAAACAATCACTGAGTTCACTTGTATGTTTGTTTAGGAACCTTGCGCTTCGGAAATGTACTGATACATCACCGCAAAGGCGGCGGCGAATTTGTAGGTAGACGTTCATAGCTATTTTCAGCCAGTTGGAATAACGCATGAAATTCCTTCACTACCAGGATTTACAATGTGAGCATTTGAATTTCATTATCCAAAAGACAGGATTATTGTAGTAATGGGTAATTGGATATCATAGGCCCCACCGGATATCGCTGCTGTCTCATTTTTACCATAATCTCCGAGTCGCCTCTCAGTGGCAGGCAAGCCTGTTTTTCCGATTCAGCGGGGCAAAGTGTACTAAGGACGAGGATTGGAATAGCTGCCAACCGGGAAGATTCGGAGTTTGTCCGTTATAAAACAGTTCCATCGCAGCTTTGCATTGGAATTGCCGGCTACTTACATGGCAAATGAGGTTTCGATGTGGGAGCAAGAGCTAGCAAGAGAGTGAATGCGTCGTATTAATGACTTGTAAAAATCTAGTTAAGAATTGGATCAACTCGGATGTAAGACATACCCTCCCCCAGCTATTATATAGAGCTCACTACACGGAGTTCAGCGCTGCACATTCAACCTTGTTGCGATGTGGAACTCGAAGTCTTGCAGCGTTGCGCACAAGATGAAGGAGCCTTGTTCAACGCTTTCCACGGCACTCTCCGAAGCGGATCAGGATATTTGTTATGCCGAATGGGGTGGAACGTTAACATGAAATTTAACAATTGATCCTCACGAGCGCTGTGACTAGTTGACTCCCACTGCTACGGCTCTCAGAGTCAAACCATTCATTCACCCTACTAAAACATCCCTCAGACTGGAGCCTCGGATCTGGAGTGGTTGAACACTTGCCCCTGGACTCGGTCATCCATGCCTGGCGAGAGACCTGACCATGTTCTCATGCCTCATTTTTAATCCGAATTCCTCCCCGAGTCTCTTCCGCTGACTAGACTTGGACTGGACCCGACATTCACGTCCGTCACGACTCATTAACACTCATCGCTTGCGAACATTCTACAGACGATCCACACTAAAACCGATGGAATGAATCCTGGTATCCACCTCACTTCCGTGGCGGCTCCAGCAACCCTGGTCATCTGAAATGGAGGACAGTTGTTGACAAAGGTTGTGATAAGTATCGATGTGCCTTGCTTTCCACGAATGTACGTACGGGGCGGTTCACGGCTGTTCACATAACTGAAGTGCATCTCATAATTATTTTTTTCGGCAGTTCTGCAGCATCGATGAAAACGACCTTTCTCCATTGATCTACTACGACGACCGCAGCCGAAAAGTGGCAGTCTCATACCGCCCTCTGTCTACCATGACCGCAACCGGCATAGTCCTTCCAAAAATACTGAACGGCTGGAGCTTAAGAGAAACAGGAATCATGTCGTTCGAGGTTCAAAATGCGAGCCTAGGATATACGAGTATGGTATTTATAGTCCACGATGATGTTACGAATATCAAGTCTCGTAGGGTGACTGCCATTCTCCTGCAAATTCATTGCATTTCACTTACCAACTACCAAGAAAACATGAAGTTCTCGCTCATCTCGCTTGTCGTGTCGGTCGTGCTCTTCTCCCAGGCCTTCGCCACACCCACTCCCCAGACCGATCAAGAAGTGGTTTTCCATTGTATGTGCTTTGAATCTCTAGCCTAATTATATCATGCGCTAACACGCGTCTCGAACGCAGGTGGTTTCCCTACTGTACGTACATATGCATAGACTCGTGATTTCGTCTCTCTCGGAACTGATGAGGGTTGTGTTTCATCAGGGAAAAAGCTGTGAGTACATATCGCCGACCTTTAGGAGAAATGGCTGATTCCATGAGCAGGCCCTATTGGATATCGATGCTGCGGTCCACTGAACGTCAAGACGGGGGGAACGTGAGTGGCTTTTTTACGAAAGAAAACACAGATGCTAAACGTTTCTCAGTTGTCTCAAGGGAGCAACAGGCGTCTGTCCTCTCTGAAAGCCGGTGTGATACTGTCAAGATTTCCTTTCAATTTCTAATTGATTTCGATAATCATCTAATCGGAAGTAGTCTATCGGGCTTTGATTCTTTGAAATTGATCTCCGTTTTCGCATCTGCTCTGCTCCTGTGAAATTTGGACGGCATGACATCAGAATGAGAAGTTATTCTACTTACAGTAGTCAAAAGCAACCGGACGCTTTCGCAGAGGCCACTGTCCCTCACGAGTGGTGACATAATGTCGTCGTATCATGATGGACCCCTGAGGAAACGTGAAAGAAACGGAGGTCAGATGGCGCTATGTACTCTCAAGTGGATGTCCGAAAATCAGGCAAAATTTATTTTCTGGAAGCAAGTAAAAGCCAGATATTTTTAGCTTGCAAAAAGGGTATAAATCCTCGTAACTTGAAGAGCGTCTCCAGCACGTTAACTAAGACAATCTCCGGCCTTTCGCAAACGCAAGCAAGCCATGAAGTTCTCTATCATCTCCCTCGCTGTGTCTCTCGTACTCGCATCGCGAGGCCTCGCTACACCGACGCCACAAACCGCCACTACTGTCTACCACTGTACGTGATTTTGATTGTCCTGATACATGCGACGTAAATTCTCATGTCGATCCTTTAGGTGGTGGCACGTCGGTATGTTTGTATAGGTCTGAAGATTCCTGCTAAGCTAACTTACGATACGTGTGCGGCCCGACTTAACGCTACTAGGCAGCGGAATGTGAGTACCTAAATAGTTTTAACTCTTCACAAGGCGGAACTAACCAGGAGGTAAATTTGAAAGGTCCCACTGGATGGCGTTGCTGCGGTCCCATACAGGCTACCCTTGGTGGAACGTGAGTTCTATTCCTGATAAAATTTATTGAATCATGCTGACGGAGTAAAAGTTGCTACGAAGGACTGACCGGCATATGCCCTCTGTAAGAGAAATAGTCGAACGCAATGCCGTCAGCGTCAGTCGGAAGTTGTTACCATTGAACCATATAGAACTTGGTATTTTGACCGAAATGTACCATCTTCCTTGGCTTCTTTGTCTGAGTTTTCGGTGGCGCGTGAGACTTGTCTCAATTCGGCTTATTTGGCCACGTAATTGAGAATTGATCGCAAATCGATCGCTTTCCCAGGCTGCCTCAGAAGGAAATCCCTGGGAATGGCGAAGGGCGAGGCTGCCCTTGGATGGACCTCCTGAGGAAACGTGAATGAAACGGAGGTCAGATGGCGCTATGTACTCTCAAGTGGATGTCCGAAAACCAGGCAAAATTTATTTTCTGAAAAGTAAGGGCCAGGTATTTTTAGCTCGCAAAAAAGGTATAAATCCTCGTAAGTTGGAGAGCGTCTCCAGGCTCCAGCACGTTAACTGAGACAATCTCCAGCCTTTCACACACCATCAAGCCATGAAGTTCTCTATCATCTCCCTCGCTGTGTCTCTCGCACTCGCATCGCGAGGCCTCGCTACACCAATGCCACAAACCGCCACTACTGTCTACCATTGTACGTGATTTTGATTATCCTGATACATACGACATAAATTCTCATGGCGATCATTTAGGTGGTGGCGTATCGGTATGTTTGTATAGGTCTGATCATGAAGACTCATGCTAAGCTGACTTGCGATATGTGTGCCGCTCGACTTAACACTAGGGAGCGAAATGTGAGTACCTAAATAGTTTTAACTCTTCAGAAGGCGCAACTGACCAGGAGGCGAACTTGAAAGGTCCCCGTGGATGGCGTTGCTGCGGCCCCATACAGGTTACCCTTGGTGGAACGTGTGTTGTATTCCTGATAAAATTTATTGAATCATGCTGACGGAGTAAAAGTTGCCATGAGGGACTGACCGGCATATGCCCTCTGTAAGAGAAATAGTCAATCGCAAAGCCATCAGTCGGAAGTTGTTACCATTGAACTTCCATATAGAGCTTGGTCTTTTGACTGATATGTATCATCTTCCTTGGTTTTGGAACCCTCTTTGCGAACTCGAAAGACTAGATCCTTCATGTCCGAGCACAAGTAAAAATAGAACAAACGTTTGAGCGTCAACCATCGGACGTTCATGTGCAACGCACACGCCCTGATTTCTGTGTCAATATTTACACAAAGCGGTTCAGCTTGCTCTCAGTGGGTCGCAGTCTTTCCGAGTGGTAAGATGCGCGTTAGGCCCCACATGTGAACCACTTCAACATTCAAACTCTCTCAACGGAAACTGCTAGACATCTTGACATTCTCTCGCCAAACAAGTATCCCCTCACCAGAGGACTGAAATCAGTCGTGAACTATAAATGCTCATGAAATGAACCCACAATCATTCATCAACGGCCAGTGGCTTCTCCAGTTTCTCGAAAGCACCATGAAGCTGAACATTGTCGGGTCTTTGGCCTTCGGGCTTGGACTATTCTCACACGCGTTCGCACTGCCAACTCCTCAGGTAACCACTGCCGTGATCCATTGTATGTCTTTAATATGTATCTTGTTCAGAAATCTGAGAATAATTCGTCTAGGTGATATCCCCGGAGTAAGTATATAGACTGATGTCCCGGTATTTCGAGCTGAACGAAGATGAAATGTCCGCCTGAAGAGTCTGACATGTAAGCGCCCATGGGCTTTTTACGTTGCTTCCAGTCGCTAAGCAGTGTATGGCATAGGTCCAGTTGGGTATCGATGCTGTGGTTCAATCTCGGCCGATTTCGGTGGAATGTGAGTATACCTTCTAAGAACTTATGGACTGTTACACAGGACTGAGGTTCGCGTAGCTGCTACTGGGGAGAGAAGGGCATTTGCCCCGTCTGAAGGCAATTCAACCGCAGTCGAGCTTTGCGTGTAGTAGCCGCGCGCGTGATATCCATATTGCCGCTGTCGTTTTCCACGAATAGTGTCCAATAAGGATGGCACTACCGAGAGGTGCCAAAGGTATAAAAGCTTGGTGGGGTACTTATGATGGGAGAATAACTTCGAAACGGTTGCCGTGATACCTCTGCTTTGAAATGAAACATGTGCATTACATCACCATTTAGCGAGGGAATCTCCAAAGGAGATTTCCCTCATTGACAAATTGAGTTAGAAATCACTCCTCGGTGATGCATTCATCAACCATATTTTTTCCCAGGGGGGAAATCTATCTTCTTAGCAGTCGTATCCCTCAAGGAATCTCTGGGCGCTAAACGAGCGCTTAATTGAACGGATCCTAGATATGTCTTCCAGAGGTTGAGCTCCATCAAACGCACCCTAATAGATTCGTTAGGTAGCCAGTAGATGGTCAGTACAGTGCAGTTCATCATCGAGCCATAATCAGTACCTTTAGTTCCCAAATCTCTAGGGCCGCACCTGACCCAAACATTATAAGGTCATGTGGAACACAACGTTTTTGAACATATGCTTGGCATATGTGCTGGTTCACACCAGATAGCGTCCCTCATAACGTGAATGTCAATAACTCCAATGCATCCAATGGGCCCGAAAGACTAGTGCTGGATAAAAGACAAAGTGAATCGGAAGCATGCAAACACTATGACATTCGTGCTTGTAAAATGGCCCAACTTGCCTAGAAACTCCCGTCAGATCCTAATTATACGTGGATCGGGTGAGGTTCAGTTTCCTCGCCGGAAGGCCTCTGCGCTCCAACTGGGAAACATTTCAACTCGGATATCTCTATGCTCTTTCACCTAAGTAATGCCGCCGCGCATGACGAGGCTGTGCTGGTCAATTCACGAAACGCGCAAGAAACGAACGGGCATTTAGATCTTTAACACAACAATGTCTCACTGATTCTCCGGCCTTTCGCAAGCACCATGAAGCTAAACTTTCCGGCTTTTCGACTTAAATTGCATCTCAGTCCTTGGTGTAAGCATACCGACTGCCATCGTAATATCTTTAGCCAAATCTAATTTCGAAATGAACTTCGAAATGAATTGACGGCCATCAGATTCCGAAATGTAAGGGCCAATGGTGTCACGCTGGGTGCGACACTTAACCCCTACCTCCAGAATCCATTTGGCTATCAAAACCCATCTCGGATGTCTCGGACGATCCGAGTGCAACTTGAATACATACTCCTTGTGAGAGACTGAGTGGTACCCGGGATTGAGGAGAAAAGGAGAAACTGGGGTTTCCCGGAACGAGCGCAGCTCCACTTTACAATAACCTACATAAATGATGATGGAGTGATGCACCAGAACGTGGTAAATCTCCGGAGGCTCGAAAATTCATTCCAAATCGAATTCTGGACAGGTGCTGCATCATGGGATTTTTACAAGTCCCCACAGTCGCCGGTTTCAATAACCCAAAACATCCCGAACCGGTCGCACCGGATAAGCCACCATAAGCGTCTACTAGGCCTACAAATCTCAGTGCTTGGAAGAATAATGCATGGAAATAACGAAATTTAGTGACATAAATCGACGCCCATGCCGAACCAAGTCGCGGAAGGCCATTTATAGAATTCGGGAGGGCAGCATAAAACCAGGCTGAAGAGCAATATCTCCAGCACAGTTGCATCGACTACCGAGCACTGAAACTAAGCCATGAAACTCTCTCTCATTTCTTTTGTAGCGTCTCTTGCGTTCTTCTCGCAAGCCGTGGCAACGCCCGCTCCTCTGGGACCCGGGCCTGTAGTATTCCATTGTACGTGAAGTTTGAGATCTTACTTTGATGACAGAATTAACAAATCGTCTTATAGGTCAGGGCCCGTACGTACGTATTTGACTCGAAATTGAAGTCTGGTGCCAGTGTTGAATTTTAACCCCCCATTATTTCAACATTAGAATACAAACTGTGAGTCCAAGTTCCGTGAGGCCGCGCGAGCCTGTCTCTCTGAGAAAGGCAAAAAACTAATGGAATGATGTCGACAGGCCCTGCTGGATACCGTTGCTGTGGTCCTCTCGTTAACGGTGTTGGTGGAACGTGAGTAGTCTTCCTGTATTGGCTCAGAAAACGGAAAACGCAATCCTCACGTCCTGATCTAGTTGTTTCGTTGGTGAAACCGGCGTTTGCCCTCTTTGAAGCGAAGTCTGGGCGTAGATGAACTAGGGCGGTTACAGCATAGAATGCGGGGAGCGCCCAAGTTGTACATAATCATCTAAACCTTAAAGCTGATTCTCTGACATCATGATTCTGGAAATGAACGATTCATATTAAAATGTTAAACAGCTATGGCGCATTATTCCCAAAACGAATGTTTCCTTTGATGTGTGAGTTCATATATGCTCTCGACCTTCCATCTAAGTGCAGAATTTTCGTCCAGTTAGTCGGAGGGGAATCTGTGTATTCGTAGATGTAGTTTTTGTCGCGAGCAACTCACGAGTCTTTGGGCGCTAAACAAGCGCCTATTTGAAGGGAACAATCTCTTATGGACTTCTTGGTTGTAGGAAACACATTGGCACTGTTCACGGCCGTCAATCCAACTAAAGTTACTGTGAACACAAACTCAGTAATCCGTCAACTTAGGGACCGAAACATCACAATGGCTTGCGAACAGTAACGGTTCTGAACACATGACAGTCCTTTGAGCGCTGCTGCATTGGATTGCGTCCCTAATAACGAGAATGCCAATCGATTCCAGTGCAACTGGTAAATATTTAATGAATGGAGAACATTGACAGAGATCAACGCCCAATCCTGAGGATATGTAGGCCATGGCTTGCGGTGTTATTTATAGAACACCAACGAAGGTATAAAATCTGGTGAAGTGTGTTTGTTTCCTCAGAAAAGTAGCTCTGATACATCTTCAGCCTCGAACTTAACCATGAATTTTTCTGTCGTCTCTATCGTTCTTTCGGTTGCGCTCTTTTCGCAGTCCTCTGCTGCCCAATACGTTTACCACTGTAAGCGTCGATTTGTCTTGTCTCAGAACAGAATATAGGATACTTACAATGATTTATATAGGCGGAGGACCAAACGTGTGTTGAATATCACGACATTTATGTCCAGAACTAATGACCGTTACATCGATTTTCGTAGAGTTTGATATGTGAGGATACTTCTGGTTGTTCAACAACGATTCAACGCTAATCCACTGAAATAGGCCCCTGCGGATACCGCTGCTGTGGCCCCATCATCGTGGGTGTCGGCGGAACGTGAGTAGTCTTCCTTCAAGATTTGGCATGGAAAACACGAGACCAATGTCACGATCCAGTTGTTTCCTCGGAGAAACCGGCATCTGCCCCCTCTGAAATTCAGAGTGTAACGTCAATAAGGGTTTTCCGTGGCTTGGAGGTTAATTGTACTTGGTGTATGTGCTTGTAAAGTCAAAATTCATATTCAGTGATAACTCTTGCTCGTGTCAAATCTAACAAGAAACTTACGGTTTCACAAGCCACCCAACCTCTCATTCAGTGCCAAGAAACTCGCAAAACATCCACTGAAGTTTGCGGTTTATTCTCCAAGAAGATCATAAAGATCTCAGCTTTAAATTTCGGCGTTCCTAGAGCCAAAGCTCATGTCTCGTGCCAGAGGGCTCTCAGCATGACTGCACAGTCAGTGGCCAGGCCCAAGTTCCCCCCTATGGGAAGCATTTCGAGCAGAAACCAATCGGTTCCATATCCCATATGTTTTATTTCTGATTTCTGAGCCGTTGAGATGCTTGAGAGTTGCCGAAGAAAGACATCTCTCGTGCGACATGCTAGCAGTTAAAAGAGGAAGTTTACATTTGGAAGTAGATGATCAACAATGCCAAACATGGCTCAGACTCTTGTCGTCATTGGACATGTCGAATGGTTTCAACGATTGCGCTGAACACTGACCTTGGGCTTGAACCACGACGACAGCTCTAGCGGAAAATGGTAAACGTCCGCATGCCCGACGTCGACCTCGTAATCGCATTCCGAGCAACAAAGAAAACATCGCTGTCCAAACAGCAAACACGAGAAGATGCACGGAAGGCCGAACAGCAATACAAACGCCTCATCGAGACACTTTCATATGCGGGGTTGAAGGCGGTTGGCAGGAGAGGAGAGTCTCTTGGACACCTGCTCGTCTTTGTGACGTGCCCACCCAAACATGTGGAGGAGCTGGTTAAACGTGAACGGTGAGAGACCATTGAGCAATCTTTATAGTCGTTTGACAAAAGGAAAACGGACATGCAGCCACTCAGACTTCTTATCTGGCCTACCTGTAACACCAGTGGCCAATTCAATACCACTTTCGGCAGCAGATCGCCTTCGACTCGTGCATTCCTACATCTCATCTTCTCCAGCGGACGGTGGCCTGGGTATATCCCCTGACGCGCCTGAATGGGACCTCGTCGAATTCATTTTCCCCCTCCATGACCGCGAATTCAATGAGCACTGGATTCGAGCTTGGAAACTGCGCAACATTGCGTCAGTACAACTTGAGCGGATTCGGGACCAATTTGGCGATTCACTCGCCCTTTACTTCGCTTTCCTCGCCTCATATACCCAGTTTTTGGCAGTTCCAGCCCTTCTCGGCTTGCTAGCCCATTTTCTGTTACCCCCCTACGCCCCAATTTATTCCATCCTGCTCTCGTTGTGGTCCATTGTTTTCGTGGAATGGTGGCGTATACACGAACGTAAATTGTCTCTACGTTTCGGCACGCGAGGGTCTTTCAAAGTCGAAAAGCGTCGTGCTCAGTATAAACCAGGTTTATCTTGGTGGGTGAAGGAACTGCGTGTACTCGCAAGTGTACCTGTCATCGTCTTCTTTGCCGGCATTCTATCTGCTATTCTTACGGGCATTTTTGTCTTTGAGGCTTTCGTTACTGAACTTTATCAGGGACCCGGTAAACAGCTCATCGTAAGTACCTTTATTAAGGAATCTTACTTGATTGACTTACCTTATTATTATAGACTTTCTCGCCAACCCTCCTTTTTGTTATCTTCGTTCCCCGAGTCCTTGCCGTATACCACGCCATCGCGGTCAGACTGACAAATTGGGAAAATCATGCACACAAATCGACTTATTCCGCCTCGTTGACCCTCAAAACTTTCGCCCTCAGCTCAATCGTTGCTTATTTGGGACTCGGACTCTCCGCTTTCGTGTACGTGCCTTTCGGTGAAGGAGTCATGAAGTGGGTTCAGGCCTGGCTATTCGGATCAGCCACTACTAGGAATGGATTCGCCGCTACGATTAGGGATATGCTCAATGGGACCGTCGCTACCGCTGGCAAAGAATCAGCCGTCGTCGTCGATACCCTGTCCAGCGCCTCAGAAAAGGTCACGCAGTCTGCGTTCTGGAACGCCAATCCGACGGCGGTACAAACAAAACTGAATCCCGGCAGGTTGAGAGAGCAGATGTTCGCGTATACAGTCACTGGTCAGGTTAGCAACACGTTCATGGAGGTCGGGCTGCCTTTCATTCTTCGCCGAATCGATGCGTTCAGGAAGAAGAGGAATTCCAAGGCTGTTCCACTGCACTCGGCTGTAGCGCCTGGGAGCAGTACCTCAGATAATGGGAGCGTTAGTGGAGGCCCGAAGAAACGCGTGGTGTTCGAAGACGAGAAGGAGCGGGGTGGCATGGAAGAACGCGCATTTTTGGACAGCGTCAGGCAGGAGGCTGCGTTGCCCGAGTACGACTTGTTTGAGGATTACAATGAGATGGTGATTCAGTTTGGATACGTGGTGCTTTGGTCGACGATTTGGCCTTTGGCTGGAGGTCTGTCATATCCATCGTTTTCGCTTTGGTTGTTTCTTGGGACTGACGCCACTGCTTATAGTCATGGCTTTCCTTAACAATCTGCTCGAACTTCGCTCTGACGCGTTCAAGATGACGGTGCATAACCGCCGCCCTATCCCTGCGCGCACGGATACTATCGGACCATGGCTGGATGCCCTCACCTTCCTCACTTGGCTTGGAGCATTGACGAATTCAGCACTCGTGTACCTGTTTTCGCCGGAGCTCCTTCCCCGTGCTGCAACGACCCTCGCGAATGCGACGGCATCCGCTAGTGACAACATCACACTGCTCGTCGAGGAACACCTGGCCTCTGCCTCTGGCGCAGTGCCGTCGGCTGACTGGGGTGTGGATGGAGCGTCGTCTTCGTCTGCGCTTTCGGCGACGAAGGAACTTCTCCTGAAGGCTATCCTCGTTTCTCTCGTTGCCTCGCATGGCTTCCTTCTCGTCCGCCTCTTTATCCGCCATATCGTTGAGAAGATGTTCTGGAGAGGGAGCGGTGAGGTGGCAGAGCGGGAACGGACGGATAGGGATGTCAAGTTGCAGTTCTTGAAAGGAAGTGGGCTCAAACTTAGTGGCGAGGTTGTAATTGAGAGGGACTTCGATGGTACTGAGGTAGAGAAGGACGATATGGGCTTTTGGGATCATGATGAGGGCGTTGAGGAGATTCAGAGGATTTCGAAGGAGGCGTGATGACGGCGTTTTCGTAGATTTTGGTGAGTTTTAATTTTCGTGTTGTGGTTTTGCGTTTTCTGATTTGCGGACTGTACTGGTGTATTACTTACTACACTTTCTCCCATATGCAGTTTTTCGAGTCGGTCTTGACCATATCCATAATTTCACATCTTCGCTTTGTTAGCTTTGTTAATTAATACACACGTTATCCAGATCTCTCGGGTTCGATGCACGGAAATGACTACGTCTTCTTGATATTCCTCCAATCCAGCCACTCACGGTGTACGACACGTCTTTCATTGCAATTCACTCACTTTAGTATCATCGAGGTCGTCCATCCTTCTTCAAGACTAACTATTTACCATCGCCTTTAAAATTAAAAATCAGGCTCAGGAACTATAGAAATCTACCCATAATTATCATTCCCCTGCCTGCTATCAAACCATCCACAGTATTCATTCATGTCCTACCCCGTCCCCACCATGTAACTGTCTCTCCTGTTGTTCCCCTCTGTTGTGTCCCCTCTGTTGTTCCCCCTATATGTGTCTGTTCACTCGCCGCGCGCTTGTGCGCGGCTGTTACTATCTTGTTGCTTTCTTGGGCTTCTCGTTAGGCAGTGTCCAATGCCCCAGCTGGTTTCTTTGTCCCTTGTAGACTTGGCTTGACAAGCAGTGCCTGCTCCTGCACCTGAGCCGTGAATGGTGTCCACAATATCTTACTTACTGATTTCTACTTTTTGATTATAGTTTCGCTTTTCGGGCAGTAGTGGCAAACCCCACGTACACCGCTGCTTCAGCTCTTCCTCGCATTCCTCCACTCCTCCTCGCGCATTCACATCCTGGGTCAAGACGACATGCTCAAGGATGTTCTTCGAGGACACCTTCTACCTTGAGTATGTGCCCTACCTAGTTCTCTTCCACATCACTCACATTTCCTCTACAGGTCGCGAAGCTCATCTTCCGAGGGCCGTCGATCACTCTTGCTGATCCTGGAGCTCACCGCGGCAAGCAGGGAAATGCTGCAATTCTTAGGTCCATTGTTTTCTCTACGTACTGTAGCCCATAGTCCTTCCTTGTATTCCATGTCAATTTTATTCATTAATGTTTCTTCGCTGTCATGTGATTGTCTATTCAAGCCCATATAAGCTGAGTCACATTCTACATAAGTATCATTGGCCTTGCCAATCTAGCTATATTGCACGATATGACCTGATGAGACTTATAAGTGCGCCAAACCTTGTGAATACCGACAAGCCTTGTGAACATTCCATAAAAGCCGCAATCTTATATGGCCTTCCGTCACCTTATGGGCTTATAAGGATTATGCCACATTCCGGTCCTTGCCAACCCCTTGTATGGTGGGATAAGGCCATATACCTATCTCCCCAATTTGCTGATGTGGAGGCGATCGGCGTGTTGCAGGACTCGACTTGCCGACGCGTTATGGTCACGTGCCTCCGGTGATTTCGGTGACAGGTCCGGCTGAGCGGCTCCGGAGGCTGATTGAGGACTTCGAGTGGACTGAAACCCGAACTGCGATGTCCTCCCATCTTGAAGACAGGTACGTGCTTGATAAAGAGTCCATTGGGTATCCGATATTGACACTGTGAATTGCATCTAGCTGCATTTTCTGTGAGATCGTAAAAGGCTTGCACCGGCGGTCGCCGCTACTGTACATCCAAGTAGAATCGCTCATGTCTGACAGGAACTGTGCCGAGCTTCAAGATCCTGGAAACAGAACATAGGTAGGCTGTGGAGCCCACATATCTTAATTGTATCTGAAGAATCCTACAACTTCACCAGCCTGGCATTCCTTGACATTCATCCCGTCTCCGAAGGACATACCTTGATCATTCCCAAGTGTCTGTTTCTTTCTTGCTCTGGTCGAGCAAGACTAGTTGAATCTAACATGTCTAATTTAGATCATGCAGAGAAGATTCTGGATCTTCCAGATGAATATCTCAGTGATATCGGACCCCTCTTGAAGAAAGTGGCTGTCGCCACCGGTGCTGAGCAGTTCAATGTTCTACAGGTAATCTTCGTTCGAAACAATTATGTCATTCTGATAAAATTATTATCGTTCCAGAATAATGGCGAATTGGCATTCCAGGTAAATCGTGTGATGACCACGCCATGTTTGCACCGCTGAAACCAAGCTTAGCATGTTCGGCATGTCCATTTCCATGTCGTGCCCAAGCCTTCCGCCACTGAAGGCATGGTAATTACACTCGAGGATAACTGGCCAGTGAGGTCTGTAAATCGGGAGGAGCTGGTGAAGACAGCAGAGAAGATGAAGGCGAGACTCGAGTAATTTGACGGTCTTCGGAATTCACCAGAATGTCCCTCGTTGAGCTTTCGATTCTTAACATTTATTGTCATCAAAGTCATACATTCCATGCATTATCATGACCATTATTTCGAGTAGGTATCCTCCTGTAAACTAAAGCGCGTAACGGAAATCGGGATGTCTATCTCCTAAATCCATCCAAGCCTCCAGACCACCATCCGACTCTTTTTCATTGCCATACTTCGCCAGCATTTTTTCACGGTGTCCAGGACGTGCTTTGGATTTATTCTTCCAGGTTAGGTAGACCACGTTCAACAACGAGCCTACCACCACGAGACAAGAGCTGTAATTGACTATGAATATCCAAGCCGACAAAATCTAACGTAAATGAAGGGACTTACAAAGTGAGGTTCATAATCGTGGTCTTTCTGAACTTCGGACCCTCCTTTGTGGGGAATCTCCATGTGCTGAGGATACCTCCCTATATGGAAGAAACCCGCATTAGAAAATTTGATCAGCGAGGGAATGAAGGCGAAGAGCATACGGAGTTAGTTGCAATGAAACCGAAGGCTATACTGGTTGCCCGCCGGTAATACGGCTCAGAGTTGTTAGCCATCCAAGCTCCCAATACTGGTGCTGTCGCGTATACTCCCGGAACCATCAGATATAGTGCACCGTATGCTACGAATTTATCTTTCGCGCCTTTCGAGAGAGGAAGAGTAGTTAGTAAACTCAATGACGGACGAAGAAATATATGAATACCAAAGTAAAGTGAGTAGCCAGCGACGGCTAATGTGGCGATCAATGCATTGGTGATGCCCCGCGATTGATAGCGGTCAGACCAGAAGGCAGATATTAACGTGACTGATTGCAGCAAGTATAACAATGCAGTGATGAGTAAGGTACTCTGTCAGACAAGTATGCGTTGTGCTCACCAAAGAAGCCGGCTGCAAATGGTCCTACACTGAGGAGCTGGGATTTGCTGGGACTGAATCCCAGCTGGTTCACGATAGAAGGAAGGAATAGCGCCAATCCATACAGATTCGTTCCGATCATGAAAAACATCACGAACACGGCGATTACGTGGGGAGAGCGAAGAGATTGGAATATCTCGTTGAAACTGAAAGTATCAGATGGTCTGATGGACGGTCGATCGCGCTCCAAACGGTCCATTATCAGGCTACGAACGATTAGAAACGGAATTAATATAAATCGAGATGCAGAACTCACTCTTTTTGCTCCGGGGTGAGGAATCTGGAGTCCCTCGGAGTAGAAGGCACCAAGAAATAGCCGGAAAGCCCCACGAGGACGGTAAATAGCCCTTCCTGTGCGACGATCTGTAACGTTCTTTTGGAGTACCGGAAATACAGAACCACGCACAAGAATAAAAATCCAAGCCCAGCCAGGTCTGCCGCCTACGCCATGCATATTCTCAATCGCTGCTGCGAGTAGGCCAGAGAATGCCCCGGATAGCTATATCAAGCATCTCTGATCAGAAAGAGAGTAGGAAATATATTTGAGTAGATGACTTGCCGAAGCGGATGAGAAAAACAACGCAATCCTATAGAGCGGACAGTGAGGCCCTGATAATGATAATATCCGAACGGCAGTATAGACTAACCTGAGTGATAGTTCGCTTCTCGTGTAGAAACCCGACAGATATAGCACGATTCCCGGGAACATCGGCCCCTCAACAAGACCAAGAAAGGCTCGCACAGTTATTAAACCTGCGTACGATGTGACAAGTCCTAAGGCATGATACGAGTTAGCGTATATCGCGTTGGGCGAGAGGGAAGCATCGCACCTTGCAAAGTCACCATCACACCCCAGATAGTCAGCAACGTAGGCATAAGAAGCCTTGGACCAATCCTTCGGAGAAGGAGGTTTGCAGGTAGCTCCGCGGCGATGTATGGGCTATGACAATTTTCATAAAGTCGGATGAGCAATGAGGGGGAAAATTGACGCACACATAAAGGACTGTTACGCAAATCTGGTATTGTCGGTCGGTAAGGCCAAGATCCTTTTGCAAACCAGCAACACGGGCGTTTCCTAATCACAAGTCAGTATATCGTGAATCGTAATTTTCGTGTCTGAGATGGCATATTCACCAATATTTGAGCGATCCTGGACTTTGATCAGCTCCGTCCACAAGACGATTCTGGCTCGGAAACTCACCAAGAAGGAAAGCAAATAAAACATCGCCATTACGGGCAGCACAGTATAATCCAGTTTGCGAACCGCCTTGCGCTCCATATCGCTATCAGGCTTAGCCGCAACATCAAGCCCCTTTGACCCCGACTCTGTTCCAAGAGGCGATATCGAGTGTTCTGCTTCCGACATCTCCAGAAGATATCGACAACTGGATGAAGAGACGAAACTTGAAGTCGAAAGCAGCAAAGATACGGCCAAAATGAGAAGAGGATGAACAAGAGTCGGATAGGGGATTTAAAATTGACGAAGCCCCAGACGGCTGGACGCCTTTTAGCTGTATGGGGTCTTCATGACCTGGGGAACGTCTCCTATAGGCAAATGCGTGATAAAAATAGCTAGACTTCGTTGCCGAAAATTGCTTGGTGCTTCGGAAATTGATGTCAGATGTGCTTTGTTCACATGGGAAGTTTCCACCTGGTTAGGTTCGAATTCATTACGTTGCATCCCAGAGCCTAGCGTAGTTTCGTCTACCTTCCGTTGACCAGAATCGCAATTTTGCGACTCACCAAAATAAAGAGGTGCAATGCTATGGTCAGAACATGCAACTGACAGTTGACCAGGCAGTGATTGCAGTTGTGCAACATGTCGGAATTATGGTGGATTAAAAATCCGGTGACCTGTACAAGCGGCGCTATTGCAAGCTTGTGCCTATGAAGAGCTTCAGACACGGCATATGTATGATGCACGGATCTTCATATGCATAAAACCGGAGCGGATAAC
The DNA here is from genome assembly GCA_015499995.1 of Flammula alnicola. Classification (NCBI taxonomy): domain Eukaryota; kingdom Fungi; phylum Basidiomycota; class Agaricomycetes; order Agaricales; family Strophariaceae; genus Flammula; species Flammula alnicola. The sequence continues at coordinate 270,551 of JADNRV010000061.1, forward strand.
AGCGTATAACTGCGCTGCTCAACATAGGAGTGCCTAAAGAGCCGCCCTTCAATTTCAAATTGGTAATTGCACGCCATGTGACTTATACGCGTACGGCCGCGCACGTGAGCGCCGCGCCTGATATCGCCCGTCGATATCCGAGGACCGATACCGATAGTCTTGCCCCGGCAACACAAGTGAAGGGTTTGCCGGTGCTACTCGAATGCCCTCAGGCTTATGCAGACGTAGGTACTCAAGGAGTGGCATCTCGCCAAGCCTAGCTACTCACGCACCTCGAATAAGACGTCGAGAGGCATCTCGACGAGGGCTTTAAGAACCCCGCGGTTTCCTTTTTGATTAGAAGTGGCCCATTTGCTGTACTTACTACCTAAGCCTTGCTGTCAAATCTTTCACCTTTTCCACTGCCGTATCCCTTCTGCTGGCGAAAGTCGTCGATATCCACTCGACGGGCAGGCTGATCAAGGTTCAGAATCAACGTGTTTTCTGGTTCAGCTTTGTCGAATCTCGTTGGTCTGCTGGTTGCACAGAAGTAAGTATAGAGTTGAGCGAGATGAAGAGTCTATATCTGTTCAAGACGCCTTTTCAACTTTATCGATGCGGACCCATGACCGCGACTTCTGACCAGCAGTAATATGACCCTCCTCTGGCCGAAGTAATTCATCCATCCACCCCTGGGCCTGTTGGAGCCAAATTCACCTGTTCAGACACCGTTAATGTATCATTTAGCTGAAACTATTCCCCGTTGGCCTTGAGATATCCGAGTATGAACATAGTTTGTAGAATTAGGCCTGGATTATATAGCCCTAAGCCCTACACATTCGATCCTCAATTATTCCTGAATCGAAGTAGGAAACATAAACACATTTCGTGGGTCGTAAACCTTTTTTAATTGATGCAGTTTAGGGTAGTGCGATCCGAAATAAAGATTCTGCCCTGGAGATTGCAGATTACAAACGAAGTATGATGAGATTGAAGCAAAGAAGTGGAGAGATTGTGAGCAAACTCACAGCTTAAGAGTCTATCATCGATGTAGTTTGGGTAGGCGCTATTACGACAAAAACATCAGTGAAACCAGTGGGAATCACATGGAGCTCTTGGCGTACCCGAATTGTAAATCCGCGGGGCTGTTTCGAACAATGGTTCGCACCATTCCTAGATTGTCGATTTAAAAGCTTGCCAGAGGAAAGAACATCATAATTAATAGAGCTTACCATCTAGTAGCTCGAAGCCACTGTCCGGAAACGGTGGCAGGCCGCCCTTCGCAGACGTATAAAATTGCATGGTGAACAACGCATTCCTATGAGAAAATGCCGTCGCGTCCAGCGAAACTGCGTTTATCGCGGAACTGAGTCCACCGTATAGTTCGACGTCCACAAACCAGGTCTAGGTGGTTTAATTAGCGACCACGATTCGGTGTCAACGGAAACTAGAGGACGTACTGTACTCGCGTTAAATCCCTCGTTCCCCAGAAACTCCATGAAATTCATAATTGCACTGTCGTCTAGGGGGACTATTTGTCCACCTGAACCAGCATCAAGCGGCGGAAGGACTAAGCTCTTTGCGTAGAAGGTATTACTCCCTTCTTTCACCCCCGTCGTATTGAGAGAGCCTAATCCTCCGAGAGCCTCAACACTCTGGATATAAGTTCCTTCGGTGATCAACTTATAGGTTGCATTGTTTGGTTCGAGATTCAATGCTGACATGAGGGTAGAAGAGAGCGAGTCAAACTGAGAGGCTGGGCCATACCACACGCCTAAGAGCTGAAATATGATCCGCCCTGGAGCGGTTCCAGGGTGTAGTACGAGTTCAGGTCCTAGCTCGGCCGGTAGGTTGGGAGAAGTAAGAGCGTAAGATTGGAACGAAGAAAGAGAATCTGAAGCGGTGGTGGTGTTAAGATCCCATTTAAGAGAGAACGTTGTTGCTGAAGGTGGAGCTGGAAACGTGATGGCGCGAATAGAGGTAACAATGGCAAAGGAGCTTGATGCTCCTCTCAAAGCCTATGTGAATGACATCGTCTTTGACGTAGACCGACGAAGTTAAAAATATCTTCTTACCCAAAAGAGATCCGGGTTCTCAGTGTTAGAAGCGTTGACAATGGAGCCGTCGGCAAGCACAGCTTCAAGCGATTGAATTGTGTCCAGCATGAGGCCCCATTGTCTCGATGTTAACCCATATCCTCCATGACCTGGGAGCATTAAAAAATGAAATTAATCACTGCTTTGAACCAAGGAATCGGGATACATTTATACCTGAATGACCACCCACACCGACATATGGACATGTTCCATGCGGCATCGCTCTCCCATTGTCATTTAAGGCTAGCGCCACATCTCCTAAACGAGCACCGGGCCCAATTGTCGCAATCTGGGTGGATGGGTCAACAAGAACATGGTTGATATTGCTCATGTCTATGACCAGGGCGCCGTCCTTTCCGCCGAGACCATTAGCGATGTAGCTGTGCTAAAAAAGCATGCGAGTATAACTTCAGAGTAATTGACATGAATCATGTAATAGGTACGCACACCACCGCTGCGCGCTGCGACATGCATATTGTACTTTGCTCCAAGTTTGATGAGGTTTGAAACATCTTGAGTTGTACGAGGATATGCAATTGCTGCAGGTTTAAAAGTGAACCTCAGATTAACTGTTAGAGAGAAAGGAGCGTAAGCCACGAGTTAAAGACTGGGTTTCAAAGACTCACAGGCTGCGCTGGCGTTGGAATACCCGGCATCTCCTGGGACTGTAAACGAGATATCTGTGGATTGTAGATCACTAATAAGATCCGCATGGGCGAATCTTATCAAGGTTATGCAGAGCCATAGTAGCACAAAACGGAAACGAATGAGGGAGCGAAACATGATACTTCAAGCCAGAGTTGACACATCGAAAACTCGCAACCAGGTGCTTTATAATGCTGACTTCGTTAACGTTGTAATGCAGCTTCTAGAAGAAGATGTGGGCCGTATGACCATAGTAAGCACATTGCACCTGGAAGTACCTGTCAACACTCCACAAAGAACTGAATACACGGGGCGTGGGAAGAGTTTGGAGGCGTCAATTATGTCGCCATACCATTTCTGGCCGCCTGGCACCGTCTGGCTTGTCTGGCGCCAGACGAGCCAGACAGGTGGACTTTTCCTGATGAGATAAACGATTGGGAGATATGTAGGTTGGCGATTCAATTGAGTGTTTGGAAACAAATCAAGTTGTTGGCAGCCACGTGCACAACTTGCGAAATTTTGCGTCACAAACGAAACAGGCTATCGAATGAAATCTTCTGTCAATAACCTTCTCCTTCGACCTCCTTGACGGCACGTATCCAGTGAAATGTCTCGTCTTGGGCCCCCATACTTTCTGCCGAAATATCATCCAACTTATCCAGCACAACCTCATCTTTAACAACCCTCAATCGCTTCCCATATTGCTTCATTAGGCCTCGGTTTCCATCAACTCCTAACCCTCCCCAGAACATCTTCACCCCCAGCCAGTTTCCTACGTAGCCAATTGGTTCTACATCGGCTGGTAAGTTACACACGAGATAGCCACCAGGCTTTAGCCAGTTCGCTATCCTGCCGATGATAACTCCCTGCTCCTCTGGCTTTAGATGAATGATGGAATACATAGCGACGACGGCATCGAAACTTCCAGGAGGAAAGGATAAAGACATCATATCCGCGTGGATTAGTGTCGCTTCGGGAATATTCTGGCGAGCGAGCTCGATTTGCGCAGAGGATATATCAGCGCCTATTACGGTGCATCCGCGCTCGATGAATGGCTTTGTCGGGATACCGTTGCCACATCCCAATTCGAGAACTCTAGCTCCAGGAGAAAGGTCGTTCACAAGTTCTTGAATGTAGCGAACACGCGTGGAGGTGGGTCGGAGGCTGAGTGATTGGTATACTGAGGACATGCTATTATAGCCATCTTCGACAATTTTACTGTGCGGATGGATTTACTATGCAATAAAAAGATACAACGCGAAGGAATAACTGACTGTAATACGGCTGATTCCTCACCTGTAGATATGGCGTCTACGGCTTGAACTTCAGGTTGGGTATTGTCCATGGTGTGACTTTCCTCCTACTAGAGGGATGCTTGGGTGGGATGAGTGGACGATGAGCAGTTTCCCTTTCCTTCTCGCCTTGTATATTCTGTCATATTCAGCATAAGTGACTCGGATTTCAAATGGACCACATGCCTGGAAAGTGAACAAGATGACTTGGATGGATGACAATCATCATCGTGAGTCATTTCGCCACATGCTCAGAACTATTACTGGTAGGAATCGCTGTCAAGTTATGAATAGAGTATTTCGTGTGGAGTTATCAAGGTGATGGGTTGGACTTTTGAACTTCGTAGCTAAAACATTAAAGGATTGAATTGAACTTCATATATGAGAAGTGGAACTTAGGGATGGTGCAGCAAGTTGTGGTGCAGCGTCAGAGAAACTTGGTCGGAGTCGACTCTCGAAATGATCTTCAAAAACGAAATTGTCATCAAACTCTGCTTTATGATATACTTACGCGCCACTGAAACGACTTCTCCAGCGAAGTTGACCTGTCCATGTTGGCAGTTGTCAATGTCAAGTTTCGGACCTCTGCCGAGTCTGGAATCATTTGAACCCTGTGTCAGCGCCCAAAAACAAACGACGGCCCGCGTTCCGCGACTTACGCTCATCCACTCAATACCCACTCAAACCAAGCAAGTTCCTTCACTTTCTTCATCTATTTTACTTCCTTCTCTCTATAATAGTGATCCCCCACCTGAATACGCCTACACTCGTGCATTATCCGCTTATTCTGCGGTCGTGCAACTTTATCTCCGTGCTGGCCAGCTTGACACCGCGCTCACACGCTCCACTCGACTCAACGACGACTCGCAACCCTGGTGCCGTTTTGGATGCTCCGTCCTCGAAGACTCTCACCATATCTTCGTCGATTGCCCACGGTTCGACAATTACAGGCATCACGCCACCGACGAACTGCTAGCATCCACTCGAGCTATCCTCGACACCTTCAAAACTCCGGCACATACTGCTTCAGTGCTTACCCAAACAGTGAAAGGCCTTACTCTTGACTCAGAGGTATGGCCCCTCCACAAATCATTCTTTTACTATGGAGTGATCCCTGCACTGGACCAAATCATACCGTCGTCGAGTCACAATCAGCCTCAAAATACATCTAGCGTGCGTCTGCGAGCTCGACTGGCCTCCGAATGGCACTACGGCTGCATAAAGTTGGCGGCGAGAATCTGGGGCACCGTTCGACGTGTCAGTGCGCCTTACTCTTCTAAAGCCCTTCCATCTACTTCTTCAAACCGTCCAACGGACATTTCCCTTCCTTCTAATCTTACATTCATTGCATCTGCCCTTTCACCTTCATCAAAACTCCGTGTATCAATACAGTACTAAATCCTTCATTCATGACTTATTCGCCCCTCCGGTTACTTTCCTTCCTTTTCTTATCTTGTCTTATTGGTTCTTTTCTTCTCTTTCATTGTAGCCTAACTTTCTACTCCCCGCATTCTATCACGATGAGCTGGCGAGGTCGCTATATAGTTATAGTTACCTGAGTTGCTTATGTAACGTAGTCAGCCAATTACATTCTCAATTCTCAACCTCCAACTTAAAAGCAACCTCCCAAAGTCTGGTTAGAAGACCTCAAATATGATTGGTAAGACAGCCACACTCAAGCGCTGAAATTCGCACTGACATCTCCGGAAACTGCCTCAGAAAAAACGTATCTGTCAAAAGTTGACAGGAACCAATCCCATATACACAACGGAACATATTCTCCACCTGTCTATGGCCAGCGCTTGGCAGGAACCGTGTAAAAGCCGTCTGGAGTGGGCGCCAAATCCGCAAACCATTCTTCTCCTTTACCCAGAAACCCCCCAAGGGTATTAAGTGGTTGACGAAGAAGTTGCAAAGAGCGTGGTCCCAATCATGTATGTATCTTCTGTCAGACAATTTTGGTGGGGATTATTGACGGCCTTCCTTCTGCGACTGCTAGCCATCCTGCGAAATGTTACGCGATAGCGCCGCCATCGATTCCTCTGGAAAGTCCAGCAACGATATGGGATTCCAAGAACCTGCTGGTCCCAGCCAATCCGTATCTTCTCTTCAGCGCGGTCACACCGATCTAAACACGTCGCCGCTCCAGCCTACGGATGAACGCGAGACTTGTGGAAATGGCGCCACCCTTGTTCGTCCTACTTCAGCATCTACATCTATTCCAACACTACCACCACATCCGCCGCCGCCACCCCTTTCTTCGATTGTGCCCCGCGCTGTTCTGGGGAATATAGGTGATATCGCGGCGCCTGAAGTTATCATGAAAGACCATCCAGGTCAATCTTCACAACCTCCCTCCAGCGGTCCTCTGGCATCCGAAGGATCACAGATGCCACTTGAACCTGTTCGTCGCTCTAGCCACAGTCAATTTAGTGCACCAAACGCACAAACTTATGGCACTAGCTCCGGACCGTCATCTGGTCGCATTCAGAGTACCACAACGCCGCGACCATATCAAACATTCGGACCCCCATCTCAACCTTCTAACGGTCCCAATGACTCTCCTTGGATCGTGCCCCAGTCGCCTTATAGAGGATTGGGTCCCACCACACCGCAGATGTACTCATCACCTGCAGCCATATCGTACGTGTCCCCAAGTCCTTCAATGCAGCCAAGGTCAGGTTCGCCACCAACTTCATATCCTTCTGGAACATCTCAACCTCTATCTCAAAACCGATCTCCTTATGCTTCATCGATGAGCTATTCGCAGTCGCCTTATTCAAGTAGTCAGTCGGCACCTCCACAAAGCCAGCGTCCTCTGACCACTCCTTCAACTGCCACTCCATACTCTGTATATGGGACTTCATCTCAGACTCCAACCTCTCTTCCTCTTCGCTTTGCTGTACCCCCACCGCAACCGTCATTTAGAAGCAGTCAATCGGCACCTCCGACGAGCCAGCGACCTTCAACCACGCCTTCATCGTCTGCTCCCTACCCTGTATATAGGCCGTCAACTCAGTCTCCTGCAACACAGTCGGCAATGGCTCGTCCTGTGTCTTATTCTGGGTCCACGTCACAGCCGCTTTATACAAGCGTTCAACCGGCACCTCCTTCAAGCCAGCGCCCCCTAACCACTCCAGGACCCACCCCAGTGTCTGTCTATGGTACATCATCTCAGACCCCAGGACAACAGTCGACAACCGCTGGTCCTTTTTCCTATTCTGGACCCTCTCAGTCAATCTATCCTCCTCCTAACGCACCTGTTTTACCATATTCTAGCCTTCCTCCCGTAGGCAAAACGCCCACGAGAAAGACGTCGGACGCATTTGTAGCGAATGATCCATTCCGTCCGCATAGCCATAGCAAGACCGACACTGTCGCGGATAATCTCACATTCGATGACATCCCTATGCCAGGCACTGCCTCCAATATTCCATCGGTCGATTGGATACAGCAGCAACCGCCAATGCAAATGCAAATGCCGATACAGGCTACTCCTTATTTCCAAGGTGCCACTCCAGGGATCCCATATCAGGCCCAGCCGGTGGAATCTGGAGGGTACAGTGTCTTTCCTTCAAGTAATCCTGCTTATGGGTCTCCTGGACGCTACACACCGCAACAACCTGTCAGCTGGCAGTATGGCCCGGGTCTTGAAGCCACGCAACCATCTTCGTCTCCTGATCCCACAAGCCAACCACCTGCACAACGTCCTAGCACCGATGAGAATGTGCCGAACCAACCTCCACTTGAATCTGTTAGCGAAACACCAGAGCCTGATAGCGATCCAGCGAGGAGATGGTTCCAAGTCCTGACGCTAGTCCGCGACCCCAAGATACAATTAATGTCGATCCAATCTCTGATCCAAGGCCGCAACGACAAGACAGTGGCCAGACTGCACCTTCGATCACTCCAATTCCACGACCACCCTCTCCGAGTCGGCGTTGGAGCCAGGATTACGGCGGAACTTTATATGATCCCTACTATGATCCATACACATACTATCCTCCACCTCCACCTGATACAGTATACGAACATCCCTATCCTATGGATCTACCGCCATTTCCTAATCGTTCTCGAGGTTTTTGGTCTCGTGTAGGCGATGTCCTCCGCTGGCCCTTTACGAGTTGGAAAAGAGATACATATCCAGTGGAGTGGGAACCTTACGCGCTTTCAACGGATTCGGAGGACGGATATAAAGTCGTTTTCACTTTTGTCGCTAGAACGTTGCCTAGCCAGGTGTATCTCCACCTTTTGCTTCGCCTTCCATCGCTCTATTTCTCGAGGGTTGCTCGGATATTCGAAGAGGCCGATCTCACTTTACCTGAGATAAAGAAAATGGCTCTAGAAACGGCGTCGCGGGGCAAAGGAAACGAGTTTGATATTCATTCCATTGAAGCTTCCAACGTCCCGCCGCAGTATGAAAGGCTCAAATCGACGTGGGAGTCGTTCATCGACTCCGTTATGCGAGAATGGAAAACGTTCAACATCATTTCGGTCTTGCTCCTATCGTGCGTACTATTCTTTTCTTGATGATGCAACTACCAATTTGCCGAATCCTAGGGCCATCCTCACTATTCTTCAGATCCAGAGCGCCGCAGCTGACCCCGTAACGAGATATGCTGCAATCTTCTCGTTGATCTGCGCCTTGATCAGCCTTCTTTTTGGCTGTATGTACATTATCCGTTTTGGCAGCATGCGCAAAACATATAAGGCTGCTGAATGGGCTTTGGTGGGTTCTACGCATCTTTATACTCGACTACCCGACTAACTTCAATGATGGACGATTTGTAGGAAGCTAAGAAGACTAAAACCGTGATTTGGTGGAATGTGTGGGTTTTGCTAGCGATGCCTGCGATATGGCTTACTTGGTGTGCTCTATTGTCGTTGTTAAAGCTTTGATATTCTAACGGATTGTATACTGTAGGTCCATAATCCTTTACATTGCTTGCATCATGTCGTTCATCTGGCGAACAAGCACCCAAGACAATGGGACAACGCAAGATCTTTCAAATCGTGCTCTTCTTACTATTCGCATCGTGCTTACCGTTGTCCTCGGATTAGGTCTTGTTTACGGAGGATTGATTCTAAGTACTTTTAGCCGGTATGGTGAAGCCATGGATAGGGCGTGGAAGAGGAGGATCGACGGGTGGATGGAGGAGAAGAAAGCAGGGTATAGCCAGGGGCCATTTGGTTCGATAAACCCATACTACGACCCGTCTTCTGATCCTGCGTCGTACTTCGGTCCTGGCTGGAGCCAACCAACACCCTATGGCCAGTACCAAAGCAATGTAACTCCCTATATACCGCCTTTGCCAGAACTGTCAGGACAAAACGCCCAATCATCCAACAAAAGTCAAAGCTACGGCCCGATCTATGCTTCGGCATCCTACGTCCCACCTCCAGAACCTTACGATTCTCGAAACCCATCTCGCGCAAGCAGTTCCAGCGATGAAAGCACGTCCTCGACCCTCTACGCCACTAGATCCAACACCCTCCACAACAAAACATCCGGTTTACAACGGGAGGACAGCAGTGATACTACGTCGCCTGTTTACAAAGGTCCGGGATATACATCAGACCATCCGTTACCTCAACCTCCTCAACCTCTTCAAACCCCTCCATTTGGTCGTAACGATGCTGTCAAGCTTGGTTGGAAGAAAACTACTCTTGCTGTCCCTCCGCCACCCAGTTTGCCACCTATACCCGGGACGCCCATGACCGCTGTGCGCAGCCGGAACTCAGGTTCCAGTGGTCATCAAACAAACTGGAACGATGACGGTCGAGGAGGCGTCCTCGGTCTTGATCTCGGAGAGAGAGTCGAGGATACACCTGAGAACCGGGTCCGCTTTCGATCGCCTCTGATCTCTGCTCGAGGAAGCAGCTTCTGGGGTAGCGATCAGGGCGGCGAAGACCCAGGATCACTGCCACCAAGTGCAGATACTGAGGCTTTCGGGTCTTCAGTTAGGCTCGCAACCGCACAGGGATCCGACAATACCCCCCGAGATAATGACGCTATAGGGCATCATCTTCAATGATGGAATGCCCGCACTTTTACTGGACTATTCTCGTCCCCTTTCTGTTGAGTCTATATTTTTGCACGCTTCCTTCGATAATTCGCTTCTGTTAGTACCCGAATGCTGAATGTTCAAACTTCATACTCACTGTCTCGTCTTTCTGTGTAGTCTAGTGTAGACCTCGAAAGAAGATCGAGTGTCAGTGTTCCTTCAAGCAAGTTGTTAAGAAACTCTGCCCTGAATTTGCAAGATTTCATTTTGGACGCTATAGCTTCTACTTATGTCGTCGAGCCGGAAATGTATAGTATACCTTGCAATGGAATTTTCACAAGCTGCGAACCTCCAAATCCGCAATCTGCCGACTGACTAATTGCCAGCAAAATATTTTATCGCTACGCTACCCCAGTGCCGCGGTGCCGAAGTAGCCATAAACGACATATTCTATTCACATGACGAACTCTTTTCTTCGATTCCTTCAACTGCTTGTTCGCCATGTCTTCCAAGATTTCGCCGTCAGCTTGTCAAGCCTCTATATCTGTCCCTTCGCTTTCAACGTGAAATTCCCATGACCCTCTGCAACAACCGGAAAAGACTTAATTGTTATGCATTCACGTTGGATGCTGTCGACGGAGGAACTCATATCTGCCTTCTTCATTCATCCCTGCACCCGACCGCGTCACGGGATGGTGCTGTCAATTCCAGAGAACTCGCTGCCGGTCCGCCCAGACCAAGATTTCCAGGGCCTGCGACGTGGCATTGACCTTCAACGTTCAACGACCAGTGTCAATCATTCCGGTTTCAACGCCTTCTAGCATTATCTGCAATGTCCGACTTTGCAAGCTTGTTATAATGGCGGCAACAGATTCTAGAGAGCATCCCCGCCGTTAGGTGCCAAAGGGGACGCTACTTATGCGCACATCTATCTTTAGTCTCATCACGAAATTCTGCTTTACGCCGATTCTTCAAGGAACAGTTCACCATCAACCCGAAAGATCTCTGATGCTCGCTAGTTTCACGGATTTAAACCAGTGTAATACCGCGAAGCACCTATGTTTCTTGTGATGTGACTTCGCAAATGAGAGGGCAACGAACGTCAAGTGGACATTGTGACCTGCGCAGGTGTGTCTGTCTTGTGCAAAGATGCACTCTTCCACGGCTAATTGTCGTGACAATTTTCGTTGATTTACCCCGCGAAGAACCGCCGATCCTTTTCCAGTATTCTTATACACCGCTGTGGAGGAATAAAAGGATGATTTCGACCATCTGCATCTGCCAAGTTTTCCTCTTCCTTTCGGTCGTCCATCAGGATGAAGCTCTCTACCGGTCTCGTTGTTCTGTCCCTGTCCATCAGTCCGGCTTTGGCAGTAGTGCCAATATATGGCCAGTGCGGTGGCATTAACTTTACTGGAGACACTTGTGAGTCTACATAATTTAAATGAGGATATCGACAGAGATTTAATTCCAACATTTAGCCTGCGCCTCTGGAACGACTTGCCAAATTCTCAATAGCTATTATTACCAGTGTCTTCCGCCATCCAGCACGGCCACAGTTGCACCAACTTCAATTCCCGTGACAACAACCACTAAAAGCTCTACGACCACCACCGTCACTACCCCAAGTCCCACCACCGTCAGTACTTCAGCACCGACGACAACAGCTGCCCCTCCTGCCTCAACTGGCTTTGTCAAGACATCTGGTACCGCATTTGCTCTTAACGGATCCAAGTTTACCGTAGTTGGGTAAGAAGAACTATTGGACCAGTACGGACTTTTTCTAAACAATCGATTAAAGTGAAAATTCATACTGGGTCGGGCTGATGGGACTCAGCACCGCCAACATGAATCAGGCCTTTGCCGACATTGCCGCTGCGGGATCGACGGTTGTCCGCACATGGTACGCATCGTGACTGGGGTTGTGCTCTCTGTGATATCTATCTTGACTAATGTGATTACTCAGGGGTTTCAACGAAGTGACAAGCCCCAGCGGCACCTATTACCAGAGTTGGTCAGGAAGCACGCCGACGGTGAATACAGGAGCAACTGGTCTCGGTAACTTCGGTGGGTATTATCAAACAAGTAATCTATCCTTGATATTCATGTTTTCCAAGACAACGTCGTCGCTGCTGCGAAAGCCAATGGCATCCGTCTCATTGTTGCCTTGTAAGTCAACTAGCCTTTATCTAATTTAACAGTTGCTCAACACACAGTCCGGAATAGAACAAATAACTGGTCCGATTACGGTGGTATGGATGTCTACGTAAAACAAATACTTAACTCCCCGAACCACGATCTTTTCTACACCGACACAAGCGTCAAGGTATGCACTGAAGCTTTGTTTGTTCTCCAAGAGGCCGATTTACAATCATCTAGACCGCCTACAAAAACTACATCAACGCGTTTGTTGGCCGATATGTCAACGAGCCGACAATTATGGCCTGGGAGCTTGCCAACGAGCCCAGGTGCACAGGTAGCACAGGGTAAGAATTAAATGCCGCGACCGTTTAATTGTTCGCTGAAATGAATATCCCAGCACATCTACTGGAACTTGCACCACCACAACTGTTACCGCCTGGATAAAGGAGATTTCCGCCTATATCAAGTCGATCGACAGCAACCATCTCGTCGCTGTCGGTGACGAAGGTTTCTATAACGAACCCAGCGCCCCTACCTACCCTTATCAGTGCGTAGAAACCTGTTACACGAAACAGCATTTCTTATTCGTCTCCTTTTAACAGAGGGAGCGAAGGTGTCGATTTCAACGTCAATCTCGCGGTCAGCTCTATCGACTTTGGAACTTTCCACGTACGTCGTGTCTACAGTGGCAATTAATCCTCAGTGATTGACCACCTACATCTAGTCTTACCCGACAAGCTGGGGTCAAGGTGGAAATGAGTCAGCCTGGGGCACTCAATGGATCGCTGACCACGCCACTTCCCAAAAGAATGCCAACAAGCCCGTAATCCTTGAAGAATTCGGTGTCACAAGCAACCAAGTTGCAATTTACACCACATGGTTGAACGAGGTCCTTTCTTCGGGGCTTACTGGAGAGCTCATATGGTACGCATACTTTAAGAAGTGTGTATTCATCAGTTGACCAAGATTGTTCTTTCCAGGCAAGCTGGTTCTCATTTGTCAAGGTGACTAGCCTTTCAGCATAACTTGTGTAATTATACCTTGCTCATGTATCACGTTCCAGCGGCGACACACCCAATGACGGATATGCTGAGTACCCCGATGGCGCCGTGTATCCTCTCTTGAAACAAATCGCCACCCAACTGAAGGCCTGATCTTAGTTGAACTCACATGGATTTTGTGGTGGCTTCTGGTCCTGAAGGTATTTTATATCGTTCAAGAACTTCAAAGAAAACAGCTATCTCTGTATACATACATAGCCGCTAGTGTTGAAATAAAGTCATGTTTATGCCCTGCAGAGAGGCGAAACTGTTAAATAACGCCTGTGTTACCGGATTTGATGTTTTAGCTTACAGGTAGTTTGGTACTTCATTTCTTTAAGTAGTGGAATTGCCCAGATTTCTTAATTTGGCGATCAGTGATGGCTTGGCGCCTATTATGAGCGCTTAAGGGTTCCCTCATGGAAAGACCAAACAAAAGTACAGTATGTCGCGTTTTCAAACACAGACTACACACTAAAAAAATTAAATGTAGTTAATAACTTTATATACTTGTACGAGTAGCAAGAACATAAGTGTCCGGACTGAGTCACTGGGTAATAAATGTCATAGTGCAAAGTTCTGAAGTGAAATATCGAAAAGCCGACGCTACATCTATTGGTTTAGACAGCAGTCTGTGGAGGGGCAGTGTCATTCCAGAGCTGGTTAGTGTTTCCCGCAGTACAGGTCCAGACCTGAAGCTAAATTAGAGGTGGAATCAGCATCGTTAAAGTATTAATTATACGTAGCTGATCTCAAGCTTACCTGGTTTCCCCTGGTCGTAATTCCATCCGTCAAGTCAACACACAATAAGTCTCCCTCACCGCTGCCCTCCCATAGAATAGTGTCAGTGGGACCGGGAGTCCAATATTGGTTCAAGTTCTCTACGCAGTCCCAAAGCTGTAGCTTCGTACCGGGATTTGTGTTCCCATCCGTAAGGTCGAGACACTTGATCGGGGCAGAACCGTCAGGACCGAAGGCGAGCTTGTAGCTTCCAGAATTGCCGTGACCAACTTGTGGAACGCTCCATACTTTCAGAGCAGTGGTGTCGTTGCAAGATGTGATAAAGACTGGGGCACCGTTTTCTGAAGAGTCGGCTGCCATGCAGAAGTCGGCTAGTAGAGTAGAAAGTATAATTCAGTATGTTTGACTTGAATGAGATAGCTGAATATAATCACGTTGTGCGGCAATGACAACCTCGGATATAGGGCTATACAACTCGAGTCAGTAATGGAACTCGTCAAAGAAAGGTTGACTTACTTTGCCAGGGTGTTCGCCGTCCATTGCTGGTTAATATTTCCAGCCGTACAAGTCCAAATTTGTATCTGAAAGGTCAAAGCGAAGTCAATGAGCATGTGTCTGTTAGCCAATCCAGAAGAAATAAGTAACCTGATTTCCATTATTCAAATTACCATTCGTCAGATCAAGACACTTGTCCGTACCAGACCATACAACAGTTGCATCGGAATTCCACTCCCACAACTGGTTCGGGTCTCCGGTTACACATCTGTTGATTTCGACCTTGGTGCCGGAAACATCGGCTCCACCGGTCACCTCAAGACAGAATGTGTTGAAGATTTCGATGGGGCCAGGGGTGCCTTCGCCCGATGTCGCGCCTCCTTCAACAACTTGAAATCCGCGTTCTTGAGTCAAAGTGCTACAGTCATTGATGATAAGGGCTGAGCCGTTGGCTGCAGGGTATAGTACTGTGAGGCAAGGCGTGCGCGGGAAGGATCCGCGGGTTATGGGCTGGATTTGAACGACCTGATTTGCACTGTGAACATTATAGATAAACGTTTTAGCAAGGATAGACTACGATATGTGCATTAACTTACGAAGGAAGTGCAGCACGAACAGCGGCTGCTGCCGTAACAGCTGACAAGAAATATGTCAAGTAGTGCATGTGGTGTATGCGTATGAGGATGCTTGTTTATGTAGAGTGTTTTAGTTTGAATAGATGCTTAGACTCAGAAAACCAATTCCTTTTATACCTCGTCCAGTGATTTGCTAGAACTTCAAGCTGGGCAAGGGCCAGAAGGGTCAACCTATTTTTGACCTTTATGCATCCGTACTCTGTTCGAGGCATATACATCATTCATGGCAGTGTTGTATTTTAAGGGGTTATTAACCCCGTACACTCCATCACATCCCGCGATGGCGTAGCATAGCCGCTTCTTCAATGAGCTTCTTGACTCATTCCTCTCTGGAACCCTTGGAGATTCATTTGAAATGTCACCCAGGGCTGAGAGTCGGATGAACGTTGGTACAGAAATCCCATTGGGGCGGAGCATCCGAGCCATTCAACACTCCACTTGAAAATGACGATCCCGGATTGGGTATTTATAACTGCTTCTGAGCACGAGGATTGATGATTATTTTTAGTCCAAACTCATCGACTTGCCGGGCTAAGGCTCACGTCTGGCCACGGAAAAGTTATTGGGAGGCGAAAGACGGTGGCGAGACTCAAGGAATTCGAAACAATTAGCTAGACTCTAAATCCTCTAAAATTAAACCAAAATGGCAGAAGTATATTCCAAATTCCCTCGGAGCCACTCGTGCTGGATAACGCTTCACAGCTTCAGATCGGACCACAAGAATCCAATTTAGTCATGCGAAACAACGTAAGTATACTGAATCTGATTTGGCGCCTCACTTCAACTTGTCTTCAAGGGCCGGGTTCCACGGTCAAGTTTGAATCAAGAACAAAATAACGGAGAAATTTGAACTCGCGATCTCGAAGGGACTTCAGATACAAAATGGCCAACCCCTCGAGTCCTTTGGTCCTCTGACCTTTAGGCAGAGCCAGCCTCACATGATACTGCTTCAACTTTAGGCGGCGACATCATATTTCACGGTCATAATCATTGTTCGTCCAACACTCGGTTGGGGTGCCGAACACCCATGCGGTCCTTTAACTGGCATCAAGGCGCGAATCATCATTAGTCGCAATGAATGGGAATGGTCTATGCTTCTTTTATCAATTCCATCCTGCTGGGGATGATAATCATACTCCACTGAGTCTTGTCCTCAAATGCGGCGGAGAGCCGCGTTTTCCGGAAAAATACCACTAACTACAAATCGTTTCTGGAAGTCGTTCTGTACTTGCATTTGCACCGACATGAATTCGAACCACAGAGGGTCACGTCCGCGCAAGACCTAATTCACGATCCAGATGGCCGTCATCAACGGCAAAGACGATGTGAAGGTTGAGATTACTTCGGTGGATCAAGAGACTGATACTTACGACAACGATGCTGTTGCGGCCAATTCATTACCGTCCGAGAGATGGAACGACATTACATCTGCACACGGTGGCTGACTTCCTACCAAGTTCCAACTTACCACTGGACACTGGTGCGCCCGTCGTTCTCGAATAAAGTCAAGTCTCAACTCAGGTGGTCGAGCTGACTGGCCGCATTTTGGTGGAGTATGAAGTCGTCGTTAGATAGGCAGATAATATTTAAATTAAGCGCTGAAGCCGCAGCGGCAATGAAATTCAGAAAGACTCACTGGTCAGAATTGGAATTAGAATGAATTTTGGCTGACTACATTACAAAAGTAATTCAGGTAACTATGCTACCTCGCCAGCGCATCGTAGTAAGTAGGATAGATAAATTATCAAACATAAGAGATTTGGAGACGGGAGGAGGAGGAGATAATCGGTAGCTTCGCCATACCCAGGGATTTCCTTCTGAGGCAGCCTGGGAAAGCGACCGATTTGCGATCAATTCTCAATCACGTGACCAAAGGAGCCGAATTGAGACAAGTCTCGCGCGCCACCGAAAGCTCAGCCAAAGCTCGGCCAGAATAGTTTGCCTAAATGAGACACTATTGGGATCTTTTTCTGAGATTTAGGACGAAAACCCTGGGCCCAAAAGCGCACAGATTTGCTTCCGGAACACCCTGGGAATGACCAATTTTTCAGATAATCTGGGACTGGAGTCACTGGACATCATAAGTAAGTCACGTGCATGCTCTAGGCCGAGCAGCTTGCTGCTTCACCTTGAGGCTTGGCGGCCTGGCCACTTCTCCACTACCAGCCTCTACTTCGACGTGCTATCAGTTCAATGGCCCTTCCAACAAAGGGTAGAGTCATACTCGACACAACAGTAGGGGAAATTGAGATAGAACTGTGGTCGAAGGTATGTTTAATTTAGATATTCGGCCCTCCTTTCGCTCACTTCATGATGCAGGAAACACCCAAAACATGTCGCAACTTCATTGCACTCGCCATGGAGGGTTTGTGAGTTCCTCTTGAATCTCGGTGTACATTTTATCTGACGTTTTGGTAGGCTATTATGATGGTGTCATCTTCCATCGGTATGCACGACCATTGAATTACCCATCTTCATATTCATTCACATCCTCTCATATCATAGGGTAGTTCCCGGCTTCCTTGTCCAGACTGGTGATAAAACGGGAACTGGTGGAGGAGGAGAGTCGTTCTACGGAGGTATGCTTTTCTACACGAATGCACCGCGACGCGTATTCATGGACTCAACTTTCTACAGAGCCCTTCGAAGATGAAATTCACCCTCGTTTGCGATTTTCCCATCGAGGACTTGTGGCCATGGCGAATAATGGCACGAAGAATACGAACGACTCCCAGTTTTTCATCACCCTAGGTTCGTAGCATCTGCATTCTTGTCGGCAGGATCCTGGGTGCTCAATTTTCTTCCAACAGATAGGGCAGACGAGCTGCATGGAAAGCATACACTGTTCGGTCGTTGTATAGGAGATACTGTATACAGTGCGTGTCTATTCGACTTGTTCAGATTTCAACACTCATATTAGTTAAAGATGTCATGAAAATTGGAGAAATGGGTACGATTTCAGGTGTATTCGACGTTACTGAGTCTAACAGAATTAAACTATAGAACTCGACGCTGATGGTCGACCAGTGTAGTAAGTAGCTGCCTGTCATTTACTTCTCGGTTTTGGCTCATATACAACATCAGTCCTCCAAAGATCAAGTCCGTGCGCATCGTCGAGAATCCGTTTGACGACATCGTTCCGCGTATCACAGCGGCCGAGAAGCGAGCCCAGCAACGAGCGAAGGAGCAGGCTCAGCGAGAACGTGAGGACGAACAGCGAAAGAAAGGGGCAAAGAAGTGAGTTTCCCCTTCAGAAAATAAGGCAATTACTAATGGTTGTAAAGGAACGTTAAGCTACTAAGCTTCGGAGCAGACGAAGATGCAGGCGATGAAGAAGAGACGACCACGTTCAAGAAGAAACCCATATATCGGCCTGAACGTAAGTTTTTACAAAACAATTTTGGCATCAACATCTTGCTGATTTCAGTCGATAGTGGTCGACAACCCGCAAAAGGTGGTCGCTGTACCTGATTTCGTTTCCCAGCCAAGTTCTAGCAGTCGAACAAAATCGCCAGCTGTCGCATCAGAGGCCCCGAAAGAGTCCAAGGTATGCAAACTTTTAGCTTTGTTCAATTTTCTCTCCTGTTCTCATCAAGCATGTACAGACAGAGAAATCCGCCAAGAAAAAAGAGGATAAGAAAAACGATGACATCACCAAGATTCGAGAACAGCATGCTCGAGAGCAATCTGCTTCAGAGTAAGCATCTTCCATTTACCACTCCTCTCAAAATATCGTCCTAACCTCAATCTTTCTTCAGGTCCTCGCGGAAAGCTGAAATCGAAAAAATGGAAGCAGAGATCCGCAAGTTGCAGAAGCGACGAGACGGGAACACGAGCGACGATGAGGAGGCGGCGCGGAAGAAAGCTAAGAAATCGTACCTAGGCGAGGAGCTCGCCAAGTACGCCAAGAGCCGCGGACTGCATAAGAAGGGCAAGAAACGGGACGAGGGTGACGTGCTAGCCGCGCTGACCAGCTTCAGAGGCAAGCTGCAGAACACGATGCTCCTGGATGAAGCAGAAGAGGGCGCCGAGGGAGGTGCCACCGCCAATGCAGAGGAAGGGACCGGTGCCGGCGGAGGAGGCGGAGGAGAAGAGGAAGGCATGGAGATTGACGACGACACTGGGTTCATGGGGCATGCGCTGCACTTCTCCAAGGACAACACGGAGGAGACGGACAAAGCTGAGCGGGATTACGAGGTCATTGATCCTCGGGCACGGGGGGCGAAGGCGAAAGAGGAAGAGAGGGAACGGAAAAAGGCAGCGTTGAAGGCGAAAGGCGGAGCAGTTAGCGGTGGTCGGTACCGCAGACAATAGAAGGAGCCAGACGATCAACCATTTCTCTCTTCCGTGGTCGTCGATGTCGGTTATCACAGGAATCGGGCCCAAAACTTCTGACACCATCTTGCGGGGTCATTTTGCTGGCGCACGATCCACTTACACCTTTCACATTTCTCAATGTTGCGGTAGGGACTCGATCCAGTCACGGAGAAAGAAGAGAAATAAATATCAATACTACGCTACTCTTCAAAACCCAATGCGACATCAGCATGTACAAAAAAAGGTCTTAATGTACAAGTTCCGTTTTACCCATATCATTTTCTCTGCTCTTCAACCACATCACCATGCCGCCAACCATTGTGCCCCAGTATACCAACGTCCATCGATGACCACAAAATTCCCGTATACATATATGGTTATCATGCTGGACATCGTCGACCAACCCACCAGCACCGACAGCACCATCCAGGTCCAGGCGGGGGCCTGCCCTTCTCTGATTAACCCCTGGTCCTCGTCAACAGAAATGAAAACAAAAGGCAGATAGACAAGAGAGTTTTGAGAGAGAAAATTAATATAAGTCATAACGACTGGTGCATGTTGTTGGGGTTGTATCTTTCAAGTACCTAGCTGATAATTATGAGACAGAGATGAAGAGACAAAAGGAAAGATCGTGGGGTGTTGTTTGGGCGAGCCTCGCCGTTGTTAGGTTTGTGAATGGGAGTTGTTAAATGTCAAGCCCATATTGACTCATCGGAGTAGAACGGGACATCCGTGATCTTTGTGCTTGTGGGAGCTGGGTATGACTCTTGGTTCAAAGAGTGGATGGACGATGCAGCGTAATATCCCGGAGTACTTCGTTTGCTCGATTGCTTGTGGTAGGTTTGGCCCATGCGAAAGGATTGTTGTCATTTCTGCGAGTCGACGTCAGGATTGGCAGGCAGGATGGATAGTTGTACGTGTTATTTCAGGATGGTGGCGGTTGGCGGCGGTAGTCGCATGAACAAGTGGCTGACTATATAGCTCGGACGAGGGGCGTAAAGTGTAAGATTTGTGGAAGTATATGTGTATATCATGAGACAGGAGGCGACTAGGGAGACACATTAAACAAGGAAAGAGGCAGACAGATAGGTCGGGGAGGCAGGAAGGAAGGAAAGCAGCGGTCGGTCATCACCCCCATTCACCGCGCTTGGTGTCAAGTCCTCGTCGAGAACCTCGACAACATGACAGCCAATGCAATAAAAGCACACAGTCGCCACTTCTCGTAGATAAAATGTCGCCATGTCATCCATGTCCAGGCCGGTGCAGGCGGAACTACCGCTCGGTTGGGATCGTCCGGTTTGGCAGTAGGAATTGGTCGTGGGGTCGCAGCATCGTTAGCAATTTCTCTGTAAACTTGTCTGCCAGCATGTAACGCAGAGCTGACGGGAGTGGGAGCGGATGATGCTGCAGGTGCAACCGCAGAGTAAGGGGGTGGAGGGCCGACGAAAAAGGACGTCGAAGGAGGGTGTGCAGGCACGTCGGGTTTCCCTCGTTCCTTTTCCCCCATGTTTGGTAGAGTGCGCATCATTGGCGAGCAGTATTCTGGAAACGCTTCTTTGAATCGTGGTTGCGTGATGTTCCAGCTATGACTCCGTGCTGCGAAGGCGCGCTTGTGGGCATCCGAGGACGTAACAGACCCGGTCGTCATCTCGTCGGAGAGCATGAACGAGAGTAATCCGGTAAGTCTAATAATAACGTTAGAAATACGAATGACACAATAACGTTGCAGGGCCAGAGAAAGGAAAGAATGTAGAACTCACATTGTAGCTACGCTCCACGCAGGATTCCACTAAGACTAAATCAGTCGGATTCAGCATGCAGAAGCTACTTGCACTCACAGATCCCGGATGGAAGTCTGACATCGAGAAACAAATCTTCTTGTCTGGAGAGAATCGACCCGACGGAGTGAACATCTGTACGGAAGGGTGTGAGAATGATATCGTAGGGGGCAGATCACGCATCCGGACGCACCTTGATCCCCGGAGGCTTGAAAGGGTATTCGGAGGGGAATAGGAGTACACCATGGTACTCGCCGCCAGCAAAGGGCGAATCAGGGGGTCCACGCTAAAACAACAGGCTCGATTACAAGAACGGTGGCACTTGTCATGGAGAAAGCTCGTACGATAAGGAAGTTCCCTGGGTCATAGTCAGTCTCAGAACATGGTTTAGACATCGTAGTGCACTCACAGGTCAAGATATTCTTCTCGTCCGGGGCTGCCCAGACGAACGGCGGGGGTTCCTTCTGCATGGCAACATATTCCTTTGAGAGCTAAATGAAGACGATCAGACGGAATTCATGAGCTTATGAAACAGCATCTCCTCGCCATCTGGACGCTCTTTGTCGTCGTATATGATGGCGAGGTAGTGCTCGGGGACATACACGTTTCTGGGCTGCTTTGCTTGCCATTGTAGCTGATGGTGGGGAGAGGCAAGGGGTGGAATTACAAGAACAAACAAAGTCACATCGGTTACTTAACGTCACGCATCACGCGTCCAGGCTGTACTTGCTTACAACACAAAAAAAGCGTAAAATATTTCAAAGTTAGCTAAGCGCCTATACCGCCCGGCGCCGATACAAAATATTTAAAAAATTCGCACGCTTCAAAAGCCCTTGCAGCGAAGGATGTCGCACGCTGGATCCGCTTCAAAACTAAAAACTGTAGCTAAACGATCAAGAGTTGAAGCGACTTCATTTGACCAAATCGGCAGCCAAATCGGTCGCTTTGAATTGGCCGCTTCGCCAACTTTGAAAGGCCCTAGTGTTGGCGCTATTCTTAGAGGTATCGACAGGCCTCAAGGGAATAAATTCTATTCTGGAATAGTACGCACACGCCATTTGTTCGCCGAGACATCAGAATAATTTGAACGTTCTTCGCTTACATGAACACAAATCAAGTAGAGCCCTGGCCAAAGCCCGATGTTGGCGGCTATATGTCGAGAGGGGTATATTGGACTTGCAGCCGTCACGGTGACATGGACGACTTCCAGGGAGATTGGTCAAGGATGACGCTCGCAGTCCTGGGTCGAGAATGAATGGTAGAGTATGGTCGTTGAACGAGAGACGTCTAGATCTCTGAGCGTGCGAGACGATACAAAGAAGGTTTGTAGTGGGGTGATCCTATTTCCCAGCCGTTCCGGTTATTGCTAGATCCTGTCGGCTGGATGTCCGAAACGCACTTCAGAGAAAA